>CM031963.1:34089559-34137059 GCA_018749465.1 Paracanthobrama guichenoti
AATATAATGACTATAGGCTAATACAGTGAATCTATAGGCTAATATAATGACTATATAGGCTAATACAGTGACTCTATAGGCTAATATAATGACTATAGGCTAATACAGTGACTCTATAGGCTAATATAATGAACATAACAGCTAATATAATGAACATATAGGCTAATATAATGAATATAACGGCTAATGACCATATAACGGCTAATATAATGACCATATAGGCTAATATAATGACCATATAGGCTAATATAATGAACATAACGGCTAATATAATGAACATAACGGCTAATATAATGAACATAACGGCTAATATAATGAACATATAGACTAATATAATGAACATATAGACTAATATAATGAATATAACGACTAATATAATTAATATATAGGCTAATATAATGAACATAACGGCTAATATAATGAACATAACGGCTAATATGATGACCATATAACGGCTAATATGATGACCATATAACGGCTAATATGATGACCATATAACGGCTAATATGATGACCATATAACGGCTAATATGATGACCATATAGGCTAATATGATGACCATATAACGGCTAATATGATGACCATATAGGCTAATATGATGACCATATAGGCTAATATGATGAACATAACGGCTAATATGATGAACATATAACGGCTAATATGATGAACATATAACGGCTAATATGATGACCATATAACGGCTAATATGATGAACATATAACGGCTAATATGATGAACATATAACGCTAATATGATGAACATATAACGACTAATATGATGAACATATAACGGCTAATATGATGAATATATATGACGGCTAATATGATGAACATATAACGGCTAATATGATGACCATATAACGGCTAATATGATGAACATAACGGCTAATACAGGTGATGTATTCAGTGAAAGAGTTGATTTCTCTAGTGAACTCACAGCTGTGGACACTATAACGGCTAATATGACTCATGAGTATAACCTTAATATGTGACCATATATGCTGCTACGGCTCATTGTTCTCAAGCGGTTTTATTGACGCCTCTCCTCGCTGAGACACTGATTGAGCGACTGATTGACTCCACATATGATGCGTTTCAGTTGTAATGTATCCTCAACACACCTTCAGATGTTCATTCATGTTTATTCTTTGACTATGACGAGATGATCGCGTTCACTCGTCTATACAGTGATCAGTCACGCCACATTAAAGAGCGGCGAAACGGCATTTATAATTTTTCCTGATAAAATGAACCGAATACTTCATATGTTCATGTGGGAACTGGGATTGAAGTGTGTTCTGCGTGTAAAACAAGCTGTTAACTGTTAAAGATTGCATTCAGTTCACCCGAAACGCTTCAGACGAATACGTGTACCGTTACACCCCTGATCATTAGTGGTCTTCTGGTCTGTGTGAGTGTGACTGCGCAGGGCGAGTCTGCTCTTGTGGTCACGCTGCTGCTGTCAAACAGGTTTAACGCTCATGTTTTTGAAGGTGGGGGATTTTGGAGATGCTAACAACTGGCCGACGCCTGGAGAGATTGCTACGAAGGAAGTTCAGGTAAGAGAGTGTTAAACTAAATGAATGTGTTTGTCCATCTATACCAGGTCACTTAATACTGACGTGTGTTGCTGCCAGTGGCCCTTTATGCATCAGTCTCTGAAGATACACACACTTACACACAGCTATCCACAGCGTTACCATGTTTGCCTATTTCAAGCATGTTTGCGTTTGTTTCACAACATGTGCAAAATGTCCTTTAGGGGATAGGGTTAGATTGAGTTCATCTGTAGTCTTTAAAATTGCCTTTATAAAGACCAATTAGTTTGTTTCTTTTTCATACTTTCATATCAGGGCTTGACACTAAAGTTTTCCCAAGGAGCACCTAAGTTGAAAAATTTAGCAGCACATTTAGTATTTTAGTATTTTAGAACTATTTCTGTATTTGTATATAAAACGCACTGCAACTGATTTGGCCATATAGTGTTATTTTAGTAGCACTGAGAGACTATATAGTTTGTTAATATTATGAATTAAATTATTTTTTATATTATTTGCTTTAATTTTAAAGTAATTGTTGTTTTTATTATTTAAAAAGTGTATAGTTTTTGTTTATTTCAGTTTTAGTTTGGTACATCAGGTTAATTGCAACTAAATGAAAATAAAAGTTAAGTTTGATATATTTTAATTTGTAAATTTTTTGTCAGTTAACATTTATTTCAAGTAAAGAGATTTTATGTTTTAGTTTTGTTAACTATAACACCACTAATGCTAGTAAAATCTGTATATTTAATAATCAAATAATGTTCTCAGTCTTTCCTGTGACGGGACGTCCCAGACAAAAGATACAAGAGTTCACTTTACATTAAATGAAATTACATAGTTACATACAGCAGGGGGTGGAAATCGAGGACATGGCATGACTTTTATTTAATAAACAAACCTGAAATACATCAGGACTCTTATTTTGAAATATCTGTGCTTTATTATTGCAGGAGCTCATTCAGATGAGCTAAAATATTCTTACAACTGTACGCAACGCATTACAGCATAAACGCTGCGTGTGACGCATTACAGCACAAAACGCGCGCGCGCGGCGCGTCATGCGCGCGCAGCGCAAACGCGCGCACGCGTCACAGCGCAAACGGCGCACGGGCCGCGTCACGGCGCACGGCGCGACGGCCACGCGCGCGCGCGCGCGCGGGCGCACGGCGCAACGGCGCACGGCGCGCGCCACGGCGCACGGGCGCCACGGGCGCAACGGCGGCGCGGGCGCGCCGGGCGCTGCCACGGCGCGAACGGGCGCCGGGCGCCACGGCGCCGCGGCGCCGCGCACGCGCGCGGCGCGCACGGCGCGGCGCGGCGCGCGCCACGCGCGGCGCGACGGGCGCGGCGCGCACGGGCCGCTGCCACGGGCGCGAACGGGCGGGCAGCGCCACGGCGCGAACCCTACACGCGGCGCGTTACAGCAGTTGTAAAATATTCATACAACTGTACGCGACACAGCATTACAGCACGAACCCTACACGCAGCGGCTCACAGCACGAACCCTACACGCGTCGCGTCACAGCACGAACCCTACGCGCGAACGTCACACGCACGAACCCTACACGCGCGGTTGCCACAGCAGAAATACAACTGCGCGCGCCACAGCACAACAGCACGAACGCCTACACGCAGCGGCTCACAGCACGAACGGCGCACGCGCGCGCGCCACAGCACAAACCCTACGCGCGCGTCTCACAGCAGGAACCCTAAACGCGGCGCGCCACAGCACGAACGGCGCGCACGCGCGCCGCGCACAGCACGAACCCTACACGCGGCGCGCCACAGCACAAACGGCGCACGCGTCGCGCCACAGCACAAACGGCGCACGCGCCGCATCACAGCAGAAACCCTACACGCGCGGCGCTGGCGTCACAGCACAAACGCGCGCGCGCGTCGCGTCCACAGCACGAACCCTGCACGCGTCGCGTCACAGCACAAACGCGCACGCGCGCATCACAGCACAAACGGCGCACGGGTCACAGCACAAACGCCGCACGCGCCGCGTCACAGCAGAAACCCTACACGCGGCGCGTCACAGCACAAACGGCGCACGCGCCGCGTCACAGCACAAACGGCGCACGCGCCACAGCACAAACGCCGCACGCGCCGCGTCACAGCAGAAACCCTACACGCGCCGAGCGTCACAGCACAAACCCTACACGCGCCGCGTCACAGCACAAACGCAGCACGCGTCGCGTTACAGCACAAACCCCACACTCAACGCGTTACAGCACAAACGGCGCACACGCCGCGTTACAGCAGAAATAGGCGCATTACAGCATGAACACAGCACGCGGCACATTACAGCACAAACGCCGCACGCGTTATAGCAGAAACCCTCCACGCGTCGCGTTACAGCACAAGCCCCACACGCAACGCATTACAGCACAAACGCAGCACGCGTCGCATTACAGCACGAACCCTACACGCATCGCATTACAGCACAAAAGGCGCGCGCGCGTCGCGCTACAGCACAAATGGCGCGCGTTGCGTTACAGCACAAACGGCGTGACTTTACAGCATGAACACTGCACACGACACTTTACAGCATGAACACCGCATTACAGCATGAATCCCACATGCGACACATTACAGCATAAAAACGGCACGCGACGCTTTACAGCACAAACACCGCATTACAGCATGAACACCGCACACGGCACATTACAGCACAAACACCACATTACAGCATGAATACAGCATGGACACCGCATTACAGCATGAACACCGCATTACAGCATGAACACCGCGTTACAGCATGAACACCGCATTACAGCATGAACACCGCATTACAGCATGAACACCGCACGCGGCACATTACAGCATAGACACCGCATTACAGCATGAACACCGCACGCGGCACATTACAGCATAGACACCGCATTACAGCATGAACACCGCACGCGGCACATTACAGCATAGACACTGCACGTGGCACATTACAGCATGAACACTGCACGCGGCACATTACAGCATGAACACTGCACGCGGCACATTACAGCATGAACACCGCACAGTAAACAATCATGATTGATCAGTATTAGTGTCGTTTGGTATAAATGTGTGAGCTTGAACGCACAACAGCGCCACCTTCAGCACATCACACACATCTATTTTTAGTTGCAAATGTGAGTGAAACGCTCGCACTGTCGAGCCCTGGCTATAAAGTCAGGCGATTTTGTGAAAATGCCACAACATGATTGTTTTCATATGTCTTTTGATGAACATGTCAGGTTGTGAAGAAGCCCGTGGTCAAACGAGAGTCCAAAGGAAAGAGGGAAAATGAAGAGAGCAAAGAGAACCTCAAAGCCAAATCGGACGACTCCGGAGAAGAGAAAAACACTGATGAGGAATCACAGAAAAACGGACATAAAAAGAGAGGTGTTTAACGCCACTATTCATTCCTTTCCTACGCTTATATTGCTTCTTGTATCAATTTTAATGTGTAAAAGAAAACTAACAATGTTGTTGTTGTAGGAAATAAGCACAAGTGGGTTCCTCTTATGATCGAGGTGAAGTCTGAAGGTCCACGCGAGCGCTCGGCCTCCCGGAATAACACGCGTCAGTTTGACGCTCACCGAATCCCACCCGGCAGCAGGAATGACCTGAGAGGTATTCACACTCGCTCTCTGCTCTAAAGTGCGTCAGTGCAGAGGTTTACGTTCTTGCCACATCTGACACCGCATGGCCATTACATGATAAACACACTCATTTATCTTTGTGATCACCTCCTTTTTAAAATGCACACATCAAGTTTATGTAGCGGAAACGTGTGGATATTTATGCATACAATACAAAACAAACATATATTTGCAATTCATTCATGTTTCTGTGTTGCCTGATCTGGTCGTCAACATGAAATGAAACTGCATCTATTATTGTGAGCATTTTAAGGGAATCAGTCTTCAAAGAATAGGACATCTGAAAGATCACTACATAATTAAACTGCTTGCTCCCAAACTTGTCACAGGCACACAAACAGCACTCTTGATGTGTGTGTGTGTGTGTGTGTGTGTGTGTGTGTGTGTGTGTGTGTGTGTGTGTGTGTTTGCAGATTGGCACAGTGGGAAGTACGAGCAGGAGTTGAGGGATGACCATGACGAGGTGTCGAGCGTGAAGAGCGAGGGAGCGCCGTACAGAACGGCTGTCAGGGGACGCGGCCGCGGGCGAGGACGGGGACGAGGGCGAGGCAGAGGAGCCAGCAGAGGTACAGACCTTCAGCTAACATTGATTGCACAAACACGTAGTCCAGGCCCAAAGTCACGCTGTCAGATCACATGCTGGACCGTTCCCAAAAACAGCAGTGCATCAGGAAGTCAGTCTGCCATTAGGACTTAAGTGGGCGACCAGTGTGGTTTTTTTTTTGATGGGTGATGCTGATATCTTGGAGAGCAGTGGGGCCAATATATATGATATTAAACTATTTAATATAAAGATAGATCAAACGCATGCATAACAATTACTGTAATTTAAATGTGTATTATTTGTAAGTTAGAAATAAGTAAATGGGAAACCATTATGCAAATTTCATTTTGGCGTCTCCTACAACAGGTTCACATGCATCAAAGGTCAAAAACACTTTAATTCTCTCTAGGGATGGCTCAATACCACAATTTTGGCTTTGGTACGGTACCACAATCTAATACCGAAGTACTGATATTAAATCGATACCATATAGGGTCTGAATTTTTGCACGGGCATTGCGCGTAATTTTACTCCCTCTCGCAAGTTTGAGGTTTATAAGGCGAAAAATTAACACCATCCATCCATCCATCCATCCATATCTTCCGCTTATCCGGGACCGGGTCGCGGGGGCAACAGTCTAAGCAGAGACGGCCAGACTTCCCTCTCCCTAGCCACTTCCTCCAGCTCTTCCGGGGGAACCCCGAGGCGTTCCCAGGCCAGCCGGGAGACATAATCCCTCCAGCGTGTCCTAGGTCTTCCCCGGGGCCTCCTCCCGTGGGACATGCCCAAACACCTCCCGGGAAGGCGCCCAGGAGGCATCCGAAATAGATGCCCGAGCCACCTCAACTGGCTCCTCTCGATGTGGAGGAGCAACGGCTCTACTCTGAGCTCCTCCCGAGTAACTGAGCTTCTCACCCTATCTCTAAGGGAGCACCCAGCAACCCTGCGGAGAAAGCTCATTTCGGCCGCCTGTATCCGGGATCTTGTCCTTTCAGTCATGACCCACAGCTCATGACCATAGGTGAGAGTAGGAACGTAGATTGACCGGTAAATCGAGAGCTTCGCCTTACAGCTCAGCTCCTTCTTCACCACGACAGACCGGTACATCGACCGCATTACTGCAGAAGCTGCACCGATCCGTCTGTCAATCTCCCGTTCCATCCTTCCCTCACTCGTGAACAAGACCCCAACAAAAAGTAAAAAATTAACACGTTTTTTTTTATTAAATGAATCAACAAAGATTATCACATCAAATCAGTCGTTTGGAAACTTCATTGTGAGAAGCTCAAAAGACATTGTACATGCACTAAAGCAATCTGCACGCTCCGATTCAACGCTTTCGTCTCGGGACAGCTGACGGAAATTTTTAAACCTTGCAAATTTGAACATGCGAGCGATTTTATAGCATTTTGTAATACATGGGATTGGGTTTTCTTTGCACACACAAGGCTGAAGAGCTCGCGCAGTCCAAATTAAGTTGTTTTTCCTTAGTCAAATACACACAAAATTATGTGATAAATGTCTGTCTTTAGTGAGTAGTCGTATAAACAGTCGGTTATGTTTTAGGCGAATGTAACATTAAATAGTGCAATAGTAGCCTATGCATGCAAATATGAAATCTAAATGTCATCGGTTGAAACAAGCGCTGGAGATTTCATTTAAAGGAGACGATCTTATGTATGTGCGCTGATCAGTGTTAAAAGAAAATAAATGTCTAAATTAGAGTTGTTTGATTTATGCACTCACCTGTCGATCTCTTAATGTCTTGTACAAGACTGGAATGGCAAGTGACAGATGCTTGGCAAGGTTTGATGGTTCTTTAGCAGTTTTATAAACAAAAAAAAAAAAAAATTCACTTCTCTCATTTTATAAATTCACGCAACATGCCCAAAACGAGATTGAACTGCTGTATTCATTTTGTTCTCTGTTGCCACATTTGTCAGTTTGGGTAGCGCACTGCCACCTAGTGGTGAACTTCGGAACAGCTGCATATCCCGAAATGAGCAAAATCATACCGTTTGAAATGAAATGTATACCGGTATTTTCCCAGTATACCGCACATTCCTAATTCTCTCGTAATATCGACTGCAGCATCAGCTTTTTTCGCTGTGTCTGATTTATTTGAATATTCTCTAAGCGTTGCCGCTCTGAGAGCTGCTCTGCTCTGATTGGTCAAATGCCCAGTTTGCTATGATTGGTCAAAGCAAGCACACAGTGATACGAACAGTAATGGTGGCGTGGCGTCTCAATCTCAGCAGAAAACAGCGTCTCCTCCACATGAACAACACCAACCAAACTCTTCCAGTCTCAGAGACGACTACAGTGAGTGAGGGTGGGGCTAAGAGACGCTGCTCAGCCAATCACACCAGACACTGGCATTATGCTAACGAGTTGCATTGTTACACCGGTTCAGCAGGAAGTGTGACTGGAATGACTGACAACTCGTTTCATTTCAGAATTGAGTCTTTCTTTTAGGAGATGATGATAATTGATCTGCAGTTTGATCTTTGAAACTTTAGAGTCTTTACATTCTGTTGTTTTTCCCTCATCAGGTCATTATGACTACTACGGCTATAAAGGCTTTGATGGTAAGGATGGAGCCTGTGGTCAGAAGTTCAACAGCACGGTGACCTACTATTACGACAACATGAGCAGTAATGACCTGTATACTGTGGACCATGACCTGCTCAAGGACTACATCAAGAGACAGATGTGAGTAACATCTGTATTTATGCACAGCTCAAAGAGCCAACAATATTCATAATATTTACAGTGCAAACTGGATAGACAACTGGATTAGGAAGTAGGATTAGGAAGCGCGCTAGAGAAATGCAGAGGAGAAATCGTGTTTGTCTGTTGGCAGTTATAACGTGTACCTAGAGATGCCAACGAATCTGAGCATTAGAGCTGAGAATCGAGAATTGAATTGAATTGAATTGAATATTTTATTTGTCATTACACATGTACAAGTACAGTGTAACGAAATGAGTTTGGAGCAAGCCTCCGGGCAGCAGCCGACTAGTCAGGCGCCGCCACACGCTCTCCAGAAATACAAGAAGGGAGATAAGACAGCTGCCCGGCTGCCCTGCTGGACTCCCAACCGAGAGAAAGGGACCAAGTGGGGATTAGGTCAGGCAAATACAATTTATTATTTTTTAATCCATTTGATGATCTTCGGTAATTTGTCCGGATCATAATCAATCAATCAGATCTGGTCCTCAGCGTTTCGGGTCCGGTCTGTGCAGTTTCCCTAGACATTACGTCCAGCCTCATGGCCAGACCGGTTACAGTCCGTAAAAGTTCACCGATCTGACCCTCGATAGAGCCCACTCTACCCTGCGTATCCGCAGTCCGGACTGCGTTGTTACGGTTCAGTTCCTCAATTCCTATCACTTTCTGATCTAATTCCTTCAAACGGTCACACACAACCCCGAAGCATTCTTTAATTTCCACAGACAGCGGCTGGGTGAATTTGCTTGCAGCTGTCTTACCAATCTTCCGATAGGTCAGGGCAATCCCAAAGCCAAAGAATAGGAACCCCGCCATCAATAATCCAATCATGTATAAATCTTCCGCATCCTCCACGGACAGAGCCTCCAGGCACAGGACTTGCCAGTTGTTCCATGCGTCCCTCACGTACCCTGCGGCAAAGGTCCCGTCCGGGCAGGTGGGTTCTCCCGGGGCACCCTTCCTTAGTGAGAAAATCTTGTCGATCGCGCTGATTGACCAGTTAATCAATTCCATTTCAGTTCAGAATAAAGATCATGATTCTAAATGGACAACTAAACAAAATATGTATTTTACTGCAGGGTCTGAGAAACTGGGGTTTATGCCTCGTGCTCAAGCGCACATGAAGCTTGCCCCAAAGCACTGGCAAAAGTTATGATTATACACTCACCTAAAGGATTATTAGGAACACCTGTTCAATTTCTCATTAATGCAATTATCTACTCAACCAATCACATGGCAGTTGCTTCAATGCATTTAGGGGTGTGGTCCTGGTCAAGACAATCTCCTGAACTCCAAACTGAATGTCAGAATGGGAAAGAAAGGTGATTTAAGCAATTTTGAGCGTGGCATGGTTGTTGGTGCCAGACGGGCCGGTCTGAGTGTTTCACAATCTGCTCAGTTACTGGGATTTTCACGCACAACCATTTCTAGGGTTTACAAAGAATGGTGTGAAAAGGGAAAAACATCCAGTATGCAGCAGTCCTGTGGGCGAAAAATGCCTTGTTGATGCTAGAGGTCAGAGGAGGAGAATGGGCGACTGATTCAAGCTGATAGAAGAGCAACTTTGACTGAAATAACCACTGCGTTACAACCGAGGTATGCAGCAAAGCATTTGTGAAGCCACAACACGCACAACCTTGAGGCGGATGGGCTACAACAGCAGAAGACCCCACCGGGTACCACTCATCTCCACTACAAATAGGAAAAAGAGGCTACAATTTGCACAAGCTCACCAAAATTGGACAGTTGAAGACTGGAAAAATGTTGCCTGGTCTGATGAGTCTCGATTTCTGTTGAGACATTCAGATGGTAGAGTCAGAATTTGGGGTAAACAGAATGAGAACATGGATCCATCATGCCTTGTTACCACTGTGCAGGCTGGTGGTGGTGGTGTAATGGTGTGGGGGATGTTTTCTTGGCACACTTTAGGCCCCTTAGTGCCAATTGGGCATCGTTTAAATGCCACGGCCTACCTGAGCATTGTTTCTGACCATGTCCATCCCTTTATGACCACCATGTACCCATTCTCTGATGGTACTTCCAGCAGGATAATGCACCATGTCACAAAGCTCAAATCATTTCAAATTGGTTTCTTGAACATGACAATGAGTTCACTGTACTAAAATGGCCCCCACAGTCACCAGATCTCAACCCAATAGAGCATCTTTGGGATGTGGTGGAACGGGAGCTTCGTGCCCTGGATGTGCATCCCACAAATCTCCATCAACTGCAAGATGCTATCCTATCAATATGGGCCAACATTTCTAAAGAATGCTTTCAGCACCTTGTTGAATCAATGCCAGTTCTGAAGGCGAAAGGGGGTCAAACACAGTATTAGTATGGCGTTCCTAATAATCCTTTAGGTGTGTGTAGATGTGTCTGGAAAAATGGCATGGAGATACTTGAATTGTTTCTCATTAAACTAGTGTTTTCTGAGTCGGTATCACTGCAAAGATGAAGTTGATGATGCTCACTTGCCATCTCCGCACCTATAGAGAGAAATGCACCTTTCATACCAGGGATGTGACGATTCATTCAACTCACGATACGATACTAATTTCATGATGCGTTTGTTTTTTTTTTTTTTTTTACAAAATTAGATTTAAGACAAATTATAAAATAAGTGTCCTTTTATTTCTCAGACTGCATATTTCTTTGTAAAATGTAAATTATATATTTGATGTCCAATAATGACGCAATGGGAAATTTTCAAACAAATCCTCAAGTATAGCTTTCCTGTAGCTCAAACATTAAGAGTGTGGTGCTAGCAATGCCAAGGTCATGGGTTCGATTCCCAGGGAAAGCAAGAACTGACAAAATGTAAAAATGTGTACCTTGAATGCAACGTAAGTCGCTTTGGATAAAAGCGTCTGCCGAAGGCATAAATGTAAATGTAAAAAAGTCCCTTGAAGGAGATCTTCCAGTGGTGTTTTCTGGGGAGGAGGGTGTTTCCGCTGCTTCACCCTCATCCTGCACTGAGGAAGAGCAGAAATAAAGACAACACTGACAGGGGTTTCACATTGTTATAAAGGCAAGATTTTAATTACAATTTGTATCATTACACTTGCAAGAGTTAGAAAAACAGAACACGTTTGGATAAATATGCCATAAAAATCTATTAATTATTGAAAAAAAACCTTTAGAGAGAAAGATGGTAAAATAAATCCACCAGCTGGTTGTGCATTAGTGCGTGTTCTCCTCCAGTCTGTGAACATATCCTCACGCTGGGCTTTCTCTTGATGAGGAAGAGCCTGGAATCCGTTTATTACGGCAGAAAACAGCCGTCTATCTTTCTCTGTGGAAACACAGATGCTTGTGATCTCCGTGGCAATCGCCCTTGACACCGCGAGTGGGGCTGCAGATCCGCCGGTCAGTGGTTTGGCCTGTTATCTTTCACATGCAGACGGAGGAGACTGGAGCATCTCACTATGGGGATTATTCATCTTCAGAAAGTCAAAATGCCACACACCTTCGTTTTGAATGAGTCAACATGAACTACGCGCTTGCCGTCGCCATGCTTCATGCTGCACACGGGTGTGCTCGCGCTCAACTTCCATATGAATGAACTGAAAACATTTTATTTCACTCTTCGTCGCGCCAGTGTGCACACACAGCCCGTAACGCTAGCTACAACTTACTCGTTGCTATCATGCCTGTAAAGCGAGGTCACAGTATATGGTTCCAGTGTCCCTGCTGTTTAAAAACGTATCGTGATTTGTTTAACATCTCAACCGACTTGAATCATCACACATTGGTATCGATTTCCAGCCGGCTCCGACTGAATCGTCTCCATTTCATACGGATTACATCATCAGAGAGTAGCCTGTTTGTTTTCGATTTGTATAAAAGCGGATATTTCAAGCTTTCTATAGATATATTGATCTATACAATATCATTTGTCTATGAGGTGAGTATACACTGTGTTTCTGATGATCAGGGAGACCGAGATGTCAGAAAGCATATCCTGTTTGTTTGATGTATTTTACAGAAGCACAAAGTTTTGCTGTTATTGTGATTGTACACAAATAGACCCTTTATAATTTGGATTAATTACTATTCTCTGTATGACAAAAATTAGAGTATTTTAAGTTGAAGAAATGCAAGTGATCGTGCCGGCGATTACGGTTTCAAAACATTTAGAAATGTCAATGGTTCGCCACTAGGGGGCGGTGATTTAGTGAACCTCTGAACCAGTGTCTAAACATGATTTTGACCTGATCTCGGATCAGCTTTATAAACGTTAGTCTGATTAAACAAGCCCTACAATTTAATAAAATAACACTCATTATAGAGGCACTTCATATTTAACAGTATTAGATGGTTTGTTAATTACACTTAAAAGATTACACCTCCAATAAAACATTTGCAATTGTTTTGTAGAGGTTGTTTTTATGCATGTTTTTACACTGTTCTGACCAGCAGGAGTCACAGCGTTTTAAACACTTCGAAACGGTGAATGTTAAAGCTTTGTTTGTCCCAACACTGTGGTGTTGATGTCTTGTTTGTTTCCGCAGTGAATACTACTTCAGCATCGATAATCTGGAGAGGGATTTCTTCCTGCGCAGGAAGATGGATCAGGAGGGCTTCCTACCCGTCGCTCTGATCGCCAGCTTCCACCGCGTGCAGGCGCTCACCACGGACGTCAGCCTCATACTCGAGGTCAGTTCCTCTGTGGCCCGACGGCGCTGCTGCTTCATGAGTGACCGTGGCGTAATTGTTTGCTCTTCTTTCAGGCACTAAAGGACAGTAAAGTTGTGGATATCATTGATATGAAGATCCGCTGCAAGGAAGAGCCTGACAAATGGCCCCTGCCGGGCCTCGCTTTGCCCGACCAGTCGCAGACGGATTTCTCTCAGTTCATCAACTGCCCGGAGTTTATTCCTAGGAACATTGTGGACAAACACACAGGTGAGCACTGACTCGATGTGAAAAGAGCCGTGAGCAGTTACGAAGGGCCGTTCTGACTGAGTGTTTGACCTCAACAGGTTCTCCGAGATCCTCCACACCCGTGCAGCACAAGTCAGACGACGTGAGCAACCTGAAGCTGATGCCGAAGGGCCTGTCGGCCAGTTTGCCGGATCTAGACTCGGAGTCATGGATCGAAGTCAAGAAGAGGCCTCGGCCTTCACCCGCTCGACCCAAGGTAAGAATGGCATCCACTCTGATTCCTGCTTCTGGAATCGACTCCTAACTGTTCATGATTCTTTTTTGATTGGAAGAACATGTTTGCCCAAACTCATCGTGACCACTGGCTCTAAAGCTCACACTCATTTATCATCTAAAATGCATGTGCACACTTAATAAAGTTTACTGTTGCATAGAATGTACAAAATAACCACAACATTAACAACACTTAAATAAGATGGTGTTTTATCAAACCTGTCAGACAGATGTGTGTGGAAGCTGCGTTCATTTTAGGCTCTCGCTGGGTTTTCTTTCAACATTATCGTTGGCTGGAAGAAAGAAAACTTAATTAAAAAAGACTGGTAAAAGATCTGTTCATCCAGTCAGAGCGGCACTCAAAACCTTCCATTGTGGACAATATAAGGTAGTCCTTGTAAATACAGTAAATCATGGAAGAATCAAGAATAGTTAAGGTGTTTTTTCCGTCATCGTCTTTGTTAACGAAAGATGATGACGGAAAATATTCATCAGCTAGGCTACCCAACTCAAACTAGCGAGCTAGTGTAGACTAATCTGAAAATGGTCACGCAAAGAACGATCTTCGATGGGTATAAATGTCAAAAAAGGAAAAACTTAAGACAGAGCAGAGATGGAGTTGGTCAGTAAAATCCCCAGCCAGGTCTTTGTACTAAAGCTGTTGATGGAGGGGAAGTTGTGGAACAGCACGTTGACGGGCACATGAAGTAGATAAAAACACAGCGTCATCGTCTCCACCGATTTTAGGTTAGTTTGATTATAAACTTGATGAATGTATATTGCTTTTAATGTTCGAACAAACTCTAATAACCAAACTCTAGCCTATATATTAGCTTAAGGCGTGGGCGATAGCCCGGTTGAAATGTTTCAATTGTGTTGCGCCGTCATCGTGCAAGCTTATCTTTCAAACGCTTTTTAATCATTACTTTTTAAACCATTCAGACACATTAAGCAGCGACAGATAACTCATTTAGGTTAAGCCTGATACACGCGGCGCGCACCTCGTACAGCGCCTGACTAAACTTGAGTTATATTTCGTGCCTTGTGCTTGAAGACTATTAATGAGGTCTTAAAGGTATAGTTCACCCCAAAATGAAAAATCTATCATCATTTACTCACCCTTAAGTGGTAAAGGGAAATGTAGCATTGCGTAAGCGCTACTGAGAGTGCAATGTCAATACAGCCTTATTTAAATTTTGCATAAGCTTAATTGAATTGGTCTAATTAGAGAAATTATCATTTTTGTTCCAAAGACTATATATAAAAAAGCTACCAAAATGAATGTTGGTAATGGCAGTTTGACTAAAAGTAATGACTAAAATGACTTTTCAATTACTAAAACTATAAAAAAACAAAATGCATAAATATGACTAAGACTGATAAGCATTTTCATCTGAAGACTAAGACTACATCAAAAATGGCTGTCAAAATTAACCATCCAAATTAACCTGTTTGCAAAAATGAATCCGTCATCATAAGCAAGCGACAGTCGAATTAATGATTGAACTGAAAAAGGCTCTTGAAGAGGAGTCGATCTCCCTGGATTGAATCGATTCCAACTTTTGAATCAAGGAATTAATTATTTTCCTCCTTTAGAATTAGGAAAAACGCAAAGAGGTAAAGATGGGCTCCCTCTTTCTTTTAAGCAAATTACACTTTTTTTAGTTTTTGGGGGAAAATATGACCTGGATGTGCTTTTGTGATAGATGTATTTACTCTGTTTAAATAAAGATTGTCCCCGAATGACACACAATTGATGAAAATAATATAATTTGTCACATTTGTAAAATAACTGAATGTTTATCCCTGATTCACATTGATCATTAGCTCTGCTTTGTCGAGTGCACTCGTTGTGTAACGGTTCGAGTCTAACAACGCTAGACAGACGCCGTTACTGTGCAACTTTATACTGAAGTATCTTAATGAGTTGATGTCATGGTTTTGCCTAGCATAGGCGTAGCTGCGTTTTAATTGCTCTTTTTTTTTTTTTTTTTTTTATGCATGTAGCATAATGAACCCTCTTGTGATCTCCGGGCTCTTTTGCAGAAAGCAGAGGCGGTGCGGACTCCCATTCAGACAGTCCCGGTGTCAGGCGAGGAGCCGGACGAGCCCGAGGAGCTGGACTTCATGTTTGACGAGGAGATGGAGCAGATCGACGGCCGACGCAACACTTTCACCGACTGGTCGGATGAAGATTCGGACTGTGAAATTGATGATCGAGACGTCAACAAGATTCTCATAGTCACACAGACGCCCCCGTACCTGCGCAAGCATCCTGGGGGAGACCGCACGGGGAACCACACCTCACGGTCCAAACTGACCAGCGAACTGGTGAAAGTCATTAACGACGGACTTTATTACTACGAACAAGACCTCTGGGACGACACGTACGAACCAGAGTATGCCATGATCAAGGTGAGCTGGGGTCACGGCTGATGCGTCTCAGGATAGTTCATGGAAAATTCACACGCACATGGATAGGGCTGGGCGCTATATCGAGTTTGCACAATACATTTTAAGAAACGATATGGAATGAGGCAATAGCGTTTATATCGATATACAGTGGTTTGATACGAGCACTTTGAGAAATAGCAGACGCTGAGTGAGCTGATGCAGGGAAAGGGCATCATCCAATGTGTCCCAAACATCACACGTTTTATATTAAGGGCTTCAAAATAACTGGTGAGATATAGTTAAAAGCAGATAGTGTCGCTGACTGACAGATGCTTGTGCTGTTTAATGCGTTTGACATGTAGTGCTTAACTCGCATTTGACAGGGATATTCTCATCTGTAAATGTCAAACTCATGCAAACGTGACGATATGACGAGCCTTCTGCAAGTGAATCTCCGCTAAAGTTCAGGCTTCCATGAACGAGCGCCCCAAACAGACGGCGAGCAATCATTCTGACTAAAATATACACGCTGCACAATAAATGTGCCATATGTGGAATTTTGAGAGCAAGTGTATTTTAATGAGTGACCGTTATAATGGGGTAATCAAATGCAGGCTAATATAATTAGTCTGTGCTTTTTTCGTTTTTAGTTTAGTGAATTTTAAAAATAAAATTAGGGCTGGGCGATATGGCTGAAAACTCTATCACGATATAAGTGTTTAATATCGGTCGATATCGATAATTATTGAGGGTTTTTTTTTATGACCCATTTAAAATAAGGGTTTATTTTATTTAATTCGTTTTATCGAACGCATTTTTTATTGATATCGATTACGCGTCTTATCGCGATGGGTATCGCTATCGTTTTATTGCCCAGCCCTAAATAAAATCATTATTTTTGTTTTTAGATTGTAATGTTAGAATGTACTGTGATTTTTAACTCCGTTTTTGCACGATATTTCAGCGCCTACATTAGTCACTGTATTTGTTTATAGCCTTCAATATCAACATTTGTTTGTAGGACATGGGCAGGATGTGAAATAACACTATTTTAAAAACTTAGAAAATACTGAGAGATATAATCTCGCCATTTAACCAAAAAAACAGATGATTTTTTTTTTTTGGCCATGGCGCCCAGCCCTAACATGGACTAAAGGTCGTGTTTAAAAGTGCTGCAGTTGTTCTTGCATGTGAGGGAGAGCCATTCAAAGCATTTCAGGTTCATTGGAATTTGGTTTGAATTGGTTTGATTGGTTTACACGGACTAAATGATCAAAATCAGTAATGGAGATAAAGCCGGATGACACTGTCGTAGTGCACTTAAAGTCGTCATGAAAGGGAAGTCACGCTGGTCTTTTCTCCTCTATTGTGCCGTATATCGAGTGAAACGCTTCAGGAACAAGAACAAATGTGGGGCGGGAATTGATTGGATGGTGGTTTGCTATTGGCTGATCTCATGTGCGTGACAGGTGGCCCCGCCCCCGTCATCAGAGAAGAGATGTTATTCTGATTCAAGATTATCACAATGATGAGAAACAGTTGTCAGTTTTGGTTTCATGGTGACTTTAAAGCATTGTTAGGCGGCTTAACGAAGAGTGAAACTATATTTAAAAATGCATTCAGAGCATTCCTTCAGTGTTTCCATCCACAACACTCACACATCTTAGTCATGTGACGTGGCAGAGATGTGATGTTTTTTGAGCGGTTGCAGCAGATCTGAGGTGGAGTCGCTGGACTGATGTGGAGTGTGTGTTCATTGTGTTGGCTGTCATGAGTTTAATTCTGTCAGATTCTGGGTGTGTGTCCATTCTCCTGCGCTGCTTTTCTTCTCATGGGCAGTGAGTGTGTCCTTTAGCGCAGTGTTTCTGGACATGGCAGGAGTGTTTGTTGTGGTCTTTTGTGTGGCGCTCTTTGTGCCGTTCACGTGCCGTGTCCAGTAAGGCCAGCAGTGCTGCTAGAAAAGCCAGCTAGCGTTAGCTTGAGTTTACTGCTGTTTGAGCGGCAGCTCCGGGGTTCATGGATCGTCACGGCTCACATGTACAGGTGGGATGTTCAGTGTGGCGTTGTCAGTCAGTAGCATTAATGTTTGTGTGAGGTTGACTGTCCAAGCGTGTTGTTTTGATGGCATGTGCTTAGAAATGTTGTAACTGTTGTCCGTTGTCACAACAGCAAGAGGTGGAGAACTTCAAGAAAGTGCACCTGATCAGCAGAGAGCAGTTTGACTGTCTGACCCCTGAGCCGCCTGTCGACCCCAACCAGGAGGTTCCTCCAGGACCGCCGAGACCCCAGCAGAGTGAGTTTGACCTCCACACCACAGGAAAACACTTCACCTGACACAGGGGTTGCACCAGCTAGTTGGTTACGTGACAAAACGAGTACTCGTCGTTTGTCACTAGGGTTGGCTTTCGTTTGAACGAGTCTGATTCTGCTTATCGATTTCAATAAGGTAAAAAAAAACTTGGATATCATTCACATTTAAGTCTTATTGCAAACATTTCACTATAGCTGAACACCATGAACAGAAATCAACAGGTTTAAAAATAGCCTAACTAATATACATGTCTAGCATTATTAAAGACGAGTAAATTAAACGAGCAATTAAAAAAGAACAAATACAATTGAACAAAGATAGGATTGAAATAAACATTCAGGTGCAGAAACGAATCAAACGTAAAACACTGCACTACAGGCGATGCATGACACGCTTTCAGCTTTTCTTCTCAGCTGTCTGAAGACATAACCCACTGTGTTTGAGAATATGGTGGGTGTATTTGTCCATTCGTGTGCTGTGTAATATTCATTCACTGTGAGAAGCCGTGCGTGTGCGCGTGTGGGGGGGGGTCTTTGCGCTCAAATGGTTTAAAATCACAAAATGCGCCGGTTCTGGCCAATTTGGAACCGGTTCTCAGTTCCCATCTCTATTTGTCACGGTTTGAAGAAAATAATGGTTAATGTCAACCATTTTCATTTAACCGTGTTCATTTAATTGACATCCCAACATTTCTTACTTGTATGTTCAAAAAAGTATTTAAAACGGTTTCATAACATTTATCAGGGTTTTCACTTGTCCTGGAAAATTATAAAAAAAAATAGTTATAGTTTACATAATTGTGATAAAGTCAGAATTGTGAATTACAAAGTCCAATTCAGAGGAAAAAGGACTGGCCTTTTATGTGCAAAAATCACAATTGTGTTTTTGTTTTATTTTTATTGACTTTATAACTCGTAATTGTGATTTAAAAAAAAAAAAATTATCTTGCAATTCTGACATTATCACAATTATATAAACTCAGAATAGCGAGATAGTCGCAGTTACCTTTTATTTCTAAACAAGCTTCCTTAGTCATAATATATGATTAAGAGCTCATATTAAAAATGGTTTTATAGCCATGGCAATAAACTACAACTTTTAAAGACTTAGAGGGCAATACAAGACTGATCCTTGTCTTTTATTCTCACTGAAGTAAAATTGAAAAAGTCCTGGAAAATGATCGCTGAAAAAGAGCGGGAACCCTGATTATTCAATGCGGTTGTAATTTCTTTCTGTGTAAATTATTTAATTTGACTGGTAACAGCACTATAGTGTCTTATTAAATGTGTGCTTCATCTTAATTCAATTAGAATAATAAGATAAAAATGCCCTTGTGGGGTACATATCACAAATACGCAGATTTAAATATGATAGAGCTGATAGATTGCTTCAGAATAAACACACACATCCTGTTTTTTCAGCAACTGACCATTCTGACCATTGCATGACTGGTTTACTTGTGCATGACACACACACTTAAACATTATATAATATAATATATAAACATTTTAGTTTTGGTGTTCCTAACTTTTTAAAGTTGTGAGCAGCACTGCTACCAAGGAAAAAAAGTGCTCAAGCCTTGATGGTGACCTCAATACAAAAATGACTAATGCAGTCATCTAAAGCATCCTGCATGACTGGACTGTCTCCAAACCTTTTACACATGAGTGTTTTCTCTCCCATAGTCCCCACGGAAGCCTTGGCCAACAAGCTGTTCGGAGCCCCTGAACCGTCGGCTATCGCTCGCTCTCTTCCAACTACAGTGCCTGACTCGCCCAACTACCGCAGTGCCCGCACGCCCCGCACGCCTCGCACCCCGCGGCTGAAGGACCCCACGCAGACGCCCCGCTTCTACCCTGTGGTGAAGGAAGGACGGCCGCTCGATGCCAAAGTGCGTATGAGCTCTGGTCCAGCACTGCAGATCGTCCTGAACGCTTAACTAAAGTCTCAATCACGCTTGTGTCCTCTTTCAGACCCCTCGCAAGAGGAAGACACGACACAGCTCCAATCCGCCCATGGAGTGTCATGTGGGCTGGGTGATGGACTCCAGAGAGCATCGCTCCCGCACCGCCTCGGTCAGGTGAGCGTTGAGCCGAGGTCAAACGAGACCAACTGAAGCTTTATGTGTGTATGATAGGCCAATGAATATGATTACTGCAGTAGTTTAAATCACTCTGTAGCGATAGATGCCCCTTTTCTACATTTGACCCCCTGAGAAACTCTCTGCACATCCCTGTAGGCATTTATATTGATTTTAATAACTTTATTGTACTTGAAGTGTGCGCCAAGCGCTAGGAAAATACAAGTATCGGATCGGGACTCGGTATCGGCAGATACTCAATATTCAATGACTGGGATTGCATCGAAAAGAAAAAAAGCTTCGTTACATCCCTTATCCCATATATAATTTTCATTTCATTTACAAAATTCATTTATAATGTTACAAAAGATTCTGTTTCAAATGAATGAACTTTCTATTCATCAAAGAATCCTGAGAAAATGTTTTCAGCACTGATAATAATCATATGAGAATGATTTCTGAAGGCTGACGTGACACTGAAGACTGGAGTAATGATGATAAATTCAGCTCACACTTAACTATATTCACATAGAAATCATAATGATATTTTGCAATATTTACAGTATTTTTCTCAAACCAACCCGAACCTTTGAACGGTACATGCATGTAAACGGACCCCTATGTTTGTGTTTTTGCCTTTCTTGATCACTTCTGTCTTCTGTCTTCTCTGTAGCTCAAACGCGAGTCCGTCTGAAGGCACTACAGCGATGGGAAACTTTGGCTGCACACCTCAGTCTCTTCCCAAGTTCCAGCACCCCTCGCACGAGTTACTGAAGGAGAACGGCTTCACGCAACACGTTTACCACAAGTACCGGCGACGCTGCCTCAATGGTGGGTTCCACAGCAGCCGCAGGCCGTCGTGTCACCGCAGACCCGTCCTAATCACCTGTCCTGCCTCTTTCTCCTCCCTGCAGAGCGGAAGCGGCTGGGCATCGGCCAGTCTCAGGAAATGAACACGTTGTTTCGCTTCTGGTCCTTCTTCCTGCGGGATCACTTCAACAGAAAGATGTACGAGGAATTCAGACAGCTGGTGGTGGAGGATGGGAAGGAAGGATACAGGTATGAAAAGATTCTTTGAGCAGGAATTATCTGTGCGGCCAATGATACACTAACTACGTTTCTCAGCTGGATGACGCAAACCAGCGTCTCGCTAGTAAAGTTCTGATGATGAGGATTGTAATCGAGGTGTGTGTGTGTGTGTGTGTGTGCATAAATGTATGAATTATATGGACCCCTAAATTTACTTTTACACTAAAAGAGGGTGTAATTTATTAGGTGTTTTTTAATCGCATCGCTCAAAAGAGGGTGATGAATCGCAATTAACCACACAGAGGGTGTGATTTAAACATAATTAAGCAGACGGGGGGATGTGATTTATTGCAAGTAATTGCACAAAAAGACGGAGTGATTAATCGCAATTATTTGCACAAAGAGAGAATGATTCATCACAACCAATTGCACAAACGGAGTGATTAATCGCAAGTAATTGCACAGACCCGTGATTAATCGCACGGTGTGTAATTTCTTGCGATTAATCACCCTCTATGATTATTCGCTTTATTAATGTGGTCTTGTTTTTTCCACACATGGTCACGGGTGTTCTGAATTGACAGCGTTGTGTTGTTTCTCAGGTACGGTCTGGAGTGTCTCTTCAGGTTCTACAGCTATGGACTTGAGAGGAAGTTCAGGCCGGACATATTTAAAGATTTTCAAGAGGAGACCATTAAGGACTATGAAGCAGGTCTGTCTTGGCAAACAACGGATGCATTTCTGAAATCTGTGTGGAGCTCTTGTTTAATTCTCCTTCATATACGCCCTGACAGGCCAGCTGTATGGACTCGAGAAGTTTTGGGCTTTTCTTAAATACTCGAAAACAAAGAACATGGAGATCGACCCCAAGCTGCAGGTGCATTTAAGCAAGTTCAAGCGTCTAGAAGACTTCAGAGTGGATGTGAGTGCACTTCTCGTTTCAGTTGCCATTTTCAAGCATGTAATCAGCATGGTTTATTTCATAATGCACATTGCATGCATTTTTTCTAAAGTATTTTCATCATGTTAGAAGTCACTGTGTATGAAATGTTTCCCTTGCCTGACGTCACTTAGGCCCTGTTCACAGCTGGTGTGAGAGGTGTTTGGGTGGATCGGATCACGAGTAGATGAGGGAGACACATTCCCGTTCACATCTGGTCTCTTAATCCGTCTCTTTTGTCCACGTTCAGCCACTTCTGTCCTGATGTCTTCCAGGGGAGGGTCTATGGGCGGGGAAATGTGTAGGCCTTTTCAGAGCTTTCAAACTAATGGACAAATTAAGCTTGTGTAATTTACATATGAACGCGACTGGAGACGATGTAAAACACACAGAGCATCAGCTTTAGTTTCTGCTCTGACAGACACAAGACCAGCCGAACGTGTGTGTTAGAAATCAGGAATGGAGAGAACATTGTGCTTGGGACGTTTCTCATCTTCAAACCAAACTTGGGTCTCCAGCCGAGAGTTTAAATCCCGTCTGGCTAGCGCTCTTCCCATTAGGTCAGTAGAGGAGAGTAGGAGGTCTTTTAAAGGCTGTTTTAAACCACATGAAGCATCTATTGGGATCTAATGATGCGTTGTGTATTGCAACATAAAACTGCATTGATCTGTATCGTTGACGTAAACGATATGATTGGCGAGCTAGAGTTGTTTATCCAAGGCTCGGCTTACTGTATTTATAAGGTATAATTCACCCAAAAATTTTACATTTCTGTCAGCATGTACTCACCCTCATGTCATTTCAAACCTATAAGATCTTCATTTAACTTCAAAACACAAGTGAAGATATTTTTCAAGAAACCAGAGAAAGATTTCTGACCCTCCATTTTAAAGTCCATTCCTCTCAAACTTGAAAGAGCCCAAAAATGTTATAAAGACATCGTAAAAATAATCGATCGCGTGTCTAATCCAAACCCAAGTCTTCTGAAGAGACACGGTGGCTTTATATGATGAACAGATTTACTGTCTACGTGACATGAGTGAATGCAGAACTAACCCTTTACAGTTTGGGAACGGTCATGTTGAGACGCTTTCCTGCCAATGGATCTGTGACTGATGGCATTGATCATCTGAAGCACACTCCTCAAAGTCTGGGCAAACCTCATTTAAACCACCAGCGCACATGTAGTTTTAGTAGTGTGATTATTCAAAGCGTTTCAGATGGTTTATTCTTATATAGTGCGTTAATAGCAGGAGAGGCGGGACATGGCGAGCACAGCGATCACACGTTTAAGGAGTTACGGGATAATCCACGGCTAGCTGTGCATTAAACGATTTTACTGCACACCTTCCAGCCAGTCAGTATAGAGCATTCAGCCAGACCATGGCATAAACGACTATATATAATGTTGAATATGATGTATAGTAATGCAGTGGGGGAACATGTCGGGATAGTAATATAACGGAGTGTCTATTTACACCGTGCAAATAGTGTGCCTTGTTGGCTAGTGCCATTCACACTAGCTCCGCCTAACAATGCCTGGGCCAAGCCAGATTTAAAGACGCATGTATTCCGTCGTCTTCAGTGGTGTAGTCTGTAGAGCGTAAGGATCTTGGTTTGGATGCGATCGACCCGGGTTCGAATCCGCCTTTTGCCGAGCTCTCTCCTCTCCCATTACACATCACATCGGAAAGGCTTTTGCTTTCAATAAAAATGAAGAAAATGTTCTAAAAGTGGAAATAAAGTGTCTAAGGAAATGTTTAATAATAATAAAAGCATTTATTGGGTAGGGTTAGGGCTTTTAGTGTCCCATTAAGGCGGTATCCATTTAATAATTGTAATAAATATAATCATTTACACAGTATTGTTGTGCATTAACAAGATGAAATAATGTTAATAAATGTAATAAATCATCTCTTGATTTTGGCTTAAAGTATTGAGTTATCGTGATGGTATCGAATCATGACACGAGTGTATCGGTTGAATGTGTTGGACTACCTCTGGAAGTGGACAAGCGTTTCAGATCCCCATTACACCTGTATTTAGTGCTGTCCACTTGTGCTCTGATCCACCAAAACACATCTTAACACCAGCTGTGAACAGGGTCTGAGAGACGCTTCAGTTTCCTGTGAATAAAAACCAGCCCTGCTAAGCTACTTTTCCCCCTTTATTGTTGTTTATTAAGTACCAAATCATGTATTTCTGCCCCTCAGCCGCCCATGGACGAAGGTGGGCGTAAGAGACACCCTTCCAGCGGTGATGGCCGTCGCCGCCATCCTTCCCATCAGTCTAGCCGAACCCAGACACAGGCCGCTCCAGGCCCCGCCCTCCCTGCTGGAGCTCCTCCCACCAGAGATGATGCCAAAAACCCCAGCCAGCGAACGGCCGCGGCAGACGGCAAGCCACCGAAATGAGCGCGTCACGGGCCGCTCGCCCTCACCGGCGCTCCGCTGCGGGTCAGACCGACCACACAAGCATGACACAACGGCTTGCCAACGAATGGCTCACGATTGTCCAATCAAGGCTCTTCCATCTTCCCCTCGTTCACAACATCTGTGCATCAGAAACGGACAGCAGAGGGCACAAGAAAATCTTCCATTCTTCGTTTTATTAAAGACTTTGAAGTTTTATTCCGGTTGTATCATTGGGGTACAAAAGGCTTTTGTTGAATCTTTCTGCTTTATATGCTCAGTGGACTCGCGCGAGGTTTTATTTGGCTGAGCGATGCGTGATTCCACCTTTTTCTTTCTTTCCTTGTAGAGCGTAAAGATTGTGTTGAACGATGATAAGATTGCTCTTGACTAGACTAGGTACTGGATGAGGCAGAAAATAATGCACATACTATAGATCTGCAGTTGTGTGAGCGAGATGATGATTTCCTGTTTCTCCGGGTGGTGGTGGTGGGGTCGTACCGTAAGCTTGGCCATCACTACTGTGACACTAACGTCCCACCTGCCAAATCCTCTCGCTTGCTTCCAGGTGTCACGCTCTGTTACAGAAGACGACTCTCTACCTTCAGCGGTCACATGGACGAATCATTCCTCCGCTCTGATCCGAGACCTGCACCGCTCGCTCGGTTCCCGTCGCTCGCTCCACGATCTCGTGCGGACTGGGAGTCATCACCCGAGTGTTAATCCTAGTGTACATATGAATTCAAGAAATTACGAGACATTACACCACCTGGCTGTATGTGTCATTTATTGTTTATAGAGATATATTTGCCTTACGTGTTCACCTTTTTTATGCTCGCCCTAATGCGTTTTGAGTTATTATGGGTATGTTTTAGTATCACCCCTGCTTTTCTTCATACACACAGCATGTCGGTCTGACTAAAGGGAAACTGACCTCAGGGTTTCAACTGGAATCATGTGAAGAAAGGCAAACCTTTTGATTATGATGATTACATGACAAGCATTTGGATCATAAGCAATATCTAATTTATGGGATTTCACTTCCGATTCGGCTGCCATATACCCATGTTTGCTAAAATGTCTTCGGTCTTGCTCTCTCTGGTAATATTTGGATTTAAATTTGAGTTCATATTAACATTTAGCAGTTCCCTGTTTTCCCCTTCATTCAAAGTAGCTGTGGTCAAATCTGATGAGGAATTCTTGTGATCACTGATATAATTAAAGCTTTTATTCAACTAAACGGTCTTGTCCATTGTGCGAGTTCATGACGTGCTGCTTCAGAGGTCAACGGCTCGGATAATTCATAAAGCCATATGAATAACTGTGTGTGATCCGTTAAAACTGTTAATACTTCATTACCATGACTCGTGTATATTCGACGTATTGACAGAAGACAAATGGAAACTGTAAAATACTTGAACCAAATCTTGTATCATAACACTTCATCTGAATTATAGGCGGATGTGATTTTGCTTTTAGTGTGATTTGTAATTTTGCTTTTAATAAACAAACAAAAAAAGTTTAAAATGGCCAAAAACCTTAAATCAGCTGTTGAGCTTTTCTATAAACAATAGCGAGAGTGGGCTCTTCATTCACAGGTGTCCGGCTCCCGCAGTGCTGTTGGGATATAGATGGGAGGAGCGCATCCACAGGTCCTGTAGCTGTCAGGAGCGTTTCCCAAAGCCACACAAGATCATGAGTTCAGAGTTCAGTGGACGTTGAGGCTAAAGATGGTCACAGATGAAGGCGCAGGAATTGCTAGTGTATATCCTGTTTTTCCCTCTCACAGTTCCAAGAACTAGAGGTCAGGTGGGGAGTTATAAACTGAATTCTGAGAAGGACTGAACTGTGACATATAAACTATAATATTGCAAGAAATAGTCACAGTATAAACTCGCAATTCCAAGCTTATAAATCACTATTTCTGTCCTTTTTTCTCAGAAACGCGAGATAAAAACTTGGAAGTTTATTAGGGGGAAAAAGGTCAGAATAGCGAGTTATAAAATTGCGGGAAAGACGGATGTGCAAGATCTAATAGAAAATATTCCAGGTTTATATTTCTGAACGGTGAAGTCTGAATATTGAGTTTCTCAAATGTGAGGAATATTGCTTCCTATAGATTTATATACTGTAATAACCACATATTGTACACTCACCTAAAGGATTATTAGGAACACCTGTTCAATTTCTCATTAATGCAATTATCTAATCAACCAATCACATGGCAGTTGCTTCAATGCATTTAGGGGTGTGGTCCTGGTCAAGACAATCTCCTGAACTCCAAACTGAATGTCAGAATGGGAAAGAAAGGTGATTTAAGCAATTTTGAGCGTGGCATGGTTGTTGGTGCCAGACGGGCCGGTCTGAGTATTTCACAATCTGCTCAGTTACTGGGATTTTCACGCACAACCATTTCTAGGGTTTACAAAGAATGGTGTGAAAAGGGAAAAGCATCCAGTATCACGGCAGTCCTGTGGGAGAAAATGCCTTGTTGATGCTAGAGGTCAGAGGAGAATGGGCCGACTGATTCAAGCTGATAGAAGAGCAACTTTGACTGAAATAACCACTCGTTACAACCGAGGTATGCAGCAAAGCATTTGTGAAGCCACAACACACAACCTTGAGGCGGATGGGCTACAACAGCAGAAGACCCCACCGGGTACCACTCATCTCCACTACAAATAGGAAAAAGAGCTACAATTTGCACAAGCTCACCAAAATTGGACAGTTGAAGACTGGAAAAATGTTTCCTGGTCTGATGAGTCTGGATTTCTGTTGAGACATTCAGATGGTAGAGTCAGAATTTGGCGTAAACAGAATGAGAACATGGATCCATCATGCCTTGTTACCACTGTGCAGGCTGGTGGTGGTGGTGTAATGGTGTGGGGGATGTTTTCTTGGCACACTTTAGGCCCCTTAGTGCCAATTGGGCATCGTTTAAATGCCACGGCCTACCTGAGCATTGTTTCTGACCATGTCCATCCCTTTATGACCACCATGTACCCATTCTCTGATGGCTACTTCCAGCAGGATAATGCACCATGTCACAAAGCTTGAATCATTTCAAATTGGTTTCTTGAACATGACAATGAGTTCACTGTACTAAAATGGCCCCCACAGTCACCAGATCTCAACCCAATAGAGCATCTTTGGGATGTGGTGGAACGGGAGCTTCGTGCCCTGGATGTGCATCCCACAAATCTCCATCAACTGCAAGATGCTATCCTATCAATATGGGCCAACATTTCTAAAGCATGCTTTCAGCACCTTGTTGAATCAATGCCACGTAGAATTAAGGCAGTTCTGAAGGCGAAAGGGGGTCAAACACAGTATTAGTATGTGTTCCTAATAATCCTGACAGGTGAGTGTGTAAGGCTAATATAATATTATTAGTAGTCATTATTTTGAAAAGTATAGTAATATTTATCAGTAATGTATGAATATAGATATTACAGTACAATGCCATATAATTGCAGCAGAAGCAGACTGAAATGCCAAACTAAAATAAATACAGTAAAATACTGTTTTCTGGATTGTACTGTAAATTGAATTACAGTAACTTAATCTAACCCCGTCTGTGAAACCAGGCCTTAATGTCAAAGCAATTTAAAAAGCAAACAAGTACATCTCGGGTATCTAGCTATAGCATAGCTTGGGCTGTGTGTATTTTGCCATCATTTGGCGGATTGAAACATCTGTGGATGCTGTTTAGTTTGCCTTCCTCCCAGGATTTCATGAACCCGTTTGGAATCCTGCCGTTCCGGCCACAGGTGACTCAATCCCAAAGCTCTGATTGGATTCTCTTGATATGTCAAATCATGACCCTGCTGAGATCCTCGCTATGCCTCTGTTGGCTTTGGCCCAGTAAAAAAAAAAAAAAAAAAAAATTCAATCAACTCATGAGAAAATGTTAACCGCTGTGAAGGGAACGACTTCACATTTGATCAGGTGACGCTTCAGACCCCTGTATCTGCGCCAGGATTCAGGTCATGCTCTACACTCACCCTAGGTCTCCCCATTTCCAACCTGCTTCAGCTCAGCTCTCCTGTGAGTTTTCCTCTGTGATCCTGAAGACCTTGATTGACTGATTCAGGTGTGATTGATTAGGGTTAGAGCTAAACTCTGCAGGACAGTGGGGTTGTGTCCGAAATCAGCCCCTATACCCTTAAATAGGGCACTATTGGAGGAACAGCCATTTGCAGTGGTGTCTGAAACCATAGTGGACGCTATCAATCCCACAATGCACTGCAATAACCAGTGTACAACTGACGTACACTCAACTAGAATACCCATAATGCACTGTGAAGGTTGTGTGGAAAATTAATTCCCGCGTTTGACCAGAAGAAGGCGCCCACAGCTGAATCCGTTCATTTCCCAAACCGCTGGTCCAATATGGCTACAGCATAATATCATACAGGTATAAATTCCTTTCGGTTAATTATGGTTTATACAGGCCATGTTCCATAACAGACTTCAAGATGAATCTTTGCATTACTACTGGAGCTGCCAGTTTGCTAAGTTTTAAAACAGCAAGCACAAACTACCGGCACACTCCGTGTCCACTCCATCCACTGGACTATAGTAGTGGAGTAATGTAGGGAATAGTGAATGAGGGTTGACACCCCTGGTCTACACCGGATCTGACAGCCACAAACAAGAAAATGCCCAAAATGCACCTAAATAAGTCTAAATGATTTATACCCAATTAAAAAAATTGTGACCTCCTTCACCTCTGCAGCATATTTTGAATGATTATAATGGATGCAATATTGGGCCCACGGGTGGGGTGCAGAGTTGAATTGGTTAAATACATTAAGGCCTGGTTTCACAGACAGGGTTAGATTAAGCCTGGATTAGGCCTTAGTTCAAGTAGGACATTTAAGTAGCTTTTATAAACGCGCCTTAGAAAAAAAAAACATGTCTGGTGTGCATCTCGAGACAAGACATATTTGAAGATATGCTTTCAGTTAAAACAACTCAAACATGCATTTTAGTCTGGGACTAGCTTAAGCCTCGCCTGTGAAGCCGGGGTGGGACTTCCGTCCCCACTCAACTGTGCACAATTTCAAGATCACTTGCCATTTAGTTGGTTTTCACATCTGGAAGAGAGGCATACGTGGGTTTTTGTTCATACATTCGTTCTCCGAATCACATGTACATTTGAGAAATGATCGTAATGGATCAAATGCATGACGGTTTTACCTAACATTTTATAAATGAGGCTCTGGATGACTGGTGTTAAATTGTGTGGGCCTCATGGAGGGTCCAGCCCCGTACGGTAATGTATGGCAATGGATTTCTTCATACATACTCTGGATCCGGAGGACAAATTGAACAGCATGTGTCATTTTACTCTGATTAATGATGCAAACACACCCAGTGCATCAGGTTAGTTTTAATCAGTGAGCTTCGATCAGATCATCCAGAAACTGATGAAGAGTAGTACAACATTCATAAACCATCACTAGGTTTTCAGTATTAAAATATAGCATCGATCAGAAGCATTCAAATAATTTATCAACTGTATACGGTGCTATTCTGACACAATGTGAGATCACAGACACAGATTAAGAACAATAAAAATTGATCATCACATGACACCAGGTCATTGACAGCATGTGAACCCTGATCCCAAACCACCACTAGAGCAGCTTCAGATAAAGTGAAGTGTACAGTAAATTAGCTTAGTCCTGCATATATTAGTCAAATGCTTCAGGTTGAATGACCTGAGCCTGAACGCAGGAGTGTGTGTCCATACTCCAGATCGATTACACCTGCTGATGTTGGCAGTAAAACTCTTGCGCAAGTAATGCAGAGTATACAGGAACACGTCCAACGGACACATGGATTCGTGTTAATCTTGCGCTTTCTTGGCATCTTCAGGGATGCTCTGGCTCAGCGGGGTCAGACTCAGCAGGACGGTGTGCCGCTCGTATGCTTTTGAGTTACGGAACTTCTCGTCTGTCCCGTGAAGCCGGTCCAGCACTCCCAGCACTCCATAGCACTGATTGAACCTGCAGGTGAACAGAGCCAGAGGTCAAGCAAGAATCTGAAATCGCCTCTATACCCTCAAATCGGGCATTATTTGAGGGGTCAGCCTTTTGTAGTGGTGTCTGAAACCATAGTGGACGATATCAAATACAGCGGATGTACACTCAACGGCTGTCTGGATTCACTCACTCGTTTTCATCCACTCCTTCAAGTGAACTGTATTAGTGGACTAACGTAGGGAATAGTGAACGAGGGTTTAGGGGGAAATTTCAGATTCAGCCAAGGTTTTACTGTATAGTGGGTCCCTACGCGATATCAAGTTCGGGATGCCATCATGCCACATGTCCTGTTCAACGTACTGCCTGATTTTCCTCCTAGAAAACATTGCTTTTTCAATGGAACACCAAAGGAAATGACATGTTTACAGTGTCATAATCTATATTCAGGCTATATGCGATCACCGAATTAGAGTAAGTCAATGTAATTATGAGTTATGCAATGTGGTAATGGACTACAAAATGGTGCACGTTTTAGTTTAGGCTCACTCTTCCTAACTGATGTCAAAGAAAGCACATAAAATGGACAGATTTTTTGCACATGAAAAATTAAGAGGCGATCATTTACTAATAAACTGGTGGCACCAAACAACTGTAAACGGATGTGATATGGAGTGATATGATGGGGACAGAATTTGCATATTATTGGAACTTTTCACTGAAAATGGGAAGCATATTGAGTTTTGACTCTGTTACATGATGCATCACCAGTTTGCATGTAGGCATCCTCACATGGAGAGCTATCAGTTGAACAGAGTTCGCCGGTTATCTTGTGAGAACAAAGGTGACTGCATGAGTTGAATGTAGAACACAGTTGAAAGGCTCACTGATTGGACAACAGCACAGATCAACTCTACCTCACAGCCATAAACCGTCTTACTGCACACTATTAGCGCGAGATGCACCAGTCATAAATCAGAACTGGTTTTTGTTTTATTTTAGCCTACTTGTGCACAAACTCCACTGCAGTCATTAAATGTAATTTGTGTGGAAAATTACGAAGTCTATAAAAGTACAGTGTTAACCAAAGAAACTGCTGCTGTTCCATAAGCGCCACCTACTGGCAGAGAGTGAATTAGCATTCTCATTCGGTCCGTCTGCTGTTTTTATTTTGTGCAGGTGTCTGATGTAGCATCAGCAAAAACAACTGCTCATGTTACATGTGTGCAGCATCTTTGTTTGGATCGTGATTAAAATGCAGTGATTGCCTCTAATTTCAAATGGCTACAATTTTATTTTGTTTAAACCATTACATTAGATTAAACAAAGATTTAAATAATTAAATACATTTGCTTAAAAAAGTTAATATCGGAAAACTGGAATATCTGAATTCACCAATTTGCTTGTAAAAAATAAAATCGGATTTGGCCATGAAAACTCATGACTGGTGCATCATTACTTTTAACCCTTAATTAGGTATTTAGGTAGACATTAGGTGGTTTCTGTGAAAAAAGATACAGTATTTATAAGAAAGAATAAAGTGAGGTAGAAAAACTAGCATTTTACTTCTGGAATATAACTAGTACACTATACTGCCAAAAGTGTTGTGACGCCTGCCTTTACACGCACATGAGCTTTAATGCCATCCCATTCTTAATCCGTAGGGTTTAATATGGAGTCTGCCCACCCTTTGCAGCTCTAACAGCTTCAGCTCTTCTGGGAAGGCTTTCCACAAGGTTTAGGAGTGTGTTTATGGGAATTTTTGACCATTCTTCTAGAAGCGCATTTGTGAGGTCAGGCACTGATGTTGGACGAGAAGGCCTGGCTCCAGTCTCCGCTCTAATTCATCCCAAAGGTGTTCTATCGGGATGAGGTCAGGACTCTGTGCAGGCCAGTCAAGTTCCTCCACACCAAACTCGCTCATGTCTTTATGGGCCGACGCTTTGTGCACTGGAGCGCAGTCATGTTGGGACAGGAAGGGCCCATCCCCAAACTGTTCCCACAAAGTTGGGAGCATGAAATTGTCCAAAATGTCTTGATGAAGCATTAAGAGTTCCTTTCACTGGAACTAAGGGGCCAAGCCCAACCCCTGAAAAACAACCCCACCCCATAATCCCCCCTCCACCAAACTTTACACTTGGCACAATGCAGTCAGGCAAGTCCCGTTCTCCTGGCAACTGCCAAACCCAGACTCGTCCATGGGATTGTCAGACAGAGAAGCGTGATTGGTCACTCAGAGAACACGTCTCCACTGCTCTAGAGTCCAGTGGCGGCGTGCTTTACTCCACTGCATCCCACGCTTTGCATTGCACTTGGTGATGTAAGGCATGGATGAGCTGCTCGGCACCCATTCCATGAAGCTCTCTACGCACTGTTCTTGAGCTCATCTGAAGGCCACAGAAGTTTGGAGGTCTGGAGCTATTGACTCTGCAGAAAGTTGGTGACTTCTGCGCACTGTGACCCTCAGCATGCGCTGACCCCGCTCTGTGATTTTACATGGCCTATCACTTTGTGGCTGAGTTGCTGTTGTTCCCAATTGCTTCCACTTTGTTATAATCCCACTAACAGTTGAGCGTGGAATATTTAGTAGTGAGGAAGTGTCAGGAATGGACTTATTGCACAGGTGGCAACCTATCACGGTCCCACGCTTGAGTTCACTGAGCTCCTGAGAGCGACCCATTCTTTCACAAATGTGTGTAGAAGCGTCTGCATGCCTAGTGCTTGATTTATACACCTGTGGCCATGAAGGGATTGAACACCTGAACTGATTTGGAGGGGCGGCCCAATACTTTTGGCAATATAGGGTATAACAAAATGGTCCTCATTTACTTCTAATGGAACCACAAAGACTAAAAATAATACAGCGTACAATTCAATATTTGGAATCACTGTAAAAGGGACTAACACACACACACACACACACACACACACACACACACACACACACACTGTTTGTAATGTATTTTTAAGGTTAGCCTAGACTTACTTGAGATGGTGGAAGTCGTGAAACTCGGGCGAGGGCAGCAGGGGTAAGTGGTACCCGCAGTGTGAGACAGTCGTCACCAGCAGAGCGATAGTGAACCAGAGGCTGGTGGTGGCGACGTGTGAGCCGAGCAGGACCGGACCCGCCAGAGCCGGCAGCATGTTGGACAGCTGCACACAGATGAAGCGTTTTAACACACACACGCTATACGGGTCACATGTTCACATCTGAGCCCGGGTCTTACCACGTGCTCCACCGGATGAGCGTAGAGTGCCACCACTCCGACCGGAGCCGTCCACTCATGATGAATCTTGTGGATGCTCTTATAGAGCGACGGATGGTGAACCAGCCTGAAAGAGCAGATGAGCGAGAATGTGAATTGATGATTTTTATAAGCGAGGCTGTGAGGGATAGACATTCATCTCTTCAGTGGATTGGACTGTTATTTAGGCTGGTGTTAAGATGTTTCGGTCAATCGGATCACAAGTGGACGACGCTAAATACAGGCGTAAACAGGGTCTAAAACGCTTTGAGCTTGTTGACCACTTCCAGAGGGAGTTGAAAACACATTGGACCAGATTGCTTCCGTAGTGTAAACGCTCATGTGGTCAAATGCACCGGAACAGCCTCTAAAAGACGCCCTACTCTCCTCTACTGACCTAATGCCAAACATTATGGGACGAGCGCTAGCCAGACGGGATTTAAACTCTCGGCTAAAGACCCAAGTTTGGTTTGGAGATGAGAAACGTCCCAAGCACAATGTTCTCTCTCCATTCCTGATTTCTAACACACACTCACAGCGTTCGGCTGGTCTTGAGTCTGTCAGAGCAGAAACTAAAGCTGTCGTCTACTTTCATGTTCATATCTAAATTGCGTGAGCATATTCTGTCCATTAGATCTGAAAAGGCCTACACATTTCCCCGCCCATAGACCCTCCCCTGGAAGAAATCAGGACAGAAGTGGCTGAACGTGGACAAGAGACGGATTAAAACACCAGGTGTCCTCGTCTCTTTGTGATCCGATCCACCCAAACACATCTCACACCAGCTGTGAACAGGGCCTTAATGTGTATTTGGATTCTTCTGCTGACAAATCACTGCAAAAATATCTTTCTAAAAATGTTCAGTAGACGGAAAACTCCACACAACATGAGCTGTGTTAAATGAGAAGTGATCTAGGAGCTTTATACATCGAATGCTATTGAAAGTCTGTCCCTCACAGCCTTCGCTCTCAGTATGGTCTATAAAGTGATCTTATATGGGAACTCTGATGAACACGATAACAGTTAGCCAACAGTTAAAGCTGAACTGGTTTAATTATTAATGAACTTTACACTGTTATTGAACTGAGCTGAATCAACACTGATCTGAATAATGAGCTGCTTTACAGCAGAATTTGTATAATATTTGATTAAGTTTGCATCATTTATTCTGTTATCTGCTTCTTGTTATCCTGCTCTGAATCCGTCAGTACTGTATGAAGCGCTGTACAAACTCTATTTTTAATGTAGTCTTAGTCCTGTGTCAATGTGATCTCCGCTCTGTGTGCGAGTGGTGTATATGTGTGTGTGCTTCAATGAAAACAGTGCATTGATATACAATGGTGACCTGGAACTACCTGTGCAATAAACAATTTTAATGCACACCTTCCAGCCAATCAGACTCGAGTATTCAGACAGACCATGGGATAAGTGCATATATTCAGCATCAACAATCACAAATAGTTGAGCTTCATGTTTGGATTTATTACAGTTCATCACTGAAGGTCTGATGGCAGGTTTAGTCACAGAAAACAGTAGAAAGCGGCTCGTGAAGGAACACAGACCGACTGAATCACACTTTCATTTAAGCAGAAACTCCAACTTACTTGTTTGTCTGTGTTTTCAGATCATCTGCACTTCTTCTGCAGTGCAGAGACCGCATGCGCATGGTTGCCAAACAGCAAATATCAAGCAAAATACGTGTTCGTTTAACAGAAAAGCTGTTATTGGGAGATTTAAATGATTGAAATCTGGCAAACACAAGCATGAAAGCTCGTAGTGGCTTGTAATTACTTGTCTCCACTTTTTTTTTTTCTCGACAAAAACTGATTTTTTAATTTTTTTACCTAGATTTTAGTCTTTTTCATCAACAATATTGCTTGCTGATATAATCACAGTTATCATTTAATGATCTTAGTCATGGGGATAAACACACACATGGCTGACCTGTGTGTGTAGTAGAAGAGGATCTCCTCCATCAGGCCGCAGACGGCCAGCTCCAGCAGAACCCAGTGGAAGGTGGGCAGCTCCGGGCCGCACGGATCCCCGCGCCACTGCATCAGCATGTAGGTCAGAACCACCACCGGCCCCGACAGACACACCTGGTTAAACAGCACCGTCTTCGCCGCGTGACGCAGCCGGCCCGCATCCACCTGTCAGGAAACAGTCGTCTTAATTACAAGGGTTTTCAGAATGGCTTCAGTTACACTTCATTTTGATGCTCCCAACAGACATTCGACTCACTATCAGTGACTCTGATACATGTCAACTTATTCTACTAACCCGAACCCTAACCTAACAGTCTAATGAGAGTTAGTTGACATGTAGTCACACGGTTATTTATAGTTAGTAGAGTGTGTAAGGTAAAGGTTACTCTAGGGTAAACATAATCTGAATTGAAAACACTGAGAGAAACCTTATCAGGAGATGTTTAACCATACAGATTAATATTATCAGACTTTTAAAAACATGTTGCTTCATATAATGACTGACACTCATCAGTGAACTGAACTTTATGGGCTTTGCTTTAACAGCCAGACATTATTATTATACACTACATAATCTAAACATGGAAGTGTTTATGACTGTCTGATTATATATGCTGTGTAATCTAAATTCATGCAATGCACGCTAAAATTATTATCAGTACTGACAGTTATCAGAGAAAGTTATCACTTTACAGGCCAATATGTTCATTGAACTGCATTATGATAGGACTGAGCTACAGTACAGAAATACCGTCAAACATTGAGCCGTGTTTTACACCGAAAGAAGAAGCAGAGAGAAACATTTACACTAGTATATCAATGCATAGTGATATTTGCAGATATATTACTAATAGACCCTACAAATATTTGCACAATGCTGCAAACAATTCACTGAAACATACTCTGAATACCAATTCTAACATACTTTATAAGTTTTAAGTTTAATTTTTTAATCTTTGCCTTTTCGTGTTTAAATCAGAGACGCTACTGAAACATGTATTACTTGAGTCACAAACCAAGGATCATGCAATTTGTCTAATGACTGGTGAAATAGTATCAGTGCAATATTCATTAATGTTGCTTAATCTTTCATTGTCAGCAAAATAATTGTTTGAATATTAAATATATTTCCCCAGCAAGAACTAATGAGTGAAATCTGGGTTTGTGTCTTTTCTCCGTTTTACTAGGACTGCCACTATCCATTATTTACATAAGCGTAACTGACCAATTAATGTGACCAATTCCAGCTGATATTTTTTGTTATTAATAATTGGATCTATATGGTCTCAAAAGTAAGTAACCTTATGGTTTTATTGAACAACACTGTAAACATACTAGAGATGCAGCGATATGACAATTTTGGCCGATAACCGATCATTCTTTATATTTGAAAGCCGATAGCCGATATATTGGCCGATAAATTTACATACAAATTTTTATATAATTTTTGAGAGCCTGATTACAAAAACAAAAGTCTCACCATTGAATCCATGTCTCAAACACACAATTATGATGTTCTCATTGTGATTTTATGTAGTCTATATGACAGACTTGCGCTGCTCATGTTGCTCTGAACTGTATTTTCCCTTTTAAAGTAATTCCAATCATATTTCAAGCAATTCAAAATCATGGTGAACAATGCGCATCTGAAGTGTCTCAGCTGAAGAAAATAATGCATTATTTATCGGCTTTAATATATCGGTCAAATGTTCTCATCGGGCCAATACCGATGACACTAAAAATAAACATACCCTATATTGCCAAAAGTATTGGGCCGCCCCTCCAAATCAGTTCAGGTGTTCAATCCCTTCATGGCACAGGTGTATAAATCAAGCACTAGGCATGCAGACGCTTCTACACACATTTGTGAAAGAATGGCTCGCTCTCAGGAGCTCAGTGAACTCAAGCGTGGGACTGTGATAGGTTGCCACCTGTGCAATAAGTCCATTCCTGACACTTCCTCACTACTAAATATTCCACGCTCAACTGTTAGTGGGATTATAACAAAGTGGAAGCGATTGGGAACAACAGCAACTCAGCCACGAAGTGTTAGGCCACGCAAAATCACAGAGCGGGGTCAGCGCACGCTGAGGGTCACAGTGCGCAGGAGTCACCAACTTTCTGCAGCGTCAATAGCTCCAGACCTCCAAACTTCTGTGGCCTTCAGATGAGCTCAAGAACAGTGCGTAGAGAGCTTCATGGAATGGGTTTCCATGGCCGAGCAGCTCATCCAAGCCTTACATCACCAAGTGCAATGCAAAGCGTGGGATGCAGTGGAGTAAAGCACGCCGCCACTGGACTCTAGAGCAGTGGAGACGTGTTCTCTGGAGTGACCAATCACGCTTCTCTGTCTGACAATCCCATGGACGAGTCTGGGTTTGGCGGTTGCCAGGAGAACGGGCAAACTGCAAACGGGCAAACTGCATTGTGCCAAGTGTAAAGTTTGGTGGAGGGGGGGTTATGGGGTGGGGTTGTTTTTCAGGGGTTGGGCTTGGCTCCTTAGTCCCAGTGAAAGGAACTCTTAATGCCTCAGCATACCAAGACATTTTGGACAATTTCATGCTCCCAACTTTGTGGGAACAGTTTGGGGACGGCCCCTTCCTGTCCCAACATGACTGTGCACCAGTGCACAAAGCGTCGGTCCATAAAGACATGGATGAGCGAGTTTGGTGTGGAGGAACTTGACTGGCCTGCACAGAGTCCTGACCTCATCCCGATAGAACACCTTTGGGATGAATTAGAGCGGAGACTGGAGCCAGGCCTTCTCGTCCAACATCAGTGCCTGACCTCACAAATGCGCTTCTAGAAGAATGGTCAAAAATTCCCATAAACGCACTCCTAAACCTTGTGGAAAGCCTTCCCAAAAGAGCTGAAGCTGTTAGAGCTGCAAAGGGTCGGCCGACTCCATATTAAACCCTACGGATTAAGAATGGGAAGGCATTAAAGCTCATGAGCATGTAAAGGCAGGCGTCACAACACTTTTTGCAGTATAGTGTAGATCAGCCGATACCAATATGGTGACCAATATATTGTGCATCCCTAAAACATACATAATGTAATGTGCATGAACATCATCCAAATTAGTCTAAATGTAATTTTAAATCATTACGTCATGATGTCATGTCATGAACCCTTATTAATAAATTAATTTTTATAGTACAACTGTAAAATTACAATACTAATATTTATGCCTTAATATCTTTCTCAAACATTAAAACATCACGCTTTGATTTTGACAGATATCCACAGAAAGCCCTTAAAGCTTCTCCTTTGTTGGCAATGTGTTTATAAACGCTTGTCTTTACGAAATCATTTACGGAGAATCGAGCGGCTGAAAACACCAGCGGACACCAACACCACCTCACAGTGCCGCGCTTCACTCTGAAACACACAGCGCATGCCTTTATTTCATTACATCACAGCCATTTGATAATCACACAAGCCAATAGGGATTTCGCATTTATTTCAATACACAGAGCAGCCCTTGATAATGCATAAACTGCCTGATGTGAAGTTTCCATGTTTGCACACAATGTGTTATTTGAGTGATGATTATTATATCTGAACATGAATAGCAGCTGAATTTATGCTAATAGTTTGGGCTCTGGTGTTAACCTTTAATATTACAGTAATGTGTGAGTAAGGGCTCCCTATAGTTTACAGCATTAGCTTTAACAAACTTTAGTTATAGTTGAATTCATTTAAGGACAGACACAGTTTGTTCTTGTTTAATTAAAGAAAAGCAATGCTATGTTTAGTTTTCGCTCCCCGGCGGTACCGAACCATCAGTTTTGTGTACCGTTACACCTCGACTGTTTTACGATGGATATGTTTAACGACCCACAGTGACATAAAGTGATGTAGTTTTTTAATGTAATTTCACCATTTTCAATTTAAAATATGCAATCATTTAAATTATCATTATCATTTATAACCTGATGAGAGATGAGGCGGCATTTGAAGGTGACGAGACAAGAAACGGCTTTTACATTTTTGACATATTAGACATACTGTACAAACAAGAGTGAATGTGCATATTCTTAAAAATATTATTTGCAAAGAGTTTAAATGGATTACTTCACAACTATATAGGCTATAATTAGACCTAGAAGTTCTCTTCTTATTATTGATTCTCCATTCCTTTAATTCCCTTTGAATCGTTTCATTATTTAACCCCCCCCTCGCCGTGAGAAACAGACGGTAATGATGCAGTGTTGAACAGGACGGTACCGGATTGTTTTTGTCAGGCTGAATCCTGTAGCGTGTGATGAAGCTTGGCTTTCCTGTCGTGTCCACCACCATCAGCAGGGCGTTAAACAACCAGAACGACAGCGTCGGCACCAACATGGTCCCTGTTCAACACCACAGAGAACATGATTCATTCACTATTCCTAGTAGGCCAGAAAACACTTTCATCTCTTTACATTGTTGGGAAATGTAATGAATCAGGTCCAGCCTGACACTAACAGAGATCGATACGCTTCTGATCTGCACTTTGAGGCAGACGGTTCAGTCTAGAACAACAGATGCATGAACATTTCATAATCACTGTCCAGAGGGGAAGCCGCATAAAGGTTAAAAACAAGGTTTCCGACTTCTCTGACCGATAAAAAACAAGGCAGCCTCATTTCCACCCAAGGCCAGGTGAAGTTTGGTCCACTGTGTCTGCCAGAAATCTCCAGACGCTCCCCAAAACCTCTGCAAATGCCTAGAACACAAACAGATCATTAATGATGGAAGACAATCCTAAAGGACACAAACGCACGGTACGGGGAGGAAAGGAAGGCAAAACTGCTCACCATGTCACTGAGTTTCTAAACCCGATCAGGAAGAAAAGCCCAGATCCGATGACAAAAGCTGCTTTCTTCACCGAGTCCCAAAGTCCTCCAGTGTTTTCCTGATTTTAGAGACATGAAATGCCACATCATACTCGTGCACTTATACAGACATACACATTCTCTATTCCCCACGTAATAAAGTCATCAAAACTGAGAAATGTGCACACAACATGTGCCCCTGAGCCCAACAGCAGCGCTGCGTCTCACGGGTGTCTCACGGGTGTCTCACGGGTGTCTCACGGGTGTATCTGTGGCCACGCGGGTGGCTCAGAATTACACATTTCTCTTTATGCCAAAAATCATCAGGATATTAAGATCATGAAGATATTGTGTCCTACTGTAAATATATCAGAAATGTATTATTAGTAGTGATATGCATTGCTCAGGACTTCATTTGGACAACTTTAAAGCAGATTTTCTCAATATTGAGATGTTTTTGCACCCTCAGATTCCAGATGTTCAAATATTGTCCTAACAAACCACACATCAGTGGAGAGATGATTATTCAGCTTCAGATGAGGTATACATCAGTTTCAGAAAATTGACCTTTATGGTTTTGTGGTCCATATTTCTGACACAATGTACAGGCTAATGGTGCAGAAACAGTTCAGCATTTAATATATCTGTTCGAGGTGCGGTCACAGGTCATTATTCGCACGATGTTTGTTTTCAACAGCAGTTTCACTCGTTTCTTTTCTAAACTTCGGCTTGTTATGCACACTAACACACTTACAGTTACAGACACGCTACAGTGAGGGTTCAGAGAGACAGAACTAACACAAACACTGAAGAAGAATAAAGAGAGAGACTCACCCTGTCCATGGCGATGCGTGTGTGTGTGTGTGTGCGCACAGGCGCTCCGAGCGCGTGTCTGTTTATACTGTACTTGTTTACAGCCTCGACTGCGTCATCAGCTGATCTGTGATTGGTCAAGCGATGATCAGCTGACAATCCGTGCAAAATCATTGTGGAGGAAACACCAATACTCAATATAACAACAACAACAACAACAACAACAATAATAATAATATAAAAATGTATTTGAATATAAAAATGATACCTAACAATAATATTGCATAGCTTATCATAGACAGAGGATGGCTCTAATGAGAGATATATTTATGAGATGCATCTCTCTCCACAACAACACAGACACAGGTCGGTTCTTTGAAACGGGCGTTTAATTCTTTGGCTCATCTTTACGCCGTGAGAACTGTATTTGTAAATGAGCATAGAATAAACACATCAGAAAATTATACAATGCATAGTCTTAAAGGAAAAGAGATACAAATTATGCCTAAAAAACACTAAACAAATGAAACAAATACACATAACTTTACACAACAGCACTTACAAGCTATATAATTAGCCAATAATTTTATTGGCGCCTTAAAGGCACAATATGTAAGATTTTTGGATTAAAATCATTAACCACTAGAACAGTGTTATATATTTAGTTGACTTGTGTACATTATCCCAACTGTTCCCAATAATGTTTAAATCCAGAGAAATAACCAGGACACGGACCGTGCAACATCATGCCCGCGGTCCCCTCCGGTGTTATTGTGTAGTAACCATGGCAACACACAGCCGCTTTAATATCTGATGTGTTTTATTAGACACTGTTTGGATCACTGATGGACAGAAACTAATGATTGTTCTCCAGCTCAACACAGTTAGTCTGATTGTGTAAATCTGGTGTTGTTGATTTACCGCACAGAGTGCCATGTTTTACCATGCCTAATATGATCTCGCTCACTGCAGTGTGAACAAGAGTCTCATAGTAGCGCCGAGTAGCATTATAACCTCACTTTAACACACTCACATGTGTGTGATATGATCAAACACACACGCATGAGCGGAAGAATAAAAGCTCCGCCCACTCAAGAGTCAAGACACGCCTCTGTGTTGAGTAAGAGACGGAGCATGACGTTGCTCTGAGCGATTACAGAGGGTGCAGCAGATGCAGTGCTGCTTATGAAAGTGACTGTGATGTCTGTGGTGTTTTCAAGCATGCAACAGTGGGAAACTTTAAGTTATGGCATTTCCACTGTCAGTTGCGCTCGTGAAACAAATCTCTGCCAATATTTGATTTTGGACTGCAGTAATACTCAACCACTTGCTGTCAGTATTACATCTTGCACCTTTAAGGATATGCAAATAATACAATTTTGTATATATTTAACATTAGCCCTATTATATTTATGGTACAGTGCAGGGCTCGACATTAAGCCTGTTCACGTGCTTGTCCTTCGGACAAGTAAATCTGTCATTCACTGGACATTTTTTGATTTTGTTTTTTTGTGTTGTAAATATAATTTATTCTGAAGCAATATTCTCACCAGTGTTCAATCAGCTTGGACATATTTAAATCTGCATATTTGTGATATTTTTACCTTTTATAAAGGGCATTTTTCCCTAATCTTATTAAATATAGGCTATGCTTCAGATTTAATTTAATATTCTTAAATTTGATCAATAAATTAGAATAAAAATTATAATAATACACTATAGGGCTGTTACAAATCAAATTAAATAATTTAAATAAATTACAACTGCATTAAATAGCTTAATGTTAAGAGATTGTTTTAAATATTTATTTGCATATACACATAAGAAATGTTGGGAACAATGTTTAAACATGAAACTAAACCACCCGCGTCTGAATGAGTGAGTCATTGAGTCATTGATTCAAACGATTTGTTCAAATGGCTGATTCATTTACGTCATTTACAAATAGGTCATTGCATCTTTGATTCAACTGATTAATTCAAACGCTGAATCATTCAGTAACGCACTGTTGTTGTGAGGTGCGTTATGGTTCTGCTGTGATCTTTGTTTGGAAATATTTTTGCTGCTGAAATAGAACAAAAACACTCTCTGCCGTCTCTGACGAGCACATCTTTGTCCTGTGTGGGCCACCGTAGCTTCTCTACGGAGCGCTAGCTGCTCTCTGCTAGCTGCTCACATCTTTGTCCTGTGTGGGCCACTGTAGCTTCTCTACAGAGCATCTTTGTCCTGTGTGGGCCACCGTAGCTTCTCTACAGAGCGCTAGCTGCTCTCTGCCGCCTCAGACGCGAGCACATCTTTGTCCTGTGTGGGCCACCGTAGCTTCTCTACGGAGCGCTAGCTGCTCTCTGCCCTGCCTCAGACGAGCACATCTTTGTCCTGTGGGCCACCGTAGCTTCTCTGGAGCGCTAGCTGCTCTCTGCCGTCTCTGACGAGCACATCTTTGTCCTGTGTGGGCCACCGTAGCTTCTCTACGGAGCGCTAGCTGCTCTCTGCCGTCTCAGACGAGCACATCTTTGTCCTGTGTGGGCCACCGTAGCTTCTCTACGGAGCGCTAGCTGCTCTCTGCCGTCTCTGACGAGCACATCTTTGTCCTGTGTGGGCCACCGTAGCTTCTCTACGGAGCGCTAGCTACTCTCTGCCGTCTCAGAGCACATCTTTGTCCTGTGTGGGCCACCGTAGCTTCTCTACGGAGCGCTAGCTACTCTCTGCCGTCTCAGACGAGCACATCTTTGTCCTGTGTGGGCCACCGTAGCTTCTCTACAGAGCGCTAGCTACTCTCTGCCGTCTCAGACGAGCACATCTTTGTCCTGTGTGGGCCACCGTAGCTTCTCTACAGAGCGCTAGCTACTCTCTGCCGTCTCAGACGAGCACATCTTTGTCCTGTGTGGGCCACCGTAGCTTCTCTACGGAGCGCTAGCTACTCTCTGCCGTCTCAGACGAGCACATCTTTGTCCTGTGTGGGCCACCGTAGCTTCTCTACAGAGCGCTAGCTACTCTCTGCCGTCTCAGGCGAGCACATCTTTGTCAAGTCAAGTCACTCGTTTTGAGGAGAATTGGGTTGTAGCTCGTTGTCTAGGTTACTGTGATTGTAAATAGGTATCGTTTGTGTTTTAACAACGTTTAGCTCAAGAATATTGATCCGGGAAGTTCGAATAGCCCATGTGAATATATTGCTTTTGTATATTGAATATATAACTTCACTGAACTCCCTGAGTTAAGCACTGAGCGCATTTCTTCATATTTGAGTCCAAGTTCAAACACTATGAAATGCTCCATTAACATACGGAGCTCTGAAACACTCCCAGCTGGACATTAAACAGGAAGTGCCTGTCTGAGCTCACAACAGGTTTTGCGTGGGAACGCAAAAGATTTGGAAAAGAAATTCTCCCATCCTAAAATAATTTCCACCACCATGTCCCTTTAGGGGCTCCGTATTTTCTCATAATGTAAAAATTATGACATTATGAGCTCAAAATTTTATTACATTGAGAAAATTACAAACTCGATTCCAGAAAAGTTGGGACACTGTACAAATTGTGAATAAAAAAGGAATGCAATAATTTACAAATCTCATAAACTTATATTTTATTCACAATAGAATATAGATAACATATCAAATGTTGAAAGTGAGACATTTTGAAATGTCATGCCAAATATTGGCTCATTTTGGATTTCACACATTCCACAAAAGTTGGTACAGGGAGCAATAAGAGGCCGGAAAAGTTAAATGTGCATATAAGGAACGGCTGGAGGACCAATCTGCAACTTATTAGGTCAATTGGCAACATGATTGGGTATAAAAAGAGCCTCTCAGAGTGGCAGTGTCTCTCAGAAGTCAAGATGGGCAGAGGATCACCAATTCCCCCAATGCTGCGGCCAAACATACTGGAGCAATATCAGAAAGGAGTTTCTCAGAGAAACACTGCAAAGAGTTTGAAGTTCTCATCATCTACAGTGCATAATATCATCCAAAGATTCAGAGAACCTGGAACAATCTCTGTGCGTAAGGGTCAAGGCCGGAAAACCATACTGGATGCCCGTGATCTCCGGCCCTTAGACGGCACTGCATCACATACAGGAATGCTACTGTAATGGGAATCACAACATGGGCTCAGGAATACTTCCAGAAAACATTGTCATGAACACAATCCACCGTGCCATTCGCCGCTGCCGGCTAAAACTCTACAGGTCAAAAAAGAAGCCATATCTAAACATGATCCAGAAGCGCAGGCGTTTTCTCTGGGCCAAGGCTCATTTAAAATGGACTGTGGCAAAGTGGAAAACTGTTCTGTGGTCAGACCAATCAAAATCTGAAGTTCTTTTTGGAAAACTGGGACGCCATGTCATCCGGACTAAAGAGGACAAGGACAACCCAAGTTGTTGTCAGCGCTCAGTTCAGAAGCCTGCATCTCTGATGGGATGGGGTTCATGAGTGCGTGTGGCATGGGCAGCTTACACATCTGGAAAGGCACCATCAATGCTGAAAGGGATATCCAAGTTCTAGAACAACATATGCTCCCATCCAGACGTCGTCTCTTTCAGGGAAGACCTTGCATTTTCCAACATGACAATGCCAGACCACACACTGCATCAATTACAACATCATGGCTGTGTAGAAGAAGGATCCGGGGACTGAAATGGCCAGCCTGCAGTCCAGATCTTTCACCATAGAAAACATTTGAGCATCATAAAGAGGAAGATGCCACAAAGAAGACCTAAGACAGTTGAGCAACTAGAAGCCTGTATTAGACAAGAATGGGACAACATTCCTATTCCTAAACTTGAGCAGCTTGTCTCCTCAGTCCCCAGACGTTTGCAGACTGTTAGGAAAAGAAGAGGGGATGCCACACAGTGGGAAACATGGCCTTGTCCCAACTTTTCTGAGATGTGCTGATGCCATGAAATTTAAAATCAACTTATTTTTCACTTAAAATGATACATTTTCTCAGTTTAAACATTTGATATGTCATCTATGTTGTATTCTGAATAAAATATTGAAATTTGAAACTTCCACATCATTGCATTCTGTTTTTATTCACAATTTGTACAGTGGCCCAACTTTTTTGGAATCAGGTTTGTATAACATTATGAACATTTTATTATAATAATAATGTAATACTTATTATATGATGTGCAGTTATTACATTATGAGTTGCTGCACCCCCTAAAGTCATATAAGGAACCTTGTTTGTTTGTTTTTGTTTTGTATCAGGTTAAATCCATCTTTATAAATGAAAAAGGCTGTGGGATGTAAAGACGTCTTTTCCTGTTCTGCTTTGTTTGGGTGACTCTATCCAACACACACAGTCTCTATCACGAGTTTCCTCATTTCTTCACATCTCCACTCAAAGTTCACGGAGGGGAGTTATTGCTGATGGAACGGAAACGTTGACCGGAAGTGAACCGTTAACTGCTGCAGCCATTCTGACAACTTTTGTTGTTGCCAGAATGAAAGTGAAAACAGAAGAATTGTAACGTCGTGTCTTTTTTAAATATATCTTTGGGAGCAGCAGTGGCAGCTAGTGTGCAGATTCCTGCTGACTTCCTGTTTTTACATTTTACAGCAGGACTGAGGATTCGGTCGGGAAAAACAGGATCTAATGCTAATGTTTATTAGTATTATTTTTCGTTGTTAATGCAGGAAATTACGAGCTCTTGAAACACATGAACGTTTTGAGAACCTGTGTCGAGTTGCACTTCGATCAAGTGTTCAAGTTTGGTACAAGAAAGTGTCTTTATAGTTAAGGTAAGTACACATACAAACTGACTGATTATCCAGATCTTATTATTGTGTCTTAATTGTCTTTTTGAGACATACAGGTCCTGTTTGTTAAGGAATTACACTTTTTATATGTAGTTTTATATGTA
>CM031963.1:34142059-34282059 GCA_018749465.1 Paracanthobrama guichenoti
TCTCGATAATTAGACTTGTAAAATATATATTTTAATCAGGAATTGTCAAAGGCTTGTAATGTATTTGGCTTTTTATACTTGAATAAGAATTGTTGATATATAATTTCATTTTCACATTAAATGAAATAAAGTTATCTTATTATTAAAAAGCATTATCTGTCTTTAACCGATATTAGCTTTTCTAGCTTAGAACTGACCGCCATTGAGAAAATGAAACAAATCACACTGGCAGGCTGCTTTCTGTGATTTTATAGCACTAAAATGACAGATATTTACAGATACTCCAAATATGCAATAACAAAGATAACTGATGGATCTTTTATACATGTGATACGGTACAACTAAAGTGCAATGCAAATAGTAAATATCAGATAAAGTGAGAAGTAATAGTAAATAGTTTAATCAATAAAAAAAGTAAATGAAATAAACAAACAGTATACAGCAACTAAAATAATGGATAGTATAATTATATATCAAAAATACTATAATATACAAACCCGATTCCAAAAGAGTTGGGCCACTGTACAAATTGTGAATAAAAACAGAATGCAATGATGTGGAAGTTTCAAATTTCAATATTTTATTCAGAATACAACATAGATGACATATCAAATGTTTAAACTGAGAAAATGTATCATTTTAAGTGAAAAATAAGTTGATTTTAAATTTCATGGCATCAACACATCTCAGAAAAGTTGGGACAAGGCCATGTTTCCCACTGTGTGGCATCCCCTCTTCTTTTTCTAACAGTCTGCAAACGTCTGGGGACTGAGGAGACAAGCTGCTCAAGTTTAGGAATAGGAATGTTGTCCCATTCTTGTCTAATACAGGCTTCTAGTTGCTCAACTGTCTTAGGTCTTCTTTGTGGCATCTTCCTCTTTATGATGCTCAAATGTTTTCTATGGGTGAAAGATCTGGACTGCAGGCTGGCCATTTCAGTCCCCGGATCCTTCTTCTACGCAGCCATGATGTTGTAATTGATGCAGTGTGTGGTCTGGCATTGTCATGTTGGAAAATGTAAGGTCTTCCTGAAAGAGACGACGCCTGGATGGGAGCATATGTTGTTCTAGAACTTGGATATCCCTTTCAGCATTGATGGTGCCTTTCCAGATGTGTAAGCTGCCCATGCCACACACACTCATGAACCCCATCCCATCAGAGATGCAGGCTTCTGAACTGAGCGCTGACAACAACTTGGGTTGTCCTTGTCCTCTTTAGTCCGGATGACATGGCGTCCCAGTTTTCCAAAAAGAGCTTCAAATTTTGATTGGTCTGACCACAGAACAGTTTTTCCACTTTGCCACAGTCCATTTTAAATGAGCCTTGGCCCAGAGAAAACGCCTGCGCTTCTGGATCATGTTTAGATATGGCTTTTTTGACCTGTAGAGTTTTAGCCGGCAGCGGCGAATGGCACGGTGGATTGTGTTCATGACAATGTTTTCTGGAAGTATTCCTGAGCCCATGTTGTGATTCCCATTACAGTAGCATTCCTGTATGTGATGCAGTGCCGCCTAAGGGCCGGAGATCACGGGCATCCAGTATGGTTTTCCGGCCTTGACCTCTTACGCACAGAGATTGTTCCAGATTCTCTGAATCTTTGGATGATATTATGCACTGTAGATGATGAGAACTTCAAACTCTTTGCAGTGTTTCTCTGAGAAACTCCTTTCTGATATTGCTCCAGTATGTTTGGCCGCAGCATTGGGGGAATTGGTGATCCTCTGCCCATCTTGACTTCTGAGAGACACTGCCACTCTGAGAGGCTCTTTTTATACCCAATCATGTTGCCAATTGACCTAATAAGTTGCAGATTGGTCCTCCAGCTGTTCCTTTATATGTACATTTAACTTTTCCGGCCTCTTATTGCTCCCTGTCCCAACTTTTTGGAATGTGTAGCTCTCATGAAATCCAAAAAGCCAATATTTGGCATGACATTTCAAAATGTCTCACTTTCAACATTTGATATGTTATCTATATTCTATTGTCAATAAAATATAAGTTTATGAGATTTGTAAATTATTGCATTCCTTTTTATTCACAATTTGTACAGTGTCCCAACTTTTTTGGAATCGGGTTTGTAATAATAACGATAATAATAATAATAATAATAATAATAATAAATTGATAATAGCATATAGTTTGTATAATATTATAATAATAGCAATAGAATATGAGTTTGTTAACTAACGTTAAGAGTCACAGTATGTCAGTCGCCTACCCGATGCAAGTAACTTGTCATAAAAGCTGTTTTAAAAAAATATTTCAGGAAATTTACTTTATAATATAAAATATAATGCAAGCTAAAACTATAATATAAATCATGTTAACTCATGTCTCAACTTTCACAGCTAATTAACTAGCGACATCTAGCTATTTTAGTATGACTGTCTCCGATGGCCTAACGTCACTGTTACTGTATAATGACCAAATACAACCACAAACAAATGTTCAGTCTTACTTGTGAAAGGTAATTCCCCTAAACATGTTTCTAATTGTGCGGCGATCTGTACAGCCACAAGCAGAACACGAAGCAGGCATTTGTTCTCGATTCCAGTTATTAGAGTTATGGGAAAGTTGCCCTCCACAATATGGCGGCACTGTTGACGTACTATCCAGTGGCCAATAGGGCGTCTATGTATTTATACATAGATATATTTATACATATACATGTGACTCTTTCCTGTAGCTCAAACAATAAGAGCGTGGCGCTAGCAACGCCAATGTCATGGGTTCGATTCCCATGGAAAGCAAGAACTGTAAAAATGTGTACCTTGAATGCAACGTAAGTCGCTTTGGATAAAAGCGTCTGCCGAAGGCATAAATGTATTACGTCTATGTACACACACACCTATATAGAAATTCATATAATGGGGGAATGTTTTTTCAGTCTGTAACTAAGTTCTGTTTTGTTCTATGGACTTCCTGTGTGCTTCCTGTCACATGTTCCTTTGTTCTATTTTTCCCGCCACTCGTCTGTCGTCATGGTCACCATCATCATTAGTTCATTATGTTCCAGCTGTGTGTTATCATCCTCGTTTGTGTGTCCTATTCCTGTCACTCCTTGTCTGGTATTGTAAGTCTTACCTTGTGTTTTAGGTGTGGCTGTTCTGTGTCTGTCACTCACCTGAGATATGTCAACATTAAAACTCCTTGTTGTTTTTTTAATCTGTCCTCCTTCATCTTCGTAACAGCGTGAAGCCTGACAATCATTACAGACAATTTATTTACAGCCAAAAATTACAATAAATCACAGCCAAGGACCGCACAATGTTTTTTCGCACACGTTTTTTCGAGTTGTGTTGTGGTAAAATAGCAACAGTAGCGCCATTTCATCTAACAGTTGGGGGGGCAATAAACATAACCTTTCTCAAAAAAAAACAATCCGTGCCAACCGTTGTGCAATCCGCTCCCTCAGTTTATAAACCGTGATCACGAATTCTTAAACTGTTCCCTCGGTGCCCACGGATTAATAAACCGTACCCACGAATTTCCAAACCATACCCTCAGTTTTTAAATCCGTTCCCACAAATTCACAATCCGTGCACTCCGCCTCCAATCTTTGATTCAACCAGGCCACCCATTTAGGTGCAATGCATCGGCTATTGTAAATAAACAATCTTTATTTTACAAAATGGCGCCCCCTTTGTCCAAAATATATATAAAACGATGTGGAATTTTAAATAATGTAAATCTTTTATGGGTTTTCTACTACATATTTCAGTGAGACATCATTTAAGTTACATTAAGCCATACAACCCTTAAAAAAATAACAGACTTTAAGACCCAGGACAGCAGTTCATTTGATCCATAAATGGCTATAAGGCCATCTAGTGGCAAGAGTCATGAAATATCATCTTATATTATTGTTTTTCCACAAGAGGTCAGCAGAGACACCCAATAGGAGATATTCTGAGCTGAATTAAAGGGACAGTTCACCCAGAAACGAAAATTGACTGATTTGGGTCCAGTAAATTAATTTTTTTATAATATTTGTTCTATTTTAATGCAATTGTTTTTGTAGATTTTTTTTTTTTAATTTACCTTTAAATTACTAGATTTTATCAACAAATAATATAATTTGTTCTTTCAACTAAATTATCTTTCAAATAATTTAATTCTTTCAACTTAAATACAAAATAACATTTCATGCCTGTTAATTCAGCTCAGAATATCTCCTATTGGGTGTCTCTGCCGGCCTCTTGTGGAAAGAAATAATATAATATAACACGATATTTCATAACTCTTGCCACTAGATGGCCTTATAGCCCTGGATCAAATGAACTGTTGTCCTGGGTCTTAAAGGTCCCATGACATGACGAGTTCCCGTAGCCTGTCTGTGGTTCCCCAGTGGCTATAATATAGATAGGTGTAAACCAAGCCCTGGGTGTCCTGCTCTGCCTTTGCTCAGATGGGCCGATCTGGAATCTTCCCTGTATGTCGTTTATTCAGTTTATTTTAGTGGCAATGTCAGCACAGGCTTCACAAACAGACTTTTACGATATGGAGTCGACAGCACCGCCACTACCAGTGAGCAACAGTGTTCATTAATGCCTGATCTGTGATCAGTGATTTCTGATGTGTAGCTAATTATTCAACTTCACACAGATTCATTTAATACTGTTTATGTGTGATCGTACTTACACTAATAAAGCCCGTACTAGGGACCTCCCAAAGTTCAAGCCTCCCCGATAACAGGCTTTCAACTCAACGAAAAGGGACAAGCAGAGACCCACAAGTTTTATTTCACAACTAAAACACACTGAGCTCAACATCAATAATAGTAAAACACTTCAAATGTTACCCAGCAAGCCAAAGCAAACATTAATTGGCATGAATGGTCAAGACACTTCACTCATGCAGATGATAATACAAGCCCTTAATCACTGAGTACATCAGCCCAATGGGCTTCGTTTAGTCAGATCACATGGATCGGCCACTCCTACACTGGCCAAACACAACAACAACAACAACAACAAATATACAAACAAAAAACAAGTCACAAAAAAGAAAATACAAAACTCACCAAAGGTGGTTCCTTTCCTTGGTGTTATGTCAACAGACTCAAATTATGAAACAAAAAAAATACAAATCAAAACACTTCAAACCAACCAAACCCAAAAATACAATAATTATTTAAACCCACTCAGATTCTCTGCTCTTTACTTGAGCAGTGTCAATGTAAAGCCAGTCAAGGAAATGATACACAACCAATCAAAATACAGATAAAAATATAAACAAAACAAATAACTTAAAACCTAATAAGGATAATACACCAGGGGTCCGTTCTGCGTGCGCCGCTAACTCAGTCAGCTGGATTTGATTGTTGATGATTTGGCATGATCTCGGGTTGTTTGGTTCTTCGACGCTCATCCTGAACTTGCTGTCATAGCAACAGATCCGTAAGCTCAAACCTGCTCGGGAGCAGCTCATCATGTGAACAGGATTAGACTGCATCTTGAGGTGATATTAAAATCTGTCCCAGCCACGGCTGCTTTATTACAAGAGCTCATCACTGAACCAGACGGACAATAATATTGTCAAATAATAATAATAATAATATAAAAATGTACTTGAAAATAATATTATAATGTTGTGTAAAAGGTGTATAATACTATAGACACAGCCACTTGATTGAGAGATTTACTTGTGATGGAATAATTACTTCATCATTCATCATTTATCTATTATAACTTTTATGTTGTTTTGGTCACTTGGCTGTTTCCTTATAAAGCTCCAGAAATTTGTGGGGGGTTTTAAGTGTAATTTGTCAAGTTTTTTTGCCAGGTGGCTTTTTTAATTATATGATGTCACTATGTTGTCTTCCCTCCAGCCAATCGCTGCATTGCGGATCGTGGTTTGGAGTATCGATGCATCTGCCCTCTTCAGGGAACACGAGAACGTGCAGTAATCTCAGATAACTTAATCCAGATATTTTAATCCAATCCACAGATTTGTTTGAAGAACCAAATTAGCCAGAGATCAGTTATCACGATTAGAAGATCTGGGATCTGTCAAATCATCTCAGATGTATTAAGCGAGGTAGAAGAACGGTTCTAGGTGGCGCCAGAACCAAAGGCTACGCTTTCACAGCGCATCCAAGGTAAACGGCGTCCAGGCAATAACAACCCACCGCTCTTAAAGGGGCCATCCTGTTACTTGCAAACCCCATTCTTAAAAGGGCAATCCCACTACATATGCATCAATGAATCAAGACAGTGACTAAACGATCAACTTCACATTTTTTTTCCTAGTAGCATGAAACAAATCTGTTATTTAAAGTGTGATTAAACTACAGAGCACGATCAAAGAACACTCTCTTTATAATGGCTGAAGCTGTCAATCACACGTTGCAAGTATATCTGCACACTTGCCCAAACTGCCATTATAATGAATGACGCTGTTACGCTGCACAATGAAGCTCTTACTGTATTCATATCGATACTATTGATGTTTGCTGCTAGTTGTGGTGAAAGCATTTTGTGAGAGAAATAGCACTGCAATGACGAGATCACTGCATTCACGCGATAAACACACTGTCTGTCTACTCAACGCTCATCACTGCAGCCGCTCATGTGATCTAAAAATAAAATGCTATGATCAACACTTTCACGATTCGTTAATCTCGACAGCTGTAATAGTAAAAAAAACTTAGTAAAAGTATTCGAGAGGGGTTCCAAAGATGTCAGCCAATCACAACAGTGGGCGTTTACACTGAAGTCTCACAGCAGACACACCCCTTCAAACAGAGCATTCAAGGGCTAAAATCAGGATAGAAAATGCCTTTTATTTCTAAAGTATTACATTTTATAATGTAAAAATCATACTAACAATATAAGTACACCCCAGGAAACGTAAAATAATAAAAAAATCCACATCATGGGACCTTTAAAGGGTTAGTTCACTCAAAAATGAAAATGACCCCATAATTTACTCTCCCTCAAGCCGTCCATGGCATTCTTCTTTCAGTCAAACACAATCAGAGTTATATTAAATAATGTCCTGGCTCTTCCAAGCTTTATAATGGCAGTGGATGGTAGCCCAAAATTTGAAGCCCAAAAAAGGGTAAATGACAGATATTCAACTATATACAGCCACCTCAGGGTGTTGCATGTTTGCCATAATTAGCAGTTTGTTCTGAGTGGTAGTCTGGTGCTGTGAATAGAATAGATAGATGAGTGGATTTATCATTGTGCAGTGTCATCACTTTTCAACTTTTATGAAGCTTCTCTTGGATAGACTTGAATCGATTCTCTAAATGTATCTACATGTAAAATAAGCTCAATGAAAATTAATTTCTGTCTTCTATTCTGATAAAGTAAATTCCATCTGGAGAAATCAAACTTACCAGAGTCCAGCTGTGTGTCCATGAAGAGTGACCAGTCTGTGGGAACACCTCTAACATTTACTGAAGGACATACATCAACTGATCTGAGGTACGGACGGACAGATGACATTATCATGGTGCAATGTAAAATTGTCATGTAGTTAAAAAGTTAACTACATGAATTCTTCTTGTCACTATTTCTTTTAAAGTCAATTACACAGTCAGAGATCAGAGTCAGAGTCCAGCTGTGTGTCCATGAAGAGTGACCAGTCTATGGAAAAACCTCCAGTATTTAAGGGAAGACACACATCAACTGATCTGAGGTACAAAATGATAGATGGGTGGGTGGGTTGGTGGATTGATGGATGGGTGGGTGGATGGATGGGTTGATGTATTTATGGATGGATGGGTGTTGTGGATTAATGGATGGGTGGATGGATTGATGGATGCGTAGGTGGTTGGGTGGATGGATTGATGGGTGGGTGGGTGGATTGGTGGAATGGTGGATTGATGGTTGGGTGGATGGATTGTTGGGTGGGTGGGTGGATTGGTGGAATGGTGGATTGATGGTTGGTTGGATGGATGGAAGGATGTGTGGGTGGGTGGATGGATGGATGGATGGATAGATAGATGTGTGGGTGGGTGGATGGGTGGGAGGATGGATGGATTGATGGAAGGGTGGGTGGGATGATGGATGCATGGATGAATGTGTGGGTGGGTGGGAAGATGGAAGGGAGGATGGATGGTTGGATGGGTTGGAGAAGATGGATGGTTGGTTGGGTTGGATGGGTGGATGGATGACATTATCACAGTGCAATGTAAAATTGTCAAATTAACTACATTAATTCTTCTTGTCACTATTTCTTTTAAAGTCAATTACACAGTCAGAGATCAAACTCACCAGAGTCCAGCTGTGTGTCCATGAAGAGTGACCAGTCTATGGAAAAACCTCCAGTATTTAAGGGAAGACACACATCAGCTGATCTGAGGTACATCATGATAGATGGGTGGGTGGGTTGGTGGATTGATGGATGGACAGGTGGATGGATGGATGGTGGGTGGATGGGTGGGTTGGTTTGGATGAATGAATGAATGAATGGATGAGTAGGTGGTGTGGTTATTGATGGATTGATGGGTGGATGGGTAGGTGGATGGGTAGGTGGTGTGGCGTGTTGTGTTGATGGATTGATGGATGGGTGGGTGGGTGGGTTGATGGGTTGATTGATGGATGGATGGGTGGGTTGATCGATTGACGGAAGGGTGGGTGCGAGGATGGATGGATGGATGGATGTGTAGGTGGATAGATGGATGGATTGACAGAAGGGTGGGTGGGAGGATGGATGGATGGATGGGTGGATGGATTGACAGAAGGGTGGGTGGGAGGATGGATGTATGGATGGGTAGGTGGGTGACGTGTTGATGGATTGATTGATTGATGGATTGATGGATGGATGGATGGATGATGGATGGGTAGGTGGTGTGGTGTGTTGATGGATGGGTAGGTGGTGTGGTGTGTTGATGGATTGATGGGTGAATGGATGGATAGATGGGTAGGTGGTGTGGTGTGTTGATGGGTAGATGGGTGGACAGATGGATGGATTGGTAGTTGGTGTGGTGTGTTGTGTTGATGGATTGATGGGTGGATGGATGGATGGATGGTAGGTGGTGTGGTGTGGTGTGTTGATGGGTAGATGGATGGATGGATGGATGGACAGATTGATGGGTGGATGGACAGATGGATGGATGGCTGGCTGGATGGGTGGGTTGATGGATGGATTGATAGATTGATGGGTGGGTGGATAGAATGATGGATGGATGGATGGATGGATTGATGGATGAGTGGGAGGATAGATGGATGGATGGGTAGGTGGTGTGGTGTGTTGATGGATGGGTGGTTGGGTAGATGTGTGGGTGGGTGGATGGGTGGGAGGATGGATGGATTGATGGAAGGGTGGGTGGGTGGGTGGGATGATGGATGCATGGATGAATGTGTGGGTGGGTGGGAAGATGGAAGGGAGGATGGATGGTTGGATGGGTGGATGGATGACATTATCATTGTCAAATTAACTACATTAATTCTTCTTGTCACTATTTTTTTTAAAGTCAATTACACAGTCAGAGATCAAACTCACCAGAGTCCAGCTGTGTGTCCATGAAGAGTGACCAGTCTATGGAAAAACCTCCAGTATTTAAGGGAAGACACATATCAGCTGATCTGAGGTACATCATGATAGATGGGTGGGTGGGTTGATGGATGGATGGTGGGTGGATGGGTGGGTTGGTTTGGATGAATGAATGAATGGATGAGTAGGTGGTGTGGTTATTGATGGATTGATGGGTGGATGGGTAGGTGGTGTGGCGTGTTGTGTTGATGGATTGATGGATGGATGGGTGGGTGGGTTGATCGATTGATGGGTGGGTTGATGGATGGATGGATGGATGGGTGGGTGGGTTGATGGATTGACGGAAGGGTGGGTGCGAGGATGGATGATGGATGGATGGATGGATGGATGGATGGATGGATGTGCGGGTGGATAGATGGATGGATTGACAGAAGGGTGGGTGGGAGGATGGATGGATGGATGGGTGGCTGGGTGGATGGATGGATTGACAGAAGGGTGGGTGGGAGGATGGATGTATGGATGGGTAGGTGGGTGACGTGTTGATGGATTGATGGATGGATGGATGGATGGATGATGGATGGGTAGGTGGTGTGGTGTGTTGATGGATGGGTAGGTGGTGTGGTGTGTTGATGGATTGATGGGTGAATGGATGGATAGATGGGTAGGTGGTGTGGTGTGTTGATGGGTAGATGGGTGGACAGATGGATGGATTGGTAGTTGGTGTGGTGTGTTGTGTTGATGGATTGATGGGTGGATGGATGATGGATGGATGGATGGTAGGTGGTGTGGTGTGTTGATGGGTAGATGGATGGATGGATGGATGGACAGATTGATGGGTGGATGGACAGATGGATGGATGGCTGGCTGAATGGGTGGGTTGATGGATGGATTGATAGATTGATGGGTGGATGGATGGATGGGTGGGTGGGTAGAATGATGGATGGATGGATGGATGGATTGATGGATGAGTGGGAGGATGGATGGATGGATGGATAGATGGGTAGGTGGTGTGGTGTGTTGATGGGTAGATGGATGGATGTGTGGGTGGGAGGATGATGGATGGATGGGTAGGTGGTGTGGTGTGTTGGGTGGATGGATGGTTGGTTGGATGGTTGGATGGATGGATGGGTAGGTGGTGTAGTGTGTTGATGGATGGGTGGTTGGGTGGGTTGATGGATTGATGGATAGGTGGATGGATGGATGGATTGACGGAAGTGTGGGTGGGAGGATGGATGGATGGATGTGTGGATGGATGGATTGACAGAAGGGTGGGAGGATGGATGGATTCATGGATGGATGGATGGATGGATGGGTAGGTGGTGTGGTGTGGTATGGTGTGTTGATGGATTGAAGGGTGGTTGGATGGATGGGTAGGTGGTGTGGTGTGTTGATGGATGATGGGTGGGTGGGTGGATGGATGGATGGATGGGTAAGTGGTGTGGTGTGTTGATGGATGGGTGGTTGGGTAGGTTGATGGATTGGTGGGTGGGAGGATGGATGGATGGAAGTGTGGGTGGGTGGTGGGGATGGGTGGATGGATTGACGAAAGGGTGGTTGGGAGGAGTGATGGATGTGTGGGTGGGTGGATGGATGGATAGGTAGGTGACGTGTTGATGGATTGATAGGTGGATGGATGGATAGATGGATACGTGGTGTGGTGTGGTGTGTTGATGGGTAGATGGGTGGACGGATGGATGGATGGATTGGTAGGTGGTGTGGTGTGGTGTGTTGATGGATTGATGGGTGGATGGATGGATGGGTGGGTAGGTGGTGTGGTGTGTTGATGGATTGATGGGTGGATGGATGGATGGATGGATGGCTGATAGGTGGTGTGGTGTGTTGATGGGTAGATGGATGGATGTATGGGTGGGCGGATGGATGGATAGATGGATGGATTGATTGATGGATGATGGATGGATGGATGGATGGATGGGGGGATGGATGGATGGATGGGTGGGTGGGAGGATGGATGGATATGGATAGGGTGGTGTGGTGTGTTGGATGGGTGGTTGGGTGGGTTGATGGATTGATGGATAGGTGGGTGGATGGATGGGTTGGTGGATTGATGGATGGATAGATTGATGGGTTGATGGATGGATGGATGGATGGATGGGTGGGCGGATGGATGAATAGATGGATGGATCGATGATGGATGGATTGATGGATGGATGGATGGATGGATGGGTGGAAGGATGGAAGGATGGATGGATGGATGGATGTGTTGATGGATGGGTGGTTGAGTGGGTTGATGGATTGATGGATAGGTGGGTGGGTGGATGGATGGATGGATGGGTGGGTGGGAGGATGGATGGATGGATGTGTGGATGGATGGATTGACAGAAGGGTGGGAGGATGGATGGATTCATGGATGGATGGATGGATGTGTGGGTGGGAGGATGATGGATGGATGGGTAGGTGGTGTGTTGGGTGGATGGATGGTTGGTTGGATGGTTGGATGGATGGATGGGTAGGTGGTGTAGTGTGTTGATGGATGGGTGGTTGGGTGGGTTGATGGATTGATGGATAGGTGGATGGATGGATGGATGGATTGACGGAAGTGTGGGTGGGAGGATGGATGGATGGATGTGTGGATGGATGGATTGACAGAAGGGTGGGAGGATGGATGGATTCATGGATGGATGGATGGATGGGTAGGTGGTGTGGTGTGGTATGGTGTGTTGATGGATTGAAGGGTGGTTGGATGGATGGGTAGGTGGTGTGGTGTGTTGATGGATGATGGGTGGGTGGATGGATGGATGGATGGGTAAGTGGTGTGGTGTGTTGATGGATTTATGGGTGGATGGATGGGTAGGTGGTGTGGTGTGTTGATGGATTGATGTGTGGTCATATGAGGGATGGGTAGGTGGTGTGTTGATAGATGGGTAGGTGGATGGCTAGATGGATGGGTGAGTGGGTTGATGGATGGATGGATTGATAGATTGTTGTGGATGGATGGATGGATGGATGATGGATGGGTAGGTGGTGTGGTGTGTTGATGGATTGATAGGTGGATGGATGGATAGATGTATACGTGGTGTGGTGTGTTGATGGGTAGATGGGTGGACGGATGGATGGATGGATTGGTAGGTGGTGTGGTGTGTTGATGGATTGATGGGTGGATGGATGGATGGATGGATGGGTGGGTAGGTGGTGTGGTGTGTTGATGGATTGATGGGTGGATGGATGGATGGATGGCTGATAGGTGGTGTGGTGTGTTGATGGGTAGATGGATGGATGTATGGGTGGGCGGATGGATGGATAGATGGATGGATTGATTGATGGATGATGGATGGATGGATGGATGGATGGATGGATGGATGGATGGTGGATGGATGGATGGATGGATGGATGGATGGATGGATGGATGGATGGATGGATGGATTGATTGATTGATGGATGATGGATGGATGGGTGGGCGGATGGATGAATAGATGGATGTATGGATGATGGATGGATGGATGGATGGATGGATGGATGGATGGGTGGAAGGATGGAAGGATGGATGTGTTGATGGATGGGTGGTTGAGTGGGTTGATGGATTGATGGATAGGTGGGTGGATGGATGGATGGATTGACGGAAGTGTGGGTGGGAGGATGGATGGATGGATGTGTGGATGGATGGATTGACAGAAGGGTGGGAGGATGGATGGATTCATGGATGGATGGATGGATGGATGTGTGGGTGGGTGGGAGGATGATGGATAGATGGGTAGGTGGTGTGGTGTGTTGGGTGGATGGATGGTTGGTTGGATGGATGGATGGGTAGGTGGTGTGGTGTGTTGATGGATGGGTGGTTGGGTGGGTTGATGGATTGATGGATAGGTGGATGGATGGATGGATTGACGGAAGTGTGGGTGGGAGGATGGATGGATGGATGTGTGGATGGATGGATTGACAGAAGGGTGGGAGGATGGATGGATTCATGGATGGATGGATGGATGGGTAGGTGGTGTGGTGTGGTATGGTGTGTTGATGGATTGAAGGGTGGTTGGATGGATGGGTAGGTGGTGTGGTGTGTTGATGGATGATGGGTGGGTGGATGGATGGATGGATGGGTAAGTGGTGTGGTGTGTTGATGGATTTATGGGTGGATGGATGGGTAGGTGGTGTGGTGTGTTGATGGATTGATGAGTGGTCATATGGAGGGATGGGTAGGTGGTGTGTTGATAGATGGGTAGGTGGATGGCTAGATGGATGGGTGAGTGGGTTGATGGATGGATGGATTGATAGACTGTTGTGGATGGATGGATGGAAGGATGATTGGATGGATGGGTGAGTGAATGGATGGATTGATTGATGGATTGATTGATTGATTGATGGATTGATGGATTAGATGGATTAGATGGATGACATTATCACGGTGCAATGTAAAATTGTCAAGTTAACTACATTAATTCTTCTTGTCACTATTTCTTTTAAAGTCAATTACACAGTCAGAGATCAGAGTCAGAGTCCAGCTGTGTGTCCATGAAGAGTGACCAGTCTATGGAAAAACCTCCAGTATTTAAGGGAAGACACAAATCAACTGATCTGAGGTACATCATGATAGATGGGTGGGTGGGTTGGTGGATTGATGGATGGACGGATGGATGGATGGATGGGTTGGTGGGTGGGTTGGTTTGGATGGATGAATTGATGACTACTATGGTGCAATGTAAAATTGTCAAATTAACTATATTGATTCTTCTTGTCACTATTTCTTTTAAAGTCAATTACACAGTCAGAGATCAAACTCACCGGAGTCCAGCTGTGTGTCCATGAAGAGTGACCAGTCTATGGAAAAACCTCCAGTATTTAAGGGAAGACACAAATCAACTGATCTGAGGTACAAAATGATGTATGTATGTATGTATGTATGGATGGATGGATGGGTGGATGGATAAGCTGTCAAGTTAATTACATGAATTCTTCCTGACACTATTTCTCTTACAGTCAATTACACAGTTGGGGGGCGCTCATGCGCAGATCATGGAGTAGGCGTGTTTTTCTGAGCTCTCCGCCGACATTACATTTTTGTAATTAACGTACCGTCTATCCACTTCTCGGTTGATAATGACTTACTGAATTTCGTTATTTCGAAAGAACTCATTCTGTCAGAAAAATGGCATCTAAGAAATCTTCAAAAACTGTTGCAACTAAGGATGACGTCAACCCAAGTGATTCTATCTCTCAGGGAAATGTGAATGTGATACTTGCTGCAAACGGTCCCGCAAAAGGGGATGATTTGAAAAAGATGATAGAGGACAAGATGACAGCATTAAGTACTCACTTGGACACTACGCTGGTTAACCTGCAGTCAGATCAGGCCGGCGTTAAACAAAAAATGGTGGAGTTAGAAAGTTCCCTGACTGGTGCTGATTTATGCCTCGGAGAGGTTGAAAAATTGTGTGAAGATTTGTGTGCTGAAAACAAATCTCTCTGGGCTAAACTGAACGACTTGGAAGGACGCTCCCGGAGACTGAATCTAAAATTTCTGGGAATAAGTAAAGGTGAGGAGAGGGGGCGCCATTCGGTGTTCATTTCGGACCTGATTACCGAGCTTTTTGGCTGAGACAACTTCCCCAACCCTGTGAAGATTGACCGAGCACATCGAGCACTGTTACCCAAGCCATCTGAGGCCAGAGACCTCGTACCATTATCGCACGGGTCCACAATGATCGGCATAAAGACTTAATCCTCCGTCTGAGCCGGGATAAGTTTCCTCTGGAATATGAAGGAATGCAAATTCATATCTTCCCTGATTATACACCGGAGGTGACAGCACAGTGACACGCATTTAGTTCGGTCACGAAAGCTCTGCGGGAGGCTGGGTTGAAATGGTCCCTGCTTTTTCCATTGAAACTGATGCTGCATTACAACGGACGCAAGCTCTCCTCTTATTCGAATCTCCGGTAGAGTGAGTGGTCGCCCGGCCCAGGGCCTATGGCAGGATCGTCCTCATTCATGGCACATAAATTGCCTGGAAATGCTGGCGGTGTTTCAGGCTTGAAACACTACTTGCCATATCTCAGGGGCCATCATGCGCTGGTGCTCTCAGACAGCTCATCGGTGGTCTCCTATGAACTATCAGGGGGATCTGAGGTCTCGTCCTTTATACAAGCTGGCTTGTCAGATCCTCCTGTGGGCCCAGGGGAAGCTGAACTCAGTCAGAGCAGTTTACATCCTGGTGCACCTGAATGTCGAGGCAGGGGCTGAGGACCGGGGAGTAGAGACTCCACACCAAGGTCACACAAGTGGACCTGTTCACTACACAAGAAAACACCATTGTCATCTGTGGTTCTCCCTAGTGCACCCAGCTCCTCTTGGACTGGACGCCATGGTACAGGAGTGGCCGAGGCTGCCCCTGTAGACATTTCCCCCGATTGCTCTGTTTCTGGGAGTTCTAGAGAGAGTGCGCTGGCACGGGGCCCATCTGCTGCTAGTAGCCCCATTCTGGTCGGCCCGGGCATGGTTCTCGGACATCGTGTCTCTCCTCGATGGCTCTCCACTGGAGATTCTGCTCAGGAGGGACCTTCTCTCTCAGGTGGGCGGTGCCATCCTGCACCCTTGTCCAGAGCTGTGGAAACTGTGGACTTGGCCTCTGAGGGGGCCCAGCTCATAAGTGCTGGTCTCTCAACTGAGGTTATTGAGACCATTCTACACTTTAGAGCTCCCTCCACGAGAAAACTGTACACTCTGAAACAGAGACTCTTCACCTTATGGTGCAGAGATCACCTGTGGGATCTAGTTAACTGCCCTGCAAGCGCGGTGCTGGAGTTCCTGCAGGAGAAGTTCTCCTCCGGGTTAGCTCCCTCCACATTTAAGGTGTACGTGGTGGCCTTAGCAGCTTACCACTCTCCTTTGCGTGGTGTTTCATTGGGGCGACACCCTTTAGTTACTTGTTTCCTCCCTGGCACTCTGAGGTTGAGGCCTGGAGTACGCACCAGGGTGCCGGCCAGGGACTTGACTTTTGTCCCTCAAGGTCTTTCTAAGGCTCCCTGAGCTGCTAGAAGAAGTTGCTGAGAAATTTCTCACTCTGAAAGCTATCTTTCTGCTTGCTATTTCTTCTCTTAAGAGAATAGGAGATTTACAAGCTCTCTCTGTGGCACCCTCGTGCTCGTCCGGTATGGCGAAGGCTATATTCCTAAGGTCATCACTAATGCTGTGATACCTTTAGGACTTCAGGCCTTCTGTCCTCCTCCTTTCTGATGTCAGACCAGGAAAAACTCTATATGCTTTGCCCTGTTTGTGCACTAGACACATATGTCCACACAGCTGCCCTGTGGAGAAAGTCAGAACAGTTGTTCGTTTTTACGGGCCACCGTAAGTCACGGAGGGAGCCTTTCTCCTCCTCCTCTGTTTCGGAACCACCAAACTCGGGACCACCGGAACTGGGTCCACCTCCCTGGCAGTTCTCTCCAGATGGCGGGCGAGACTCTCCACCATGGCCTCAAAGCTGACCCCATCGTATGAGCTTCTGAGTAGCCAGTCCAACGGCTCGTCAAGAGCATAATTGAATAGGTCCTTGCGAGCCTCCTCGTTAAGGTTCCACCCCTGTGCAGCACTGCTAAATCTTTGTCCGAACTCTCTCATCTCCATCCCCTTCTAAAGGAGAGAAACTAGCTCCTTAAATTGGAGCATCCACTCAGATTGCGGACAGGAGACTGGTTGCGCCCCTCTCCTCCGCTGAGTCCTCATAGAGGTCAGTACGTTATGTTATGTTCAAAAAAGGAAAAACTGAGGTGAGGACTCATATACAGGAGAAGAGTGATTTTATTTTATTATCACATAATAACAAAACAAAACCCACGAGGGGGAAAAACATACATCTAGATATACACCAAACAGAAAACATACCAACGGACAATGGAAAAACGGAAGACATTTGACAACATACCAACACAGACTGCCAAACACAAGGAGCTTAAGAAGGGAAACAACTCAAGAGGGAACAGGTGGAAGAAATCAAACATTAATCAGATAACAAGGGGTAGGGGTCAGACAGACAAACGAGCACGTGGACAGGCATGTGACACATCCAAAGTGGCTGTATATTAAGGCTTGGTCAGTTGTTGGTAGCTCTCTTGCAGCTATTCATTTTTTAATCCTATATCTTTAAGGAAGTTACAATGTAAGAATTTTGTTGTGCTCAATTCCATTAGAATTTTAAAACAAATGAAAACCGCGTTTGAATATTACGTGTCCGTCTGTGCATCTGCCTATTTGCAATAATCCAGATTTCTTACCCGGCCAGTCGGTTAAGGTATTTTCACTGTGGAGGGGCAAAGGACTAACCACGATCAGGGATTTTATACTGATTAAAAATTTGCTTTTGAACACTTGTATAAAACCTTTGATCTTTCCCATTCTCAATTTTTCCAATATTTACTGGTGCGCCACTAGGATGGATTGATGGATTGATGGATGATGGTTGGATGGATGGATGGATGGATGGATGGATGGATGGATGGATGGATGGATTGATTGATTGATGGGTGAATGGATGGATGGATGGATGGGTGGGTGGATGGGTGGATGGGTAGATTGGTGGATGGGTAGATTGGTGGATGGATGGATGGAAGGGTCAAGGGATGGATAGATGGATGGATTGATGGATGATGGGTGGGCGGATAGGTGGATGGATGGATGCTTGGATTGATGGATGGATGGATGGAAGGGTGGGTGGATGGATTAATGGATTGATGGATGGATGGAAGGGTGGGTGGATGGATGTGTGGATGGATGGATGGGTGGGTGGGTGGGTGGATGCATTAATGGATTGATGGATGGATGGAAGGGTGGGGATGGATGGATGGATGGATGGATGGATGGATGGATGGATGGATGGATGGATGGGTGGGTGGATGGATGGATGACATTATTATGGTGCAATGTAAAGTTGTCAAGTTAACTACATTAATTCTTCTTGTCACTATTTCTTTTAAAGTCAATTACACAGTCAGAGATCAAACTCACCAGAGTCCAGCTGTGTGTCCACGAAGAGTGACCAGTCTATGGAAGAACCTCCAGTATTTAAGGGAAGACACAAATCAACTGATCTGAGGTACAATTTTTTAGTTTCAGACAAATAATAATCATGAAAAATATGTTTAACCATTTCCTCTCTTTTCAAAAATGAAACTGCAACATTTTGATCAAAAATCTTTTTTAAATCAAAACGTAGATTTTTTGTTTTGATCCTGCACCCGATCATTTGTATGCGTGTTCTTTCTTCCTGTTTTTTTAGACAGTTAAAAAATGTAATTTCATTTCATCCCTCAAACCCCAAATATTTGTTAGGGATGCACCGATATGACCATTTTGGCCAATACCAATAACCAACAATTCGTTATATTTGAATGCCAATAACCAATATATGGGTCGATAAATCTAAATACAAATTTTGAGAGCCTGATTACAAAAACAAAAGGCTCACCATTTGAAAGCCATGTTCCAAACTCTGGTTTGAACCAGTTTAAGATTCCTTAACTAAGTAATTTTACACTCCTATGGTCAACTTTATTACTTTACAATCAGGTGTCATTTTGTTAATTCACATTAGTTAACATGAACCAACAATGCATGAACAATTCTTCTACAGGATTCATTAATCTTAGTTCATGATCATCTCAACATATTCAGATCCAAAGTTGTGTCTGTTAAATAATGCAAACAAGACAACATTACTTGGACTACATATAAAGAATTAAAATGTATGTGCCATGCATGAAATTATTTTAATCAAATCATATTGCTGATGAGAATTAAACAATAAACAATAAAGAATTTAATTGCTTATTAATTAATTGCTAATTAATAATAACGCTAGTGTTTTTTATTATATATATATATATATATATATATATATATATATATATATATATATATATATATATATATATATATATATATATATATATATATATATATATATATACACACACACTCACCTAAAGGATTATTAGGAACACCATACTAATACTGTGTTTGACCCCCTTTAGTCTTCAGAACTGCCTTAATTCTACATGGCATTGATTCAACAAGGTGCTGAAAGCATTCTTTAGAAATGTTGGCCCATATTGATAGGATAGCATCTTGCAGTTGATGGAGATTTGTGGGATGCACATCCAGGGCACGAAGCTCCTGTTCCACCACATCCCAAAGATGCTCTATTGGGTTGAGATCTGGTGACTGTGGGGGCCATTTTAGTACAGTGAACTCATTGTCATGTTCAAGAAACCAATTTGAAATGATTCGAGCTTTGTGACATTATCCTGCTGGAAGTAGCCTTCAGAGAATGGGTACATGGTGGTCATAAAGGGATGGACATGGTCAGAAACAATGCTCAGGTAGGCCGTGGCATTTAAACGATGCCCAATTGGCACTAAAGGGCCTAAAGTGTGCCAAGAAAACATCCCCCACACCACTACACCACCACCACCAGCCTGCACAGTGGCAACAAGGCATGATGGATCCATGATCTCATTCTGTTTACGCCAAATTCTGACTCTACCATCTGAATGTCTCAACAGAAATCGAGACTCATCAGACCAGGCAACATTTTTCCAGTCTTCAACTGTCCAATTTTGGTGAGCTTGTGCAAATTGTAGCCTCTTTTTCCTATTTGTAGTGGAGATGAGTGGTACCCGGTGGGGTCTTCTGCTGTTGTAGCCCATCCGCCTTAAGGTTGTGCTTCACAAATGTTGTGGCTTCACAAATGCTTTGCTGCATACCTCGGTTGTAACGAGTGGTTATTTCAGTCAAAGTTGCTCTTCTATCAGCTTGAATCAGTCGACCCATTCTCCTCTGACCTCTAGCATCAACAAGGCATTTTAGCCCACAGGACTGCCGCATACTGGATGTTTTTCCCTTTTCACACCATTCTTTGTAAACCCTAGAAATGGTTGTGCGTGAAAATCCCAGTAACTGAGCAGATTGTGAAATACTCAGACCGGCCCATCTGGCACCAACAACCATGCCACGCTCAAAATTGCTTAAATCACCTTTCTTTCCCATTCTGACATTCAGTTTGGAGTTCAGGAGATTGTCTTGACCAGGACCACACCCCTAAATGCATTGAAGCAACTGCCATGTGATTGGTTGATTAGATAATTGCATTAATGAGAAATTGAACAGGTGTTCCTAATAATCCTTTAGGTGAGTGTATATATGTTTAATATTACAGTAATAGAGAACATTGCTGTTTGAGCTCCACGCACTGAGGCTGTAGAGAATGAACACCCGTAAAACAAAGTGCTTAGAAGGTTAGTAAACTCTAAACGCATCATATATGAGAACAATCAGATATTTATACAAAATAAATCTAATATTACAACTTATATTTGCACAAAATCACGCACAGGTGAACTAAGTTATGTAGTAGTAATTCACAGCGTTTGTGAATGCACAAGCGAACTTGACTGTGCTTGTCATGAAGGTGTAACTCAGTGCACATGCTCAACAAACACGCTGAAACACAACATTCTTTCACAATTGTGTTCCCGTTATAATTTTATGTATCCCATATGTCAGACTTGCACTGCACTTTGCACTTAACTGTATTTTCCTTTTTGAAGTAATTCCAATCATATTTCAAGCCATTCAAAACCATCATGGTGGACAGTGCACATCTGAAGTGTCTCAGCTGATATGAAGGAAATAATACATTATCGGCGTGAATATATCTGTCAAGTTTTTTTATCGGATCGATACCGATAACATCAAAAATGAGCATTTATCACTGTCAAGTGTTTCATCTAACTGTGCGCTCTCACACTTGAAGAAGATAGGTCTCACTATTTAGAGATTAAACTGGATTTCACTCAATGATTAGGCCTTGTGAATTAATTCCATACATTTATTTGTTATAGCATTAAGCTATGTAGGTGAAAAACCTTTGAAGACACGTAAACATACAGACAATGTAAATCACCAGCAAACCCAATAAAATGCATAAATGAGCAGATTTACCATGACTTAATTTTGACTTTTACACAGAACATCAGTACCTTAAGTTATGCCGAGTTCAGACTGCACGATTTTCAAACTCGCCGTATCACTGCTCTTTTCACACTGCATGACTACCTGGGCCAGCATTCCGTAACTGCACGATGGATCGGAGACAGGAGGTTTCACACTGCATGACTGTACAAGAGGAAGAATCGCTAAACTGGAGTTGACTCCGATTCCCGACTCCCACTGTAGGAGTCTATGGAATCAACTCCTTGACTCCATTTACTTTACATCAAAACGGTCAGAAATAAGACAAAACTGCAGTTGTTACATACCTAAATTATATTCCCCCGACACAAAGCCTTAAAATCCCCTTATTAAAACCACACACTTTTAGCGTGACCGTCTAAATTAGTCCAATTTAATGATGACTTGATGAGTGGCTATCAACGTATACCTTGCTGTTGCCGATACCTAATTTTACAGAAGGAAAAAGTCACGAAAAAGCTGTTGTCGAGTGATGGTGCTAAACACACATGATCATTGTCATAGAAAGTCAATTAAAGATACTAAATACTAAAATATATACAATAAATGTACACTTATTGATGTGTTTCTTCTTGATGTGAGTTTTTTAACTAAAGCTAGCATGGAGGAACCCTATGTATAATTACAAACTAAAGTCGCTGTGACTTCACTAATGTTCTGTTTCTAAAGTAAGCACTCAAATAAATGTATGACAAAGTTTCTGTGACAGCTCTCTGATGTGGTGTATTACGTCAGTTACTTCATTTCATTCACTCCTTGCTTATATAGTGTACTCAACTGCCATGAACTATATAGGGATTAGAGAATCAGTAAACAGGTGAGCAATTTCGGACACAGCAACAGAGTCGACACCATTTATTATGGCGGAGGAAATGGTTGGGGAGACACAGGGAGCAAGTATTGTGTGTTCTGCAAAGAGAGTTGGAGGTAAATAAATAATTTTGCAATGTGCTGCTGTTGTGGCTGGTCAAGCAAATGTTTGTGCTTTGTTTCTGTTTGATAGAATTGTAAATATATCTATTAAAATACTATAATATTCTGGTCTATAACTCCTCCCTGAACCTCCCACTGCCCTCTATCTTCCTCTCTCGTTGGTTGTAGGTCATCGCCAATGTCATTTTCAGTCAGAACTCGCAGCAGGATTTTGAATAGCCGAGCCAGTTTCTTTGAGCCAGTGCTGCTGTCTTCCGTAGTGTCAACTCCCAGTGCATACCAACAATAGCAACGGTGCGTTGCCTTATCCGGCCCAGGGCACGCGCAACAGATTGCGGATTGGCACAGGAATTGTCATTTGCACAATCAAGGCAGTGTCGTCGATCGTTGCTAAAGTTTATCATTTGGATTTGGAAGTCTCGCCAGTGTTTAAACCCCTTAGCACTCGCGCGCTCTTCTCGAGACGGCGCTCTCATGAACAATCAAAGTGCATACACAAACAGATTGCGAATACTTTTTGCACTTAAATGGTCAAATACATAAACGTATGTAAATTACCGTCTTGACAAGTATACACAGTCGGTTTTGTCTTAAGTGAACGTATACAGTTGAAAACAGAATAGATCCATGCAGCTCTTACAGTGACAGTCACAGCTAATAACCTGCTGCTGTCTCTGATTCTTTCTTGGTTTTTTGTTGTTTGATTAACTTGTTTGATTAACTTAATCACTTTGTGATTGTAAGGATTAATCTGTATTTCATTTTTTTCAGGGAAGCCCATCCAAACTTATTTTACATTTGATTCCTTATTACATTTCTTTAGTGTTTATTTATTTTACTATCACTTTCACATCTTTAATTCATGTTGTAATCTGTTATTTTAATATTTCAGACATGAATCTCAACTGGTCCAAAGCAGATCCAAATCAAATCTGCTGAAGAAGTTTCAGTGTCTGTATGAAGGAACAGCAAAGCAGGGAAACCCAACCCTCCTGAATGAGATCTACACAGAGCTGTACATCACAGAGAGTGAAAGTGGAGAGATCAATAATGAGCATGAGGTGAGACAGATTGAGACACAATCCAGGAGAGCAGCAACAGAGGACACACCAATCAAATGCAATCACATCTTTAGACCTTTACCTGGACAAGTCAAACCCATCAGAACTGTGCTGACAAAGGGAGTCGCTGGCATTGGAAAAACAGTCTCTGTGCAGAAGTTCATTGTGGACTGGGCTGAAGGGAAAGAGAATCAGGACGTCCAGCTCATATTTCCACTTCCTTTCAGAGAGCTCAACTTGATGAAGGACAAACCACTCAGTCTTTCAGATCTTCTTCATGTCTTTTTCCCTGAAACAAAAGAAATGGAAATATCCAGTGAGAAATATAAAGTGTTGTTCATCTTTGATGGTGTGGATGAGTGTCGTCTGTCTCTGAACTTTAAGAGCAAAGTGAAACTGTGGAATATATCTGAATCAGCCTCAGTGGACGTGCTGCTGATGAACCTCATTGAGGGGAATCTGCTTCCCTCGGCTCTCATCTGGATCACCTCCAGACCCGCAGCAGCTGATCTCGTCCCCTCTGGGTGTGTCCATCGAGTGACAGAGGTACGAGGCTTCAATGAGCCACAGAAGGAGGAATACTTCAGGAAAAGAATCAGTGATCAGAGTCTGGCCAATACAATCATCACACACCTCAAGTCATCAAGGAGCCTCCACATCATGTGCCACATCCCAGTGTTCTGCTGGATCTCAGCCACTGTTCTAGAGAAGATGTTGAGTGAAGCTGAGAGAGGAGAGATTCCCAAGACTCTCACTCAAATGTACACACACTTCCTGATCCTTCAGACCAACATCAAACATGAGAAGGACTATGAGAAGAATGTAACAGATCAAGACCTGATCCTCAAACTGGGGAAACTGGCTTTCCAGCAGCTTGTGAAAGGCAACCTGATCTTCTATGAGGAAGACCTGAGAGAGTGTGGCATTGATGTGACAGAAGCATCAGTGTACTCAGGATTGTGCACTCAGATCTTCAGAGAGGAGTTGGGCTTGTATCAGGGGAAAGTCTTCTGCTTTGTTCATCTGAGCATCCAGGAACATCTAGCGGCTCTATATGCACACATATCCTTTACAAACGAGAACAGAAATGTGTTAGATCAAACCAAAGAAAGTCTGTTGTCTAAAATTTTAAATCAGAAGAAATATTCATTATCTGAGCTTCACCAAAGAGCTGTGGATGAGGCTTTACAGAGTAAGAATGGACATCTGGACCTTTTCCTGCGTTTCCTTCTGGGTCTCTCATTGGATTCCAATCAGACTCTCTTACGAGAACTACTGACACAGACAGGAAGCTGTTCCTACAACAAAGAGGAAACAGTTCAGTACATCAAACAGAAGATCAGTGAGGATTGCTCTCCAGAGAGATCCATCAATCTGTTTCACTGTCTGAATGAACTGGGTGATGATTCACTGATGCAGGAGATCCAACGTTATCTGACATCTGAAGAAATAGGAGGAACCAAACTCTCCTCTTCACAGTGGTCAGCTCTGGTTTATGTGTTGCTGACATCAGAGCAGAAGATGGATGTTTTTGATCTAAAACAGTTTGTTGGAGTTCAAAACACAGCAGATGAAGTTCTTCAGAAGCTGCTGCCTGTGGTTAAAGAATCCAGATTAGTTCAGTAAGTCACACTGACAACAATCACTACACTGATAAAAACATGATCACATTTATGAATTTCAGCATGTGCTTTCGTACCAAAGCAACATTAGGGGAAGCTTTCTCATAATCACATCACTGTCAGTGAGCAGGAAGGGTGTGTGAGACACTCACTAAAGCAGCTGAGGAGGTTTGTGTGTGTGTGAGAGAGAGCTAGATGATTGTAGAGGTCAAAGTGTGAGACATGATGAATGATTGAATGTGACAGGAATGTTTTTCCTTAGGCCGATCACGTAGCACTGTTTGATGACTCCGCTGCATTTATCAGTGTTGGACGGAACACTGGTATTTGGCACTACCCATTCTTGCGAGTGTATTACTGACATGTAAAAGTTTAGACCTCGATTACAAGACGAGTCCATTTTTTTCAGATGTATTTTCAAGAAAAACAAATCGCCTTATATTCCCGTTTGCTTAAAAACAAAAACAAAATATCAGGTCAGGAGATGAGACTTTGTCGAGTTCCAATGCCCTCCCTCTTTCTCTCTCTCCTTCTCCGTCTCTCACTCCCTCTTTTCCTCAAGATTTCAAGATTCAAGAGTTTTATTTGTCACATACACAGTTATTTACAGAATATACAACCGGCAGTGAAACGTAAACAGGTCCGCTCCATGGACAGTGCAAATTCAGTTAAAAACACAAGGAGGAAATTATAATAGAAATAGGATAAAAAGTACTAATATATATATATATATATATATATATATATATATATATATATATATATATATATATATATATATATATATATATATATATATATAATTATAAATAATCAAGTCAAGTAGAAGAAAAAAGTAAAAAAAAATAAGAATGAAGAAGTGGAATAAAATAAGTGAAGTAGACTGTGCAGTGAGTAAACTGTAGACTTATAAATATGTGGTTAACAAATGTATAAGAGTATAATGTGCAAACAAGTTTATAACAGGTTGTTACACAGTAACAACGAGAACAGAAAGTGCAGTGCAATGTCAGTATGTTTATCCTGAAGTGAAGTCACGTGATGTTAAGTGTCCTCCTTCCCTCTGTGTTCCTCACTCCTTCCCCCACATCAGACAGGCAGTGCAGCCAATTACATTGGTTCCACCAGTAGTAGACACTTGTGCAACATAATCAATGACGTAAACCCATTATCATTGAGACTGAGGGAAGTTAGTGAGAGAAGGGCATACAAATATAAAGTGGAACACAGCCCAGCTCCAAACGGCTTGTTCTGAGACACTGCTTATGATTTATTGGGATTTAAAAAAAAGAGTGGGTGGATTTTTACCATTACAGGGTGGTTGTGTACACACACTGCCAACACACATTTATCTTCAAAATTTTGCATAATAGGTATATTGGGGAAAAAAATGCTGGTGGGGAAAGAGTTAATATAAAGCGGTGATTAAACTGAATGGAACTACCTGCACATTAAACGGTTTGAACGCACACCTTCTATCCAATCAGACGCAAGTATTTAGACAGACCATGGCCTAACCCTAACCACTGACTCTGCTGTAGATTAAATCTCTCTTTCTGGGGTGTGTTTCCCAAAGAGAACTATGGTCATAAGTTCCATCGTTACCAATAGATTTCAATGGGACTTACGATCATAGTTGGCTAACGATGCTTTCGGGAAATGCAGGCCTGATTGTGAAGTTCCTGCGAGAAGACTGAAGAGTGTCATTGTTCTCCACAGGTTGAGGAATTGTGGTGTTACACGTAAAGGTTGTGCTGCTCTGGCTTCAGCTCTGAGATCAAATCCACACCTGAGAGAACTGGATCTGACTGGAAATAAACTAGGAGACTCAGGAGTGAAGCTGCTCTGTGGTGGACTGAAGGATCCTCACTGTAAACTGGAGAAACTGTGGTAAGATTATATAAATGTGTCAACATCCTCCTCCATTTTGTTACTGGAATGGATATTGGCCAGACGAGACAGATCCAAGTCCGATATTGTGCGTATAATATTCGGTGTTATTGTTAAAGCCTACCACACAAAAGGCACAAAAACATAAAACATTATAAACTACCATAATGTTTTCATGCACTATATTCCATGTTTTCCGAAGCCATTCCATAGTTTAATGTGAGGTACAGATGAATATTTCAACACAGTCAACATGGTAAAACTCTCTCCAATATGATTCAATGTTCCTGTTAGTATGTTTGATCTGTAGATAAAGGTCTATGGTTTTGCATAAAATGACTTTATCTGGCTGGAGTTTATTGCTGTTTCACATGCTACTTTCACCCTCAAGAGCAGTGAGGCTTTGTAATGTCACACGCTGTCATTCCTGACCTCCTGAGACCTGGAGGTATTGGAACTGCACTTATTTTAAGAATTTGGGTACCACTGGCTGTAACACCAGAGGTGGACCAGATTTTTACAAATTATTCTCCACCCGGCCCTCCTCCGGGGAAGAGCAGCTCCGAGCAAGTCCGGGGGTCCCGAGTGATTCTAGCCATGTCGGGAACAGCAACCTCAGCCTGCTTTTGAACTATGGAGGATTGTAGGCTGGCCATTTCAGTACCCTTCTTCTACGCAGCCATGATGTTGTAATTGATGCAGTATGTGGTCTGGCATTGTCATGTTGGAAAATGCAAGGTCTTCCCTGAAAGAGACGACGTCTGGATGGGAGCATATGTTGTTCTAGAACTTGGATATCCCTTTCAGCATTGATGGTGCCTTTCCAGATGTGTAAGCTGCCCATGCCACACACACTCATGCAACCCCATCCCATCAGAGATGCAGGCTTCTGAACTGAGCGCTGCTGCAGAACAGTTTTCCACTTTGCCACAGTCCATTTTAAATGAGCCTTGGCCCAGAGAAAACACCTGCGCTTCTGGATCATGTTTAGAAATGGCTTCTTTTTTGACCTATAGAGTTTTAGCAGGCAATGGCTAATGGCATGGTGGATTGTGTTCACTGACAATGTTTTCTGGAAGTATTCCTGAGCCCATGTTGTGATTTCCATTACAGTAGCATTCCTGTATGTGATGCAGTGCCGTCTAAGGTCCCAAAGATCATGGACATCCAGTATGTTTTTCCGGCCTTGACCCTTACGCACAGAGATTGTTCCAGATTCTCTGAATCTTTGGATGATGATATGCACTGTAGATGATGATAACTTCAAACTCTTTGCAATTTTGGGGGAATTGGTGATCCTCTGCCCATCTTGACTTCTGAGAGACACTGCCACTCTGAGAGGCTCTTTTTATACCTAATCATGTTGCCAATTTACCTAATAAGTTGCAAATTGGTCCTCCAGCTGTTCCTTATATGTACATTTAACTGTTTTCTGTGTAGCTCTCATGAAATCCAAAATTAGCCAATATTTGGCATGACATTTCAAAATGTCTCACTTTCAACATTTTATATGTTATCTATATTCTATTGTGAATAAAATATAAGTTTATGAGACAGGCCACCAGGGCACAATACAGACTTTATCAAATAATTTGCTGACTTTCTATCAGAGTTAGTACTGGCTGCAGATAAAGTACTAATTGTTGGTGATTTTAATATCCATGTAGATAATGAAAAAGACGCATTGGGATTAGCATTTAGAGACATTCTAAACTCTAGTGGAGTAAGGCAACACGTGTCAGGACCCACTCATCGCCATAATCATACTTTAGACCTAATACTGTCACATGGAATAAATGTTGATACCGTTGAAATTCTGCAGCAGAGCGACAACATCTCAGATCATTACCTAGTATCATGTATACTTAATTTAGCAAAGGCTGCAAAACTATCCCCTCGTTTCAAACATGGCAGGACTATCACCAATTGCTTTGTAAATAATCTTCCTCATCAGTTTCATCTCCTCAGCATCCCAGATAGCCTAGAGGAACTCAATGTTGCAACAGAAACTATTGACTCTCTTTTTTCCAGCACTTTAGACACAGTTGCTCCCCGGCGCTTAAAGAAGATTAAAGAAAATAGTCCAACGCCGTGGTACAACGAGCACACCCAGGCCCTTAAAATAGCAGCCAGAAAAATGGAGCACAGCTGAAAGAAAACAAAACATCACCATAATCTAGCACAGCAAGAAAACAACTTTGGATGATTCTCTTTTTAGCTTCAAAGGGAAAACATTTTTTTTAAACGAAAAAGAAACCCCAATTTAGGTCTGAGCTTTTTTAGAGTTTTTTTGCATTTCGTGGAAAGAGAGCATGATTGCATACAGAAAGGCCATAAATCTGCTAAATCTGCTTATTTCTCGACTCTCTTAGAAGAAAACAAACACAACCCTAGGTATTTATTTGATACAGTGGCTAAATTAACAAGACATAAAGCTTCAACTTCTGACATTTGCAAACAGCACAGCAGTAATGACTTTATGAACTTCTTTACGTGTAAGATTGATAATATTAGGAAACAAATTATAACTATACAACCATCTACTACAGTACCACATCAGACAGAGCATTGTAGTGTCACTGAGGAAAAATTACACTCATTCACTGCTATAGGAGAGGAAGAATTGGCTAAACTCGTTAAATCATTTAAATCCACAACATGTATGCTCGACCCTATACCGACTAGGCTATTAAAAGAGATGCTACCAGAGGTCATAGATCCTCTTCTTAATATCATTAACTCATCTTTGTCATTAGGATATGTACCAAAAACCTTTAAGTTGGCTATTATGAAACCACTTATTAAAAAAACGCAACTCGATCCTACAGAATTAGTCAATTACAGGCCGATCTCAAATCTACCCTTTCTGTCAAAAATACTGGAAAAGGCAGTGTCTTCACAATTATGCTCCTTTTTTTTTTTTTTTTTTTTTTTTTAGAAATTGTATCTGTGAGGATTTCCAGTCAGGATTTAGACCGTATCATATTACTGAGACTGCTAATACTGAGTACTATCAGAGTTACAAATTATTTACTCTTATCATCCGATCGTGGTTGTATCTCTCTATTAGTGTTACTCGATCTTAGCGCTGCATTCGATACTATCGACTACAACATTCTTTTGAATAGACTCGAAAATTATGTTGGCATTAGTGGAACTGCATTGGCATGGTTTAAATCGGGGGTCTCCAACACTACCAGTAGCTCGTGGCCTGATTGGAGGTAGCTCGCCAAGACGTACTTTATCTAATCAGAGTGAGCTAATATAGACAGGTGTCCCAACCCCTCCAACACAAATCAAGTTTGACGTATCAGTCGTGAGGTTATTATTTTTATTTATGAACAAATGTAAATGTAAACATGCAAATGTGGGGAAGTCACAAGTACCGGTACTTTGGTACTGAAATTAAAAAAAAAATGTGACAATACCAGCATTTCTGTAGTACTGACTCCCGAGTATTTTCGGTACCTGCAGCTGTGTTCTGTCGCTTCCGGGATTATCTAAGTACAGGGCTCCAGACTGTAGCCGAATATATATATGTGTGTCTGTGAATATTAAACTGCAAAATGCTATTTAGATATTACTCCTGCATGTTCTGCGTCTCTGTGTGAATGACAGGCGCAGATGAACGGGCACTCGCTGTCTTTGTAGTCTCTGCTGAGTCACTATATAAGGACAAAAACGCATAAACCATCACTTCATGAGAATTTACCGTTTCATTTGAGAAAACTGTAATAATGAACACAGACACTCAAAGCTCTTCATGGCAACCCGTCAAAATAAAAGTTTGGTTTACCATGAAGAAATTGACAGAATATATTAGGCTACTGTTGTACAGTAGCTTTAGCTATGTCTCTATGTAATAATACGTCTCTACTAATAATAATAATGTCTAGATGTGTCACGTCAAACCAAGGAAAAAGTGGATTGAGGACTCAAATGCAGGAAAGGTTGAATTGACTTACAAAATAAACCAAAACACAACCCACAAGAAAAAAAACCCCCAGACAAAAACAAACTAGAAACACAACATCAACAAGGAACAGAACATCCAAAATCAAGGGGAAACCAGGAGACAAAAGACAACAATCTGACACAAGACTGTAAACACGAGGAGACTATAAAGGGTAATAATCAGGAGGGAACAGGTGGGGTTAATTAAACAATAATGAGATAACAAGAAGGGCAGGGTCCAGACAGAAGACAAGAGCACATGGCCCAGATACAAACCAAAACACCACGTGCAAAACAAGACAGGACAGATATGTGACAAGATGGTTGCTTATATTTCACTTGATGTTTTTTTTATAAATAATGTTTACTTTTAAACAGCATACAGCCTTTAAATGTTTATGTATTATTTACTTCATCATAAATAATTAACTTATTGAATTGAATTTTCTTTTAAATAGTTAAATAAAATAAAAATAGAAAACATTTTGCTGTGGTACCAAAATTGGTACAGAGTACTGTAAATGATTTATGGTATTGGTACAGACTACTGGAACTACTACTAGACTCTTTCAGGTGTAAAACAGTTTGGATAGTTGTTAATATGAGAATTATGATCCATTATTTAAGAGTTTTAAGTATTGTATAACATGAGTAGCTCTCTGCAACTTTCATTTTTAAAAAGAAGTTCTCAAATGAAAAAAGGTTGGACACCCCTGGTGTTCTGTCCTTTATCTCAAACGCCTTACTTGAGTATGCAGTCAGATAACACCTCCCAAAGACAACAGACACAGGGATTAATTTTCAAACTTTACTGTTGCCCAAGGAATAAAATGTAAAACTGTAGAAATACAAAATACAGAATTCTACTGTGTGTACAGCGTGTACATGTTCATATAACACAACAAAGGCTCTTTACATCACATAGTTAGCATCAACTATATCAGAAATCGAATGTACAATTCACAAAATAAATTTGGCATAGAAATTATCATGTAGCAATATCTACATACTGAAAGTGCCTTCAAATCAACTTAAATCAAGGAGTGATAGTAGCCATGACCACATGCTCTTCCCTGCTTCTACTGAAACTATGCTCACATTTGTGATGTCATCATATAAGGACTCAAACCATTTTATATGCAATACCCAACTTTGAACAGAATGGGTCACTTTACGACAACTTATTAATAGAATCATATAATAAATGCAGAATGTCAGGATTCAAAATGGCGCCGCTGTGTTTGGTCGCCGTTCAAGTCGCTCCGCGAAGACTGTGCTTTTATTTACTATTTTACTTTCTTTTACTCTCAGTTTTTACAAACTTATCATCTGCATTGATCTACTATGACAGCAAAACTCTTTTGGACATTGGTTACCTCTACACTGGACTGCTTCAGGACACTTTCACCGATCCCCTGTGGCCATCTGAGATTCTTCGCAACGCTGAGTTGAACAATGGACAGACGAGTCAACGGCGAAGAATCAAGAAACACCGTGGGAAACGCGCTGGTATCCGTAACAGACTGAGGAAAAGGGCATTCAGACCTCCTCTCCCAAGCATTCTTCTAGCAAATGTTCAATCCTTGGATAATAAGATGGACGATCTTAGAGCCAGGATAAGTTTTCAACGGGACATGAGAGACTGTAATATCTATTGTTTGTCTGAAACATGGCTCACGCCCGCGGTCCCGGACACAGCTGTGACGCCATCGGAGAACTTCTCTGTTTTTCGGATGGACAGAACAGCCGAGGCCGGTAAATCCAAAGGCGGTGGAGTATGCTTCATGATCAACAAGAAATGGTGCGATCCCAGGAACATCACCATTCTCTCGCGGTCCTGCTCGCCTCATCTGGAACATTTAACAATCATTTGCCGCCCATTCTATCTGCCGAGGGAGTTTTCTGCGGTTGTCGCAACCGCCGTTTACATCCCACCGCAGGCAGACACAGTGCTGGCTTTATCTGGCCTTCATGATGTTGCCAGCGGCATCATAAACAAACATCCCGACGCGGCATTCATTGTCGCGGGCGATTTTAACAAAGCAAACCTAAAGAAAGTCCTGCCAAACTTTCATCAGCACGTCTCCTGCCCCACACGAGGAGCAAACACACTGGATCATTGCTACACCCCGTTTAAGAACGCCTATAAAGCACGGTCACTTCCAGCGTTTGGCAAATCGGATCATGCCGCCATTTTCCTCACTCCCGAATACAAACAAAGGCTCATTCAGGAACCCCCGGTGAGGCGGGAAGTTAAGCGTTGGTCGCCCCACTCAGAGACCGCGCTTCAGGCAGCTCTGGATGATGTTGACTGGGACATGTTCCGAGCGAGTTCAGCTGATGTCAGTGAGTTCACGGATGTGGCGCTTTGCTTCATCAACACGCTTACAGAGCAAGCCACGCAAACAATAACAATAACGTCCTTCTCAAATCAGAAACCGTGGGTGGACAATTCAATCCGCAGCGCAGTGAACGCACGCGCACTGCTGCTTACAACGCCGGTCTCCATTCAGGGAATATGACTGAATACAGAACGTCCTGTTATGCTCTGCGGCGTGCAGTTAAAGCCGCAAAGCTCCGATATAAAGACCGAGTGGAGTCTCATTTCCAACTCAACGACTCATGCGCGCATGTGGCAAGGTCTGAGGTCCATCTGCTCCTTGGATCTAAATCCTCTGCGGAGGTGAACGCTGACCCGTTGCTCGTGAGCGAGTTAAACTCTTTCTACGCCGCTTTGACTGTAACCGCGCTTAACGCAACTCCGCCAAGTGGCGCGTTAGAGGAAATTACTCAGAGCAGCAACAACCACGTGATCTCTGTCTCAGAGGATGAAGTTCGGAGAGCACTCAAGCGTGTGGACGTCAGGAAAGCTGCCGGGCCGGATGGTATTTCAAGTCGTGTTCTGCGGTCCTGTGCTGATCAGCTCGCCGGGTTGTTTACATCTATCTTTAATGAGTCCCTCGCTACATCTGTGGTCCCCACCTCCTTCAAAAAATCCACCATCATCCCTGTCCCTAAGAACAGTAAACCCTCTTGCCTAAATGACTATCGTCCCAGTGGCTCTCACGTCTATAGTCATGAAGGTCTTTGAGAGACTCATTAAAAACACCATTTGCGCCTTCATTCCTGGCACTTTGGACCCTCTTCAGTTTGCCTATCGTCCCAATAGATCGACTGAAGATGCCATCTCTCATGTCCTCCACTCCTCCCTCACTCACATCGACAGCAAAAATGGGAACTACGTAAGGCTGCTATTTATTGACTATAGCTCAGCCTTTAACACCATAGTTCCCACCAAGCTAACCTCCAAACTTCTGGATCTCGGCCTGAATCCTTCTCTCTGCCACTGGATTGAGGACTTCCTCACTGGCAGGCCTCAGGTGGTGAGAATAGGCCAGTCCACCTCCTCCTCCATCACCCTGAGTGTGGGAGCTCCACAGGGCTGTGTCCTGAGTCCCCTGCTCTACTCTCTCTACACGCATGACTGTTTGTCCACACACAGCTCCACCTCTATCATCAAATTTGCTGATGATACTGTTGTCCTGGGCCTCATTTCCAACAACAATGAGACGGCATACTTGGACGAGGTGGAGCATCTAACATCATGGTGCCAGGACAACTGTCTCTCTCTGAATGTTGGCAAGACCAAAGAAATGATTGTGGACTTCAGGAAGAGACAGCAACGGACATACTCCCCCTCATGATCAGCGGGTCACCAGTAGAGAGAGTGAGCAGCTTCAAGTACCTGGGTGTAAATATCTCCGAGGACCTGACCTGGACTGCTCACATTCAGACACAGGTGAAAAAAGCCAGGCAAAGACTGTACCACCTGCGCCAGCTGAGGAAATTCAGGGTTTCACCAGCTATCCTGAAAACTTTCTATTTAGGGGCGATAGAAAGTGTATTAACTCAGTGCATCACAGCGTGGTATGGGAACAGCACCAGTCATGACCGCAAAGCCCTGCAAAAAGTCGTGCACTTATCCGAGCGTATCTCAGGGTCAGCTCTCCGTCTCTGCAGGGCGTCTACACCAAACGCTGCAAAGGTAGAGCTACTAAGATCATCAAGGACTCTAATCACCCTGCAAACCCTCATTTCACGCTGCTGCCATCTGGTAAGTGCTTCCAAGCCTGATGGCCAAAACTGAGAGACTCAGGAGGAGCTTCTTCCCCAGGCCATCAGACTCCTGAACTTAACGTCACGTGACTTCACTTCAGGATAAACATCGATACACTGTCATTGCACTGCACTTTCTGTTCTCGTTGTTACTGTGTAACAACCTGTTATAAACCTGTTTGCACATTATACTCTTTATACATTTGTTAACCATATATTTATAAGTCTACAGTTTACTCACTGCACAGTCTACTTCAATTATTTTATTCCACTTTATCCTTATTTTTTACTTTTTTTTTCTTGATTATTGATTATTTATATATATATATATATATATATATATATATATATATATATATATATATATATATATATATATATATAGATAGATAGATAGATAGATAGATAGATAGTACTTTTTTATCCTATTTCTATATAATTTCCTCCTTGTGTTTTTAACTGTGAATTTGCACTGTCCATGGAGCAGACCTGTTTACATTTCACTGCCGGTTGTATATTCTGTATATAACTGTGTATGTGACAAATAAAACTCTTGAATCTTGAATGTTCACAGAGAACAGCACACCTGGATTATATCATACTTATCGAACCTTTATCAGTTTGTAGCAGTAAATGAAGAGATGTCACAATGATCACAAGTTCAGTATGGAGTACCGCATTGCTCAGTGCTAGGACTATTGCTTTTCACCCTGTACATGCTACCACTGGGAGATATCATTAGGAAGCATGGCGTTAGTTCCCTTTCAGTCACTCACATTCGACGTACATCATACGTCACCGACGAATTGGGATCACTTCAGGGAGCCCCTATCAGCTTCGAGATCTAGAGAACAGGCCAATGAGAATTGGCGTGCGAGATTTGCATCTCGCGCTCCGCCCCACAGCGGGTATAAGCGGAAGCGAAATGCAGCACACCTTTGTCATTCACTTCGGGGCCGAACACGGTGTTGATGAAGAAGACTGTTCCTGCTTCAGCAGAGAGAACGAGAGAATGACAGAAGAGGCTTCTTTGAGTGCTGAGTGAGATGGCACGATCAGCGGTGGCCGCGTGCTCCCTGATAGAGTGATAAACTGCTGTTTTCACAGCACTGTTTGGTCTGTTGTTTCGGTGAGGGCGTTCCCAATGGTGAGTGCATACACAGGCTGCACTATTCTCCTGTGCTTTGCCGCGGTCATTCCTGGGTGCTTCAGCACATTTAAAAGAGCACATTTTCTTCTAAAAGAGCAGCGTGGGTGCGTCTTTTTCAAGACGTCATTCCACCCGTGCGTTTCTGGATGTGGTTGTTTCCTGTCCTTTTTGACGGCCACGAGCCCTCTCGCATAACTATGTTGAGACTGCGTTCGTGGGTGGTCCATGTTCTCTCAGGAGAACGGGATCACGTCGGTGTGCTGTTCGTCTCGCCTTCCCTGTGAGGGTTTGAGTGTTCAGCGCGCTGTGTGCCGTCTAGCTGCCGGCTGACAGCGCGGGTTGTCACGGCAACCCAGCGCGCGTCACTCAGCACTCTAGATGCACGGTCGAGACTATGAAACCTCAAACGGGGTTGAGTCCCTTCGCTTATACCCCGATCTAGTGTCTTTTCTGGTGCACCAGAAAAGGGGCTACTTTGGCTGATAAGCCTGGGTGACTTGAGGATTACAGTGGTGCTTCCCCCTGCCGAGCACATCTCCGTGGGCCCCCACTCCTCTAGCGCACCGCAGCATGCTGAGACTGTGTTCGTGGGTGGTTCATGTTCTCTCATGAGAGCATGACCATGTCGGCGCATTGTTCATCTTGCCTTTTTCATAATGGTTTGACTGTTCGACGCGCCGAGGCCCAAATGAAACGCATACCTAGCGTTTCATTTGGGCCTCTAGCAGAGGACAGATGTCAATCGCTGCATCGGAGAGAGGGCTGTTATGTGTTGAAAATGAAGATGAGGCTGAGATTCCCACTATAATAGTGGGTGATTCATGCTGAATCAGATTCATATTTGACAGTCATGCTTCCCCGGGTGGTTGAGGCATAGCGCAACGTGTAAATCGCCTTGCCCGCCCCCTTGCCTTTTTCTCGGATGTGCATTGGAAAGCTTTAGCAGTGTGGAACCATTTGGAACCAGAAAATGGAACGCCAAAGGGGCCATAGTCTGTATAAAGTTTTCCTCTCTCTCACTACCCTCATCAGATGGGGTGACAGTGCCACTGGCAGGCCGCCTCTGCTCAGCACTCTTCGTGCATGAGGGTAGTTCTGAGATGAGGTTGAGCTGCGCACAGTGACTGTTTTATATTTAAAGTCACAGCGCTGGCCCTCGGCCAGGCGATGTCCACCCTGGTCCAGAAACATCATCGGCGACCCCTCAGTCTGCTCGTCGCCATGGGCATCAGTCCTACTCAGCTGCCAGTCAGCAGGGACGGGTCACCCGGATTTGGTTCCCCGGAGGAGGGACGGGTAGAGAATCATTGGTAAATTCTGTTCCGCCACTTGTATTAAAAACAGCCAGTGGTACCCAAATTCTAAAGAGCAGTTCCAATACCTCTGGGTGCCAGGAGAGTGCGCTTGGCGGTGTTCGACGCTTCCATGCCTTGTCACCCTCAGGCGCCTCTCCTATCGCCAGCAGGGGGCACTGGCTGTGTTTGGGACGCACACAAGCGGCCTCCTCACACTCGCGCGCTCCCTCAGCGGAAGCAGGTAAGTGCTGCACAGCACACTCAGACCCCACTTCGGGCCGCTACCATGCCGTCCGTGTCGGGTCCCTGCATGCCGCTGCGCTGCCCTGCTGTGGGCACGTCTGTGGTGCCGTTGGTCCCTCTTGCACAGTTCCTGGGAGCCTGGCTAGCGCTTCCCAGCCCGTCTGGCTCATTCGTACCATCAGACTCGGCTACGCGATTCAGTTTGCCCGGCGTCCCCCCAAGTTCAGGGGCACTCACTTCACCTCCGTGTCGAAGGAGAACGCCCCTGTGCTTCAGACAGAAATTGCGTCCACCTGGCGAAGGACGCGATAGAGCCGGTCCCTCCAGCCGATATGAAGACCGGCTTCTACAGCCCGTACTTCATTGTGCCCAAGAAGAGCAGCGGGTTACGGCCGATCTTGGATCTGCGACTTCTGAACCGATCCCTTCACAGGCTGCCGTTCAGAATGCTAATGCAGAAACACATTGGTTTGCAGCGATCAACCTGAAGGACTCGTACTTTCATGTTTCGATTCTCTCTTGACACAGACCGCTCCTATGCTTTGCATTCAACGGACGAGCATATCAGTACAAGGTCCTCCCATGAGAGAGCGTGGTGTTCGCATTCTCAACTGCCCTGACGACTGGCTGATCCTTGCCCAGTCACGAGAGCAGTTGTGCAAACACAGGGACATGGTGCTCAGTCACCTTCGCCAGTTGGGGCTTCAGGTCAACTGGGAGAAGAGCAAACTCTGCCCCACGCAGAGGATCTCTTTTCTCGGGATGGAGATAGACTCGGTCGCCCGGACAGCGTGCCTCACAGAGGGGCACGTCCAGTCAGTGTTGAACTGCGTGAATTCATTCAAACGCAGGATAGCAGTACCACTGAAACATTTTCAGAGGCTCCTAGGGCATATGGCACCCACAGCCGCAGTAACGCCATTGGGATTGCTTCATATGAGACCGCTTCAATGCCGGCTTCACGACCGAGTCCCGAGATGGGCGTGGCACAGCAGAACCCTCCGTGTCCAAGTGACGCCAAGATGCCGCCAAACTCTTAGCCCGTGGTCGGACCCTTCATTTCTACGGGCAGGAGTGCCTCTAGAACAAGTGTCCAGGCATGCTGTTGTCTCCACGGATGCCTCATCCACCGGCTGGGGTGCCACGTACAACAGGCTTGCAGTATCGGGTCTATGGACAGGGCCCCAACTGCAATAGCATATCAATTGCCTGGAGTTGTTAGCAGTTCGTCTTGCACTCAGCCACTTCAAAACTCCAACACTGCGGCTGTTGTGTACATCAACAAACAGGGTGGTCTACGCTCCCGTCGCATGTCACAACTCGCCCACCATCTCCTCCTATGGAGTCAGAAGCATCTGAGGTCGCTTCGTGCCATTCATATTCCGGGCCTGCTCAATCGTGCGGCCAACGATCTCTCATGACAGCCAGTGCTCCCGGGAGAGTGGAGACTCCATCTCCAGGTGGTCCAGCTGATCTGGAGTCGCTTTGGGGCCGCACAAGTAGACCTGTTTGCAGCCCCGGACACGACCCACTGCCAGCTGTTTTATCTCGGCTCGGATGCGCTGGCACTCAGCTGGCCCCGGGGCCTACGCAAGTATCACCCCTGGGACAAATCTTGCACGCCAATTCTCATTGGCCTGTTCTATAGATCTCGAAGCTGATAGGGGCTCCCTGAAGTGATCCCAATTTGTCGGTGATGTCCGACATACGTCTCCGTTCCCTCCTTCAAGGAACGAGGGCTACCATACGTAACCGAGACCTTTTCATTGTTATGCTGATGATACTCAGCTCTATATTTCTTCACGCCCTGACGAAACTTACCAATTCACAAGATTAACGGAATGCATAGCTGATATAAAAAATTAGATAACTAGTAATTTCCTGTAACTTAATTCAGAAAAAAATGAATTTTTAATTATTGGACAAAAAAAGTAGTAACCTAGAATACTGTCTAACACTCGATGGCTGCTCTGTCAAGTCCTCATCGTCAGTGAGGAACCTGGGTGTGCTCTTTGATACCAATCTTTCATTTGAAAGCCACATTTCTAGCATCTGTAAAACTGCATTCTACCATCTTAAAAATATATCTAAATTATGGCACATGCTTTCAATACAAAATGCTGAACAGTTAATTCATGCGTTCGTGACCTCAAGGCTCGATTATTGTAATGCTTTACTGGGTGGTTGCCCTGCTTGCTTAATAAATAAACTCTAGCTGGTCCAAAACGCAGCAGCTCGAGCTCTTAATAGAACAAGGAAGTATGACCATATTAGCCCGGTTCTGTCAACACTGCACTGGCTCCCTATTAAACATTGTATACATTTTAAAATCATGCTAATTACTTACAAAGCACTAAATGGTTTAGCTCCCCAGTACTTGAGCGAGCTCTTGACACATTATACTCCATCATGTCTATTGCGGTCTCAAAACTCTGGCCAGTTGATAATACCTACAATATCAATATCAACTGCAGGCGGTCGATCCTTTTCCTCTGTCAGACTAAAAACACATTCAATTCACATTTCAATTCACATTTATTTGTATAGCATTTTTCACAATACATATCGTTTCAAAGCAGCTTCACAGAAAATGCATGCGTCTACATTACAATTTAAAGTGATTTGTCCACGTTATGTATATCAGAAATGTACATAAAGCACACAGATTAGCTAACAATGTATTATTAATCAATATAATAATTAATGTAAGGCACAAAAAAAGTTAAATAAGAATACATGTTAATGATTAGGGTATATAGAAATTTGCATGGGTGCTTGTTGATGCAGAGCTGCATCATCTGATGTCCTCGCAGGACTTGGAGTCATCTCTTCACAGGTGTTGGTCATCTGCAGTCTTTATGAGAAGCTGGATCCAGGCTGAAGCTGACGGACTCTCTAGATTACCTTGGGATGGGTATCCTGAGATAAAACAGAACAGGAAAATAATTACCGTATCTGCTGTTCAAAGCATTAAGCAAGGACAATCATGTGCACTGATATAACTGGAGTACAAGGTTATGAGATGCATTATGTGAATGCTTGGCTAAAGAGATATGTCTTTAATCTAGATTTAAACTGGGGGAGTGAGTCTGAGCCCCAAACATTATCAGGAAGACTGTTCCATAATTTAGGTGCCAAATATGAAAACGTTCTTCCTCCTTTAGTGGACTTAGATATCCTAGGTACTACCAGAAGCCCAGAGTTTTGTGATCTTAAAGATTGTGATGGATTATAAGGCGATAGAGGGAGCTAAACCATTTAGGGCCTTATAGGTCAGTAGCAATACTTTATATTTGATACAAAACTTAATAGGTATCCAGTGTAGAGATGATAAAATTGGTGTTAAATGATCATACAAACCAATTCCAAAAAAGTTGGGACACTGATTAAATTACATAATTAAACTCCCCCCGTAAATGCTGCATCGACACGACATCCTCATTAAACCCGTCTCCGTCGTGACGACGCCGATCTTCAAATAATCTTACAAATATCTTTCAATCTAATATGTCTCCTGACCTGTAATGTTGCCAGAATTATAATCATACACTGTTTGTTCGTCGGCCAGAGGAGAACTGGCACCCCGACTGAGCCTGGTTTATCCCAAGAGTTTTTTCTCCATTCTGACCCTGAAGGAGTTTTGGTTCCTTGCCACCGTCGCCTTTGGCTTTTGGCTTGCTCAGTTGGGGACACCTAAATTTCATCTATATTACTGATCTGCCCGCATTGATACTATATGATACTTGAAATTAGCTGGATAACATCACCGTTTCACCAGAACGGCTGTACAGCAGAATCAAATTCTGTTGCATTATTTTCCTGTTAACACTGTGAAGCTGCTCTGAAACAACTGGACTTGTAAAAAGCGCTGTATAAATAAAGGTGATTTGACTTGAGTATATCGTATTGCAATAAGTAGCACTTAAGTGCTAATAGGTAAGTTAATAACGAATCAAAACTAGTTGGCACATCATTTATAATAGAAAGGATTTAATGACTCTAAAATCTGGTTATGGTTACACTTAAAATAGTTACAAAATAGATGTATGAAATGATAAAAACTTATACCATTAATCGCATCCAGTATGAATAGAATGTTACCTGAGGGATAGAAAGGCGGATAGAAAGGCAGAGAGAGGGAGAGAGAGGCAGAACAACCGTTACAATCTTCTTTTATCCTTTTCTTGACTAAACGATGTGATGTGACTAAACCCAAACGTGAGACATTCAAACTGACCAATCAGATAATTACAACTCCCAAGCCCCCGTACTAAAAAGGTGTGACACATTTTGGCCTACAGGCCTTCAGGACTATCCACACCTTTGTCTTTAGGAATTCCAAATGGCCCTTGTGGGGTTGATACAGTAAAGCAAATGTCTTGATTATTTTCAATCCTACAAAACATTGTAATTTTACAAAATACAATTAATTTGCTCAGTGAAAACATTGTAAATATTTTCTTTGTACTTTTTTCAATTGCATAAAGGTTAAAAAAAAAAAAATTCTGATTTGGAGTTGTAGGATGTCACTATTGCAGCAAGCTAGCTTAAGAGATGGATAAGCTTAAATTCAGCAGCAGGAAATATTTACATTAATTTATTGTAAGAAAATATGACAAGAATATTGTTGTTAAATGTAAGTGGCATTACTTCCTCTGGCATTACATGGCTTGCCCAAACACATTCCTTTATCTCAATATAATTATACCCACCTATTATCAAAAATCTTTCTAGAAAATAAAACAAAACACTTTCTTAGGATCTTATGTGAATTGTTTTGACAACTTACATCATGCAATATAATAGACCTGGGTAACAGCTGCATTATAGCTACAATTAGCATTATAGCTACATTATCAAGCCACACATGACAATTAATTATAATAGATTAATAATAGATGAATAATAATCTAATGTGGATTTTAATCATATAATGTGGCGTAAATGTTATTTGTAGTACTTTAGAATAAGCATTTCTAATGTAAACATCCTTTATTATTATAAAAATATCCCAAATCCATGAAAATCACATACATATCATACAATATGCTGTCATAATCGAATGTTTATTAGCTTCATATTTCATGTGTAGAAATATTTCTCTGGGTTTGTTATGTGCGGAACAGACTGCAGAAGTGTATTCATTCTCCGAAGAGAAGGGCGGGTTATGAACATGAAATATGAGTGACATGAGCAGCGAATGATTTTCATAACAATCTGAGTGTCAGTGATTGCAGAAGTGAAAACACAGGCAGACAGTGCTAGAAGCCCCTAATGCTCATCAGATCTCATAAATAAGTGGAAAACAATAGAATAGAAATTATGATTCGGTCTAAAGAGATACTTAAGTAAAAAAGTGTAAATATAGAATATAAAAGTATGAATTTTGAAGAGAAAGGATGCAGTGTGTAACGGAAAAGTAATGTAACTAGTAATATAACTGATCTTTTGAAGATGTTTTGAGGATTTCAGGGTACTCAAATATGATACTGAAATGAACCCCTGAAGCAGCATGTAGAAGCAGGTCTGAACCTTAGACTGGACCTGTCAATCATGTCATGGATTAAATCTCTCTTTCTGATTGTGAAGTCCCTGCTTGTCTGAGCTGTAGATCCTGAACTAAGAGACTGAAGAGTGTCATTGTTCTCTACAGGTTGTGGTATTGTGGTGTAACAGATGAAGGTTGTGTTGCTCTGGCTTCAGCTCTAAGATCAAACCCCTCACACCTGAGATATCTGGATCTGTCTGGAAATATACTAGGAGATCCAGGAGTGAAGCTGCTCTCTGATCTGAAGGATAATCCACATTATAAACTGGAGATGATTGAGTGAGTAATGATGACTAAAATGTTTGAATTTTAATTGGAAGTTATTATAGTTTTTTCTTGGGTTACTTTCTTGGTAATATTTATGCACTAAAACATGTTTAATAAGAGTTTAATTCGATTTATAGTTCAAATTTATTATTGTAACAAAGTTCGTGAATGGGCAAGGAAGAAGACAAGGGGTCGGCTGGCTGGAAACTCGAATAGGTTTTATTGTCTCTTTAACTCAGGTCACAGAACAATTTGCACATCGCACAAATCAAACAAACTTCAGTTTCTCAATAACTTCTCCGGTTTTACTTTGGTAGTTCCGCTCTGCACTTTCTCCTGCTCGAGTTCCAGCGTGAGTGCGTCCAGCTACTTTCTTCCTTGTCCTCATTTCCTGCGTGGCTGATAACCTGTCTTTCCATGCCAATTACTGAAATAAGAGACAGGTGTTTATCATTTGCAGACTTCACTAAACCACGCCCCCCCTCGCCACAATTATTTTAATGTTTCTTCTTATTTCAAAACAATGCAATATTTCACTTGAATCATTGTAAACTATTCCTCTCTGACCAAAGTGCATGTTCTCATATATACATGGATATGCCACGTGTTGTTCACTCAACTCTGACATTAATCTGAAGTTTTCCCTTCACTCTGAATCACTGCACCAGTGTCTGCTGCTTATCTTCATCCAGAGACAGTGTGAAGAACACAATGGCAGATGGCACATTTTGATGTTCATCACAGCACTGAATAACCATCCAATACGTCCATAGAAATGTGTTTTTGATTTGACTTAAGTAGATTAAAACAGTGGGAAAAGTCTTTACTCTAATTCAGTGTTAATTTTGACAGACATTTTTATTTAGTCTTAGTCTTTGACTTCAGACGAATATGCTTATTAGTCTTTATAGTCTTTATTAGTCACATTTTAGTCATGTTGTCTTTCATAGTTTTAATCTAGTTTTAGTTGACGAAAAGTCATTGCATTTTTTTGTCACGTTTTAGTCACTACTTTTAGTCAAACTGCCATTACCAACATTCATTTTGGTAGCTTTTTTATATATAGTCTTTAGACAAAAATGGTCATTATAATTTCTCTATTTAGACCAATTTAATAAAGCTTATGCAAAATTTAAATAAGGCTGTATTGACATTGCACTCTCAGCAAGTAGTATCAAACTAACCTAAAATCGGTGGGGACGATGATGCTGTGTTTTTATCTACTTCATGTGCCCGTCAACGTGCTGTTCCACAACTTCCCCTCCATCAACAGCTTTAGTACAAAGACCTGGCTGGGGATTTTACTGACCAACTCCATCTCCATCTCCGTTTTTCCTTTTTTGACATTTATACCCATCGAAGATCGTTCTTTGCGTGACCATTTTCAGATTAGTCTACACTAGAACGCTGCGTTGCAGCTGAGCTCGCTAGTTTGAGTTGGGTAGCCTAGCCTACCCGTACCTGTGACGTCAGCTGCTGCTGCGGCTGTCAGAGATTAGATTATGCAGACGCCCTTATTGACGGACGCACATTTTTGAAAGACAGCATAGGAAGAGATCATGTATTTTTAATGTCCGATATTCCTCAAATAGCATTCTAGTCCCGTCTCATCTCGTTAAAGAAACGGCATACATTTTGTCATAGTTTATATCATCAGATATTAGTTTAGCTTGTCAACATCTCGTTTTAGTCAGAGAAAAAGTGGCCGTTGATGAATATTTTCCGTCATCGAACGGAATTAACACTGAAAAAATCACATTATTGGTGCACCTGTAAACTTAGGCATTGTCTTTTTATACCTGAAATTATGTGTTTTGAATGTCATTTACAATAGAAGATAATGGTAAGTATTTATTACTACTATTGTTGTCATAAATAAAACTGACCCAATAACAGAAAGAAGACAGTAATACAGGATTATGGATAAGGGTCAAGGGTCATCATTCATGGTGGTTTGGAATGCGAAATCAAAATCTGATTGCATAAAAAGATATTTAAAAATTTTTACATCACAGGGTTATTTTATTATATCTGACTAAGATCATTCATTAACTGTAATGCCTCATTTTACAGGTTGGAGTGTCCATGTGGTTGCTTTTATATAGGGATGACTACAAGGAAATTAAAGATAAACATAAAACATAAAAAACCGCCATTCGAGTTTGTAATCCGCTATACCTTATTGCCGTACATTATAGAGATACAAATCATGGTAGCCCAAACACAGTGAAGATAATCGGCATAGAACATGTTCCTAGATCAATAAGAGAAGGAGACTGGGTTAATAGGCTTTTACAGAGAGAGTCCTTCTGGATCTATACACTGAAAGCTACTACATTTCCAGGTTTAAACTGAGAATTAGATTTTGTACCATTTTTGTAATGTTATTGGAACTTGAAAACATCTATGTTACTTTGAAGTGGACACATTAGTGATTTTGTGTATTTTTGATTTGCATATGTAATTGTATTTTGATTTTAATTAATGTATACATATACATTTTTTTTTACATTAAATTACAAACTCGATTCCAAAAGAGTTGGGCCACTGTACAAATTGTGAATAAAAACAGAATGCAATGATGTGGAAGTTTCAAATTTCAATATTTTATTCAGAATACAACATAGATGACATATCAAATGTTTAAACTGAGAAAATGTATAATTTTAAGTGAAAAATAAGTTGATTTAAATTTCATGGCATCAACACATCTCAAAAAAGTTGGGACAAGGCCATGTTTCCCGCTGTGTGGCATCCCCTCTTCTTTTTCTAACAGTCTGCAAACGTCTGGGGACTGAGGAGACAAGCTGCTCAAGTTTAGGAATAGGAATGTTGTCCCATTCTTGTCTAATACAGGCTTCTAGTTGCTCAACTGTCTTAGGTCTTCTTTGTGGCATCTTCCTCTTTATGATGCTCAAATGTTTTCTATGGTGAAAGATCTGGACTGCAGGCTGGCCATTTCAGTCCCCGGATCCTTCTTCTACGCAGCCATGATGTTGTAATTGATGCAGTGTGTGGTCTGGCATTGTCATGTTGGAAAATGCAAGGTCTTCCCTGAAAGAGACGACGTCTGGATGGGAGCAGATGTTGTTCTAGAACTTGGATATCCCTTTCAGCACTGATGGTGCCTTTCCAGATGTGTAAGCTGCCCATGCCACACACACTCATGAACCCCATCCCATCAGAGATGCAGGCTTCTGAACTGAGTGCTGACAACAACTTGGGTTGTCCTTGTCCTCTTTAGTCCGGATGACATGGCGTCCCAGTTTTCCAAAAAGAACTTCAAATTTTGATTGGTCTGACCACAGAACAGTTTTCCACTTTGCCACAGTCCATTTTAAATGAGCCTTGGCCCAGAGAAAAACGCCTGCGCTTCTGGATCATGTTTAGATATGGCTTCTTTTTGACCTGTAGAGTTTTAGCCGGCAGCGGCGAATGGCACGGTGGATTGTGTTCATGACAATGTTTTCTGGAAGTATTCCTGAGCCCATGTTGTGATTTCCATTACAGTAGCATTCCTGTATGTGATGCAGTGCCGTCTAAGGGCCGGAGATCACGGGCATCCAGTATGGTTTTCCGGCCTTGACCCTTACGCACAGAGATTGTTCCAGATTCTCTGAATCTTTGGATGATATTATGCACTGTAGATGATGAGAACTTCAAACTCTTTGCAGTGTTTCTCTGAGAAACTCCTTTCTGATATTGCTCCAGTATGTTTGGCCGCAGCATTGGGGAATTGGTGATCCTCTGCCCATCTTGACTTCTGAGAGACACTGCCACTCTGAGAGGCTCTTTTTATACCCAATCATGTTGCCAATTGACCTAATAAGTTGCAGATTGGTCCTCCAGCTGTTCCTTATATGTACATTTAACTTTTCCGCCTCTTATTGCTCCCTGTCCCAACTTTTTTGGAATGTGTAGCTCTCATGAAATCCAAAAAGCCAATATTTGGCATGACATTTCAAAATGTCTCACTTTCAACATTTGATATGTTATCTATATTCTATTGTCAATAAAATATAAGTTTATGAGATTTGTAAATTATTGCATTCCTTTTTATTCACAATTTGTACAGTGTCCCAACTTTTTTGGAATTGGGTTTGTATATAATACATTATTGAACATGTATTATTGGATTTGCATACTCTTTGACTTGTATATTTTGATTTGGATACTTTGTTATTGAATATTTTTAATTGTGTATTCTAACTTGTATACTATTAGTGGTTACCATTTTGTTGAATTGGATAATTTGCATATACATTTTTTTTTATTTTTCTTTATATTACTCTATTAATGTTTGATTTACCTTATGTAGCGTGAGATGTTCTCTATGCATTTGTTGCACTTTCTCTCCTCAGGTTGCCTGGTACAGCACCAGGTGATTGTAATGATACTAATTAACTACTGCTCTTAATGAGCTTGTGTTTGTGTTTGATATTCACACCCTGATAAAGTCTTTACACCGTAATGCATAGGTGTATTTGTCACCTGTTTTTAAATGAGTACTGCCATGATATATTAAAGGCTTGGAAATTTTTTAATAATGCAAATAGTTTTAGTTGATCATTTGACTGTCTGTGTTTTTACAGGTTTCAGATGTTTGCCTGACCTTCTCTGGATCAGCTGATGGAGAATAAAGAGCCACTACAGACACATCACATTCAACAGAATCAACACACACAAACCCACAGTGATCATCACACACACTTGTGTTCGTGTAACTTTACAGAATGTTCCAATCCTTCATCCAGAGTCAAACACAGAAACCTTTTGTTTCTTCTTCTGAACTGACATTTACACTGGTGCCCCATTATACATGACAGTATGACCAGTTGTTTGTGTCAGTCTGTGTCAATGTCTTTTAGCAATTAATTGAATTCATACACTATTAAACTCACAATATGTGTCCTTCTATGATGTTTTAATATATTGGCCTCAGTATAGGTGAAAAGGAATATATATTTAATACATTGTGCTGTTTTGGACATACTTAATATATTTATACTATACTAAATGCATATCAAATGTATTTTATTTATGTAAATTAAGTGCATTTCAAGATATGCTTAAGATCAATTTTAAGCTATTTGCAATATATTTTAATGTACTAAACTGTGCTAAAATGGGACAACTTTAAGTACATTTAGTGTTGGGGACTGTATTTGGATTTAGGTAGTCGAATGCTCATCCACTACGGGGCTCCAGTAAGAAGCGTGACAGGAGACAGGGAACTGTTCAATGTATTATCCACATACATTGCCATCATCCAGTTGCACTGAATCTCGTGATATATACAAGAGGTATTAAATGTGGTCTTTCTGAAATAAACAGAATAAAAGTATACATCAGTGTATGTCTAATAACTTTGAGTGACATGTTATACATGTACCAACGTCACAGAGAGGGGATTAACAGCAGCGAACATATGCACGCGAATTACCGTATATAGCTCTCATAACATAGCACAAAGTAAAGTTTGATTGCACAAGCTAAATATTTAACACAACAATGTAATAAACAGGCATCACTTATAACTGTATTATTAAATAAACTTACATTCAATCACGCACATTAACACCTGTCGAAATGGCGGAGCAAAGGCTGGTGAAAGTGAAAGTCAACACAATAGCAGAATAGCGGAAACTAACGTCACCTAGTGGCATACACAATGAGACGTTTCATAATAAAAGTCCTTCCTGCATACTCATATAGGGAATTTAGAACAGCCGCCCCCAGATTAGCATAGCTAATATATCCGGAAGTGCTGGAAGTCTGACAAGTTTAGCCACAGGTCGTAGGTATAAGTGATCATTGACCTTGATTTGAGCTGACCTAATGTGTCCATCAGCACTGGGTATCAACTTGACAACCCTACCAGCTGGCCAATGGGCTCTGGGAAGCTGTGGATCCATAATCATCACCACCATGTCCTCAGTTAAATCTTGGGTTTCTCGCTGCCACTTCTGGCAAATCTGGAGACTTGGGAGGTAATGCCAGATATAGTATGACCAGAAGTGGTCAAAAATGGTTTGAGAATGACGCCAGTGGCGCTTGGATAGCAGTTCGGGAGTATAGATTACCTGGGGGAGTGAGGCATCTCGCCGCCCCATAAGCAGCATATTAGGTGTAACCGGGTCTATGTCTGCCACATCGGATGAGACAAGACATATCCCAATGGTTTGCTGTTGAGGATGCCCTCTACTTCAATCCAGTACTGTGCGTAGTACTTCCTCTGGAACAGACTGGCTCCCAACAACTACCCGCAGGGCAGACTTTACTGATCTAATCTCCCTTTCACATGCACCTCCGAAGTGTGGTGCAGCGGGAGGATTCCTCTTAAAGTTGATCTGATAACCAGCTAGCAACTTTTGCAGTTTGGGTTCCATTACTTTGAAGGCTTCCCTTAGCTCGGTCTCAGCTCCTCGGAAATTGGTCCCCTTATCCGAGGAGACTTCGAATGGGGTTCCTCTGCAGGCTATAAAGCGTCTAAGTGCTAACAAAAATGCATCCGTATCAATGTTGTTGAGGAGGTCAAGGTGAATGCATCTGGTCGTCAAGCAAAGTTTGTGTTCACCGGCAATGTTTTCTGGAAGTATTCCTGAGCCCATGTTGTGATTTCCATTACAGTAGCATTCCTGTATGTGATGCAGTGCCGTCTAAGGGCCAAAGATCACGGGCATCCAGTATGGTTTTCCGGCCTTGACCCTTACGCACAGAGATTGTTCCAGATTCTCTGAATCTTTGGATGATATTATGCACTGTAGATGATGATAACTTCAAACTCTTTGCAGTTTTTCTCTGAGAAACTCCTTTCTGATATTGCTCCACTAATTTTCGCTGCATCATTGGGGGAATTGGTGATCCTCTGCCCATCTTGACTTCTGAGAGACACTGCCACTCTGAGAGGCTCTTTTTATACACAGTCATGTTGCCAATTGACCTAATAAGTTGCAAATTGGTCCTCCAGCTGTTCCTTATATGTACATTTACCTTTTCCGGCCTCTTATTGCTACCTGTCCCAACTTTTTTGGAATGTGTAGCTCTCATGAAATTCAAAATAAGCCAATATTTGGCATGACATTTCAAAATGTCTCACTTTCAACATTTGATATGTTATCTATATTCTATTGCAAATAAAATATAAGTTTATGAGATTTGTAAATTATTGCATTCCTTTTTATTCACAATTTGTACAGTGTCCCAACTTTTTTGGAATCGGGTTTGTAAGTCAGCCATGATAGGCACAGTCGGCTTGGTTTTCCACTTCTGATACTCCACACACTCTCTCTGATGTTGCCTTACTGCTTGTCTGCCTCTCAGGATCCAGTAGTGGCGATGGAGTTCGGCGAAAACCCTGTCAGGTCCTGGATGGAGAAGGTGTTCATCAAAGTGCTTCATAAATATTTTAGTCACCTTATGCTGCAGGTGTAAAACTACTGGGTGGATCACAGCTTGACTTAAGCCATCCAGTTTCCTCAGTCTTCCTCCCATGCGTATCAGTCCCAGTGTGTGATCAAACTCTGGTGCAAGTGTGTTCAGACGGCTGGATGTAGGCACAGGTTTTGCTGCCTTCAAGGCTCTAAACTCTTCTGCGAAGGTTTCCTCCTGACATCGACTCAATATGAGTGCTACTGCACTCCGGTAATCAGGGTGTTACGTGCTCATGTCTTGGGTAGCCCCCCCGTGAAGAAACTGATGACTAGCATCAACCAAATCTTTCCAGGAAGTGTACTGGGATGCATCAGGAATTCCAGAACTTTGATCATTCCCTACTAGGCCCCAAAAGACAACTTTCCTTGTCTCCGTGATGTCATCTTGGGCCTCTGTTAAGGGCGTAACTGGCCAGTGATCTGGTGGTTCATGGAGGAATTTTGGACCCTGACTCCACCTGCCTGGATTTGCCAGCTCTGTAAGCGTCCTCCCTCTCGTAATATCATCCACTGGGTTATTGGAGGAATCCACATACCTCCATGAGGGTAGTCCGGTCAACTCTTGGATTTCCGCCACTCTTGTCCCAACGAAAACCTTATATCTACAAGACTCTGACTGTATCCAGGTCAGGACAGTAGTAGAGTCAGTCCATAATGTCACCTCCTCTATGGCAATGGTCAGTTTCTGACTGAGGAGATTAGCAAGCTGGGCACTGGTCAGGACCGCGCATAGTTCAAGACGTGACACTGACAGCTGTCGTCTGGGGGCTACCCTAGAGCAGGCCATGACAAAGGAGGTATGGATATCTCCATGTTGCTCAACCAGGAGGTACACCACTGATCTATAGGCCACCTCTGAAGCATCAACAAACACATCAAATTTTGAAGGCATGTAGCATTTGGGCAGCTTGAGCTTGCCGAAGTCAGACAATTCCTCCTCCCACATTTTCCACTTTTCTAGCAAGTCTTTGGGAAGGTTCGGGCCATCCCAATTTCTTGGTTTGGCCCAGAGTTTCTGGACAAGAATCTTGGCCTGTGTGGTAAAGGGAAGAATAAACCCTAGGGGGTCATACTGTGACACCAGTACCTTATAGATGTGTCTCATCGTTGGAGGGTGCTCTCCCATTGCACGATGCCGGTAGCCCAGATGATCTTCTAGACAGTGCCACATCAAACCCAGAGCTGATTCCAGAGGATCAAAATTATACTGCTGCAACCACAGTTTGATGCTCTCTGAACAAGCAATTGAAGGTAAGTGCTGGATGACTGAATGGAAATTAGAAGCCCACTGTCTTATTTCAAAGCCCCCTGAGGCTCATGTCAGTTAAGAAACTGAAACGTCTGTGCCTGTTCGGTAAAAACCAAGAGCACTACTAGTCGCAGTGCAGTGAAATCACTGAGCAATCACCCGAACAGATAATCAAGTGGATAAAGGATAGCAAGAGCTCCTCTTAGCTCATAGCTCCCCCTGAGGTATCATCTTGTTGATCAGTTGCTTAGCTTCCATAGCAGTGGCAAGACTCTGTAGACAGTTGTCTATGTAGAAGCTTCACTCTATGGACTGGAGCACTTCTTCATTTCCGGGCTGCTGGTTGCGAACATGTGTCTGTAGAGCAAAGGTGGCACAGCAGGGACTGCAGGTTCTCCCAAAAGGCAAGACTTGCCACTTGTAGATGTCAAGCGAATCCTCTCTACGCATTTTCCTCCAAATAAACCTCAGCAGGGGTTTATCTTCGGGTTGGAGTCTCACCTGGTGAAACATACCACATATGTCACCACTAATGGCAACCGTATACTGCCGAAACCGAAGGAGAACTCCCAGCAATGAGGCACCAAGAATGGGACCAGGAAGCAGCTGCTGGTTAAGGGAGACACCCAGATTCATGAAGGAGCAGTTAAAAACCAGCCGGTCTTTGCCATTGTGGTGTACAAGGTGATGTGGTATGAACCATGACTCCTCATTGGGCTGCAGATTCTCTGGTGGTACCTTGACAACTGTAGCGATATCGAGCCCCAGGGGAAATGGTGCGGGATTTATGCATGCGTTTAATTGTGTTACGATCAAATATGCACAGATCCACACAGAGGGGAATTTGGATATTAACAGTTGATTATAACGGATTATAACAATTATTAATATCTAGGGCTTGATTCAACTTTTAGAAATTTCTTTGATTCTAGAATTGAGTTCAAAGGACGGATAATTGTCCACCAAATATCTACCTTTTAATAACTCTTAAACAGCGTTTCTCTGGCCAGGAGAAGTATCTTTCTTTTAATTTGTAACAGGGTCGGTTCAACGTAAAAGGGACCTATGTATGAGCAACTCAAGCGCAATCACGTATGAATATATATATTTTAATAAATCAACAAACAATAAACAAACATACACAAATTAACTGAAAGAAGGAAGGAGAGAGAGAGAGAGAGTGTGAGAGAGAGAGAGACAAGGAAATTGTGTTATTACAGACACAACCTATGAGCACAAGCAAGAAATCAGTCCAACTTATTGGTATAAGCTCAAGACTTTATAACGACAGCTTAAGGGATACTTGCATATGTTTCCTTGATCGCGAGTTCGTGCGTGTAGGGAAATTCCGCGATCCGGTCCGTGTTTGAATCTTGCAGGGTGTGTCCTTGGAGTCCGCGGGAAATTCAACTTTGGTTCCTTTGTGTGATGAGATCCGTTGGAAGATGGCGAAGAAGGCGAAGGCTAAGCGGGACGAAGAGGAGAGCGAAGAGGGCAAGAAGAAGAGCAAGGAGAAGAGCAAAGAGAAGAGACCGAAGAAGCGTTTGTAGACCGTCTTAAAGGGCCATTACGGGGCACACCTCTTTGTCGGAACAGTCAATCAGAGCGAAGGAACTCAGAAGCAGGAAATCTTCCTTTGTCTTGGGTCTCGCCTCATTAACATATTCATGGCTTTCTTAGATAAGCAGACTTTGGGGTTTTGGCATAAAAGAAAGAGTTTGATGCATCATAGTACCACACAACGCACATAGGCGGTCTACAAATTGAGAGACAAAGATTTCGAGACCAAGCATGGGGAGTTTAACTTAGGAATTAAAGGAACGGCGAGGATTGACGTCATCCTTCCTTAAGCATTCACTGGCTATAAGTTTCTAACCTATCAAACACATCTAAAATGGTTATAACAAAAAGCATGCATACATACAGGGAACAGCACACCTAAAATGAAAAATACCTAAGTTAAAAGTCATATAATCTATTCGGATGTCCTTTGGTATGTGTGAGGGTGGGGGGCTGTTATTTAGTCTCTGGTGGCCTGCACGAGGCTGGTTTGTGTTCTTTTAGGGCCGTTAACCTGTCAGTCTGTAGACTTCACGGCGCCGGTCTTGTTCGAGTCATTATAAATAATCAAAGTATTGGTCCGTTGATCATTTATGAGCACCGTCCATACACTACACAACGTACCCTGAATCGAGTAGTTTCTGTATTTCAGCTTCATACACTTTAGCTTTCTCTGTGTCTTTGCTGAGATGCTTCTTAGTGTTCCTGAGGCTGGACATGACTGACTCCTTGGTTCCTCTCAAAGGTGGGCCAACCCATACACAAAGAAGTGGAGTAGTGTAAGGCCAGATACCATTAACTTCCACACATTGTGTTCTGGTCTCCAACATATTCACAGCCACTTATTCCTGTTTTGATCGTGTTACTAGCTTTTCACTGTGGTTTGGGAGGACGTCCAGTTGCCACAGTCGTTCAACATGTTAGTAGACAGGATCTCGAATTGGGGTAAGGGAAGTGAATAACCACTGTTGTGAAGGTACCTGATGTGGGAGAAGTCCATCTGGTCCCTGGAGAACCCAATTGAGCTGCGTACGTACAGCTGCTGGTCCACCAGTTGGTCCTAGTCTGATGGGCTCCTTTCCTGTGATCGGGTTTGGGTAGTCAGACCCAATTAGTAGAAGGGGCTGCACCTTATCAAAGGATGGAAGGGGAATCCCTCTGAGGTGGTAATAGCATCACTGGAGCCTCTTGGTGGGATAAGTTTGCTCAGTTGATGTAAGGAGAGGAGCAGTAAACACATTTGTGAGGCTGTGCTTCTCCTATAGACTTGACGGTGTGGAAAGCAGCAGATCGATGGACTGTCCCTTTAACTCAGTGACATCATGTCGGTTGGTGCGAAGGGCCATAATCTCTTCCCTACCCGCAAGTCCTAGCTGCTGAACTGCTGCTGGAAGAACAATGCTCCCTTGGGCCCCATCATCCAGGATAGCATATGTTGGTACAGACCTCTTCCCTTTCCACAGTAACACTGGGATGACTTTCAGGTAAACACATCCTGTTGAGCTAGGGGAAGTCAGATATGCTCGATCTTCAGATGTTGTAAGTAGCACAAGATTGGGACCCTCCTTGACAATGGAATGCAGGACACTGAGGTGTATACTGCCACATTCTCTGCAAGGTTTCTTTAGCGTGCATTCCTCACATTTATGACTTGTACGTCCACATTTCCAACATCTCTTGCTATCCTTTATCCACTTGAGTATCTGTTCGGGTGATCGCTCAGTGATTTCATTGCACTGCGACAAGTAGTGCTCTTGGTTTTTACCTTAACTGATTGCTGAGCATGAGTGGGCTCTGTATGGATGTAATGTACTGTACTGAACTCTTTGGGTTGGTCACCGCCATGATAAACTGCAGTGGTTCGAGTTTGTGGTTTCGGAACGAGTTCCATTTTAGATGACAGACGCTGCGCCACGGCCTTCACTTTAAACCAGCCAGCGAGATCATGGAGGTTATACAGGTTGAGGCTGTCAGTGCTCAGCCTGCCTCGTAACTGAAGGTGTTCAATAAAACTATCTCTGTAGTGCTTGGGTAGCTTACTGAATAGTCTGTCAACATGGCCTGTGCAAGTGAGTTCTCGTCCCTGTGACCCCTCCAGTGACATCAGTATGCCTACTAACAAGTCAACATTGAGTGCAAAACTCTGGAAAGCCTTTGTATCCCCAGCTCTAATATCAGGTGAATTCAACAAGGATGCAATTTCACTTTGTGCCAACTGATGAGGTTGGCCATACTGACATTGCAATGCTACCATGGCTGCTGCATAGGGCGCAGGATGATGCCGGCATGCTTGGGCAATTAGCCTTGCTTCCTCCAGGACTAATTGTTCCATTAGCACTCTGTATTTAAAATGTTCAGTAAGCTCCGTGTGAGGATTGCCCAAAGCCATCTTCAGATCCATAAACTCTTTCTCACTATCATTCACAAGCTTAGGTAATGTTGGGACTGGAACTGGCTGGAGTGGCTGAAGTGCTGCAGGTGTTGGCTGATAAGCTGGAGAGCCATGCCAGGTATATCCTGGAATATAAGTAGAAGGCTGTGTGACATAATGCCCTGTGACTGATGGTGGAGGTCGATAAGGGTCTGGCACGGAGAATGACTGTCATTGTAGTTGGCATGGCACAGTATTCTGCAAGTGATAAACAGATGGGACATGAGTTGTGTGAGCTGTTGTAATTAAAGGCAGCTTCACTGATGTAACAGTACGTGGCAATGATGAGGTAAGCTGACATGAAGGACGAAAATCTAGCATACTAGATAAGGTTTGCTGATTCAGCGTTGCATGTGGGGCAGATAAAGGTGAGACACCAAGATATGGCGGAGTCGTACCATATGTGGCATTAGGCGTAGATTGTGTCATGTGCCATGGTGCTGACTGTTGAGAAATATCTCTGGTTGCCACAGCAGCTGGGAATGGCTGGCCTGGATACAAGATTGGGATAGATGGTGCTGCAATAACTTTAAGTCTGATCACAGGTGGTGAGATAGCTCTAACCTGTTCTTCATCATGTAGTGAAGGTGAAACCGTGCCACTGCTGAGTGACCCACGCTTGGATTGACTGTGATATTCTCGTTGAGCTATTGGTGAACTAGAATGACTAAAAGATCTCTCTGCATGTAGCTGTCTTGCACAAACACCAGATCCATTATCAATGCTGCCCAAATAGCCTGTAGCTTGACCTGCTCCATATTGTACCAGAGATAACTCACTCATGGGAAGCTGCTCCACAGTCCACTGAGGCCTGTCCACTGAGGTTTAGCTGCGCTATGTACTGTCATACAGCGCAGGGTCTGGTATGAAAGATTTAGGCGTGCAAAGGTGTTGAAAGCTGACGTACTCTGGCCTGTGGTTGAACAGGATGTGTAGTATCAGGAGAGTAATGATGGCTCTGTTGCTCCATATCACCTACATTCAATCACGCACATTAAAGTGAAAGTGAACACAATGTCACCTAGTGGCATACACAATGAGATGTACTTCATGAGAAGTCCTTCCCGCATACTCGTACAGGAATTTAGAACATTTAGTGCAATTTAAATGTATTTCTTTAAAATTAATTTTAATATATTTTAATAATTAATTTGAATGTGCTTCAAGAACATTTCAATAGCATTTTAGTTCATTAGAAATGCATTAGTAGTGACTACTAGTTTACTATAAAGCTGTTTTTTTAGTATTCAAAATAGTATAAAAAGTGCAAAATCATGAAATAAATGTTTAGACACGTACACATTTTGAAATCTATTAAACTTTAATGTACTATATCAATGTGTACGTTACAAAATAAATACCTAGCGTACATTAAAAAGTACAGCAGAATACATAATCTCTTGACAAATACATTATAATAAATGAAAGATCAGTGAAATGCTATGGCAGAGCTGTTTTCATCCATTTGTAGAACATTTCCATTATACCTGTATTACTGAAAAGTGCACTATGAATATGACATCACTGAATTAAAGTTAAAAATTTAAAATGAAAGAAAAAGACGAAATATTAAATGTATTAAAAATGCACTTGAACTATGTTTATATTATATTTGTATTGTACTAAAAAGTACATTTTTAATACATTTAATAGTGTCTTTCTCACCTGGGAGTGCAGAAGTGATAATGATTTTTTACAAACCTAAGCCTGCAAAAGCTGAACCAAATGCCACATCATCTTCAGGTGGACGGTCACTTCGAGTACGACTTGTGTTTTCTGCAACTGAGGGCTTGTGATTTAGACACTGTAGTATTTGAAGACTTCTTTATCACAGGATCTGTGAAAGGAAAAAAAAATAATTATATAAAATGAGCCAATGATTAACAGTTTTGCATCCATGTTTGAATATAATATATAGTATATAATTTGCATAGATATGCATTACAATTCCGTTGACTTCTCAATTCAACTTTCAAAGCTTTGACTATATCTTCATCGAGCTTGACATGTCCGTTTTATCCTCTTGTCTGTCCTCAATATACAGCACTCTATGAGTTACAATAAGAGTCACTGATATTGTTATTTGAAGCAATAACACAACCTGTGTATATCAGGGTATGTTGTATGTTGATAATTGTGGTTTATTTTATCCTACATGATTTCCCATGAATGTGTCTACTGTGGTCATAACAATCTTCAGCTCTGTTGCAGAGATTTAAGGAAATTAGAAGTTGTGCAAAATGGCGTATGCCAGGATGACTATGACAAGTACCCTGTGGCTTTACCAAAAAACAAAAACAATGAAATAGGACAGATTTTTACATGAATAACTCAAAGGAAGCACAGAAATTTGCCATTTTGAATGGACATGTGACTATAATTTTCCTTCCAAGACTGACCAAATCGCCCTCCATTAGGCCTGATTCAAAATCTCTACAACAGAGGTGATATGACATTAAATCATATTTACTACTCTCTTCTTCGAATTATTTAATATTTCACAACAAATATAAAAAAACAGGCAGACAAATGATGATGAATGATTTGTTTTCTTTTTAACAATGACAGTACGCTGAGTTCAATGTACCGTGGGTAATATAATCGTACTCTCTCTTATAAGCATCCCTTTGTACAATTTAATCTGTGCACTCATCTGTAATTAGAAATATATATTAGAAAATAAACAAAAGGCAGGTTGTCAAGCTTGAACAAATATAAATACCAATCAACAAACACTAACGTTGCCATAGTTTGCTGGTCAGCTCAAGACAAAGTACATTTATGTTGATAACATGGCTATTTCAAACTTTTCAAAGATCATTTACCTTACTACAATGAAGCCACATTTTTCAGGAAATCAGAAATAATTACACAACTTAATTTTGCAAATAAAAAGAATGCATGTGCATGTTAAAATGACTAATTATGTTTTCTCTTGATGCATTGGACAATGTTTTATAGTTGTTTTAAGACAGACTAATGTCACCACTGTCACAAGCGCGCCAGGCTCCACCCTCTCCCACCCACAGCGCACTCCATCCCTGGAACTCTAATCACACACACCTGCACTCACCACCGCGCTCTCACACAGCCACTGTCCGGTCTCGTTTGCACACAGTCTACGCTTCTGCTTACCTTAAGGACTCACCCTGATACCTACCTCCCTGTCGGATTTCCAAGTCTCCTGTGTCTCCAGCGTCTTCCTCGTCATCAAGCACAAGACAAGCATCACTCTGTGCACCACCCGAGTCTCCACCGCTGCCTGCTTTACACTCACCTGCCACGCTCATTCTGGTCTTATCAATAAACGGTCATATTCCATCCTTACCTGTTCTCCGTGTCTGCCTGTACGTAACAACCACATCGATTTTAAACAGATTCAAAGTCTTTAGAAAGGGACTGTATATATTATGACTATATACCCAGTGCTGAAGTTGCTAAATAGTAGAAGTAATGAGTAGAAGTTGCTAGAAAGTAATGGCAATTAAATACAAATGTTGAAGTTGAAGTTGAAGTTGAAGTTGAAGTTTATTCGTCATTACACATGTACAAGTACAGTATAACGAAATGAAGTTTGGAGCAAGCCTCCGGGCCGCAGCCGATTATTCAGGCGCCGCCCTACGCTCTCCAGAAATACAAGAATGCAATTTAGCAAGCATTACATAGCAAACACAACAAAACATAAACATAAACATAAACATGACACAGTACACGTGGTCACGTGATGGGATTTTTTGTATGGAGTGGGAGAGGAGATAGATAAACAGGCAGATGGTTGGAGGGGGTGGGATCGGGTAGGTTGTGTATGGTGCGAGTGAGTCTGAGATTGTGTTGTGTGAGAATGTTAGCCATAACTTCAGATGTTTTCGAGTTCAGTTCTATGGTTTGTCCTTGAAGGGAGATAAGGCAGTGCACAGGGAAGATAGCAGACAGCTGCCCGGCTGACCTCCCAACCGAGAGATAGGGACAAGTGAGGTTCGGTGGGCTAGTTGATTAGGTCAGGCAAATACAATTTATTATTTTTTAATCCATTTGATGATCTTCGGTAATTTGTCCGGATCATAATCAATCAATCAGATCTGGTCCTCAGCATTCGCGTCCGGTCTGTGCAGTTTCCCTAGACATTACGTCCAGCCTCATGGCCAGACCGGTTACAGTCCGTAAAGTTCACCGATCTGACCCCGATAGAGCCCACTCTACCCTGCGTATCCGCAGTCCGGACTGCGTTGTTACGGTTCAGTTCCTCAATTCATATCACTTTCTGATCTAATTCCTTCAGACGGTCACACATAACCCGAAGCATTCTTTAATTTCCACAGACAGCGGCTGGGTGAATTTGCTTGCAGCTGTCTTACCAATCTTCCGATAGGTCAGGGCAATCCCAAAGCCAAAGAATAGGAACCCCCATCATCAATAATCCAATCATGTATAAATCTTCCGCATCCTCCACGGACAGAGCCTCCAGGCACAGGACTTGCCAGTTGTTCCATGCGTCCCTCACGTACCCTGCGGCAAAGGTCCCGTCCGGGCAGGTGGGTTCTCCCGGGGCACCCTTCCTTAGTGAGAAAATCTTGTCGATTGCGCTGATTGACCAGTTAATCAATTCCATTTCAGTATTTTCAAGAGTCCAGCAAAGCAGCAGTCAGAGAGAAAGAGAAGAGACGAAACACTAGACAAAACAAAACAGCGCGAGAGCCAGCAGGGAGCAGAGAGAAAACACGTCTGCACGGATAGAAGGACAGAAAGGAATCTTGGAAAGGAATGTTACCTGGAGTCACAAAATAATGAGAGATTTATAAGCCTCCGATGAAAGACGACTCAGCAAAACTGTTTACGTTTCAAAAAGGTCATCACAGTTTAAATTTAGATTTATAATCACATTCAAGCAACATATGCACACACAGCGTGTTTAACAGAATCTCTGAGGTACGAGCTGATTATCATAAGAACCAATCAGAGCCTTTCAACGGCTCTGGAACCAATCAGGTTTAGTCACATGTGTCCCACGTGCTGGTTAAATTTAAACACAAGTAAAAACAGGGATTTTTTAAGCATCTTTAGAATTTTTTTTTACGGTGAATTTCAAATAATATGATGTTGAAATCCTTGTGGGATTACAAACGTATCATGTAATGGACAACAGCCTTACCTTATTCTGGACAAATGTGGGCAAAATTATTTTTATTTATTTTTAAAAAATACTTCCCTTGATCTGAGCGGTACAAGACTTGGCTACTTTTCCTAAGTTTGCCACCTGAACACACACACACACACACACACACACTCACACACTCTCACACACACACACACACACACACACACACACACACACACACACACACACACACACTCACACTCACACACACACACACACACACACACACACACACACACACACACACACACACACTCACACACACACACACACACACACACACACACACACACACACACACACACACACACACACACACACACACACACACACACTCACACTCACACACACACACACACACACACACACACACACACACACTCACACTCACACTCACACACACACACACACACGCAGACACACTTCAGAGTCAGATCAAAGTGCTACTGCAAGGTTTGCTGATACTTCGAAACAAAGTGTTTATGCAGCATATGCTACCTGAACCTGCAGTGGCAGTGATTTTATCAGCACAATGCGTAAGATCATCTTTAGGTTTTAACTCTCAGAACTTAGTGGAATTATATTTTTAATGTAGTTAAAGAAATATTAAATATAACATAAAAATAAACATAATTTACATAGAAAATGTGGTACTTTTAGAGGTAAATAAATTAAAAAAACACCATAAATGGATAGTATAAATTTTATCGAAGATTGATATAACATTTATAATAAATAAAAAACTGGATCACACCTGAGACCTCTGTGCACACATTTGTTCATCACAGTTGGATCACGAACGAACAATTAAGGGCTGTTATGTGAATAGGGCATTAGTGTTAAGAAGTAAAAGTGAACAACATATTAATTATAAGTATGCGTATTGCTATGCTTAATAATAGTTGACAAATGTTTACAATACATTATAAGTTGGTCCATTTTAAATGTTAAATGTTAGCATGAGAGTGCAATTCCATAACCGCACTGATGAGAGTGGACAGTTCTGCGCATGATCTACTGACGACACACACACACACACACACACACACACACACACACACACACACACACACACACACACACACACACACACACACACACACACACACACACACACACACACACATTAAAGAACACAGACGCAAAGAAAAAAAATCTAATTTCCATAATGACCAACGCAATCTACCAGTTAGCGTCTGGTTTAAGACGCGCTTTTTTGGGCGGTAAATAATGGCACAAACACCAGTAAACTGACGAGCACAAACCTTAGTAAATCACCTCGCGTGATTCATTTAAATACTCTCCTCCCATAAATACTGCGTCTGAAAGGGAAACTCCTACAAATGGATATGCAATAAGATCAGCCTCAAAAATAACCCTGTCCACGCCTTTACAGCGCTAATGTTTCACTGCGTGTCTTTAGTGAATCCTGACAGTAGTTTTGAACGCCAAAAGAGGGTTTGCATTGGTGCAAGCTGTTAGTAAATCTGGCCCCTGATCTGCATATGTCTGCTATTTTTATGCACTTTTATTTATAAAACTGTAAACATGGCAGGTGCTAAAGTTTCAGTCAGTACTTAGTAACAGCAGAAAGCACAGCTTCTAAATGTTTGGGATCTTCTGGTGTAGCATTATTCTGTGTCTCTCAGCTACACTGCATGTTTGAGCATTTGCTCTGTCAGAGTGAACAGTAACTGTAGTGAGCTTGCTGTGTTTTGTTGATCTGGATTAAGACTTTGAACTACACTTCTAAGACTATTGGTAAGATACAGTTTTGCTAGTTTAGAGTTAACCAGCTGAAGTTCCAGTTGACAGTTTTCAGACTTTGAGCTGTTAATTAAGGAGCTGGACTCAGAAGTGAAACTCAGGCAAAGACCTGCAAGTCTCGTCTGCACAAGTCCACCAAACAATGACACAGACAAGCTACTGCATGCAACGAAACTTCTTTATTTCTTACCTTATATTTTCCTGCTTTCTGTAAATGTGAATGTCATGTGTCATCAGTTCATCCCTGTTGTTTACTGCAGTGAGAAGTATAAATGTGTCGTCAGACAGAACCTCACTCCAAGTTACCTATGTTCTCTTGGCTCTGTTGATTGGCTGTCAACAAAACTGAATTCAGTCAGAGCCAAAACATTAAGTTCTGACTAACTGGCAAATGCTCTCCTCTACACACTTCTCCTCGGTGGTGTATTCAACCCTTCCCTCCACTAACCACTTCTCCTCTCTTGATGTTGGGGAAGCTACTGACTCTCTGCTCCATCCAAACATCCTGCCTTGACAATATCTGTCCTCTCAGCTTCAGTCCAGCATGTGCAACACCCTCAGTCTCTGGCTCACAGACGCTTTTCATCAAACTAAACTCAGAGCTGCTGAGAGCAAATGGCTCAAGGCGAAAGACCAAGCTGACCTGAGCAAGTATTAATTAATCTAATCTTCTTTCTCCTCTAGTGTTTCTGCTGCCAAGGTCTCTTACTACCAGAACAAAATCAGCAACACCTCAGACAGTCTTTGGTGATTGTAGCCAAAGAGTTCAATTTAGCTCCACAAGAGCTCCACAGGGCTGTGTCCTGAGCCCCCTGCTCTACTCTCTCTACACGCATGACTGTTTGTCCACACACAGCTCCACCTCTATCATCAAATTTGCTGATGATACTGTTGTCCTGGGCCTCATTTCCAACAACAATGAGACGGCATACTTGGACGAGGTGGAGCATCTAACATCATGGTGCCAGGACAACTGTCTCTCTCTGAATGTTGGCAAGACCAAAGAAATGATTGTGGACTTCAGGAAGAGACAGCAACGGACATACTCCCCCCTCATGATCAGCGGGTCACCAGTAGAGAGAGTGAGCAGCTTCAAGTACCTGGGTGTAGACATCTCCGAGGACCTGACCTGGACTGCTCACATTCAGACACAGGTGAAAAAGCCAGGCAAAGACTGTACCACCTGCGCCAGCTGAGGAAATTCAGGGTTTCACCAGCTATCCTGAAAACTTTCTATTTAGGGCGATAGAAAGTGTATTAACTGCATCACAGCGTGGTATGGGAACAGCACCAGTCATGACCGCAAAGCCCTGCAAAGAGTAGTGCGCTTATCCGAGCGTATCTCAGGGTCAGCTCTCCGCCTCTGCAGGACGTCTACACCAAACGCTGCAAAGGTAGAGCTACCAAGATCATCAAGGACTCTAATCACCCTGCAAACCCTCATTTCACGCTGCTACCATCTGGTAGCGCTTCCGAAGCCTAATGGCCAAAACTGAGAGACTCAGGAGGAGCTTCTTCCCCAGGCCATCAGACTCCTGAACTCAGTCACTTAACATCACGTGACTTCACTTCAGGATAAACATCGATACACTGACATTGCACTGCACTTTCTGTTCTCGTTGTTACTGTGTAACCTGTTATAAACCTGTTTGCACATTATACTCTTTATACATTTGTTAACCACATATTTATAAGTCTACAGTTTTCTCACTGCACAGTTTACTTCACTTATTTTATTCCACTTCTTTATTCTTATTTTTACTTTTTCTTGTATTTGACTTGATTATTTATAATTCTACAGATATATATATATATATATATATATATATATATATATATATATATATATAGTACTATTTCTATTATAATTTCCTCCTTGTGTTTTTAACTGTGAATTTGCACTGTCCATGGAGCAGACCTGTTTACATTTCACTGCCGGTTGTATATTCTGTATATAACTGTGTATGTGACAAATAAAACGTTAATGTGATTAAAAAAAATCTTTAAACTTCATCAGTCCACAGCACTTGAGCCCTGGTATTAAAAGACGTTTGGTGGATCTGATCACAAGTGGACAACACTAAATACAAGTGTAATGGGGTCTAAAACATTTTGGGCTTCTCCACTTTCGATCACTTCCAGAGGTGATCTTCATTGAAAGCACAATGAAAGTAGCCACAGCCTGCGTGTCCACCGGCGCGGAGCAGAGCGAGTGCTTTCAATTAATTCCTACGGAAGTTGAGCTTCTCGCTCACACTGTGAATTATGGGATTGACAGCGGCCTGGAGAAAGTGCTGAGAGTAGCCAAGAGCATCAAAAGTTTGGGTAGTTCTTGACTTTATGCAAATATCAAGCAAAAAATGCTAGCGGCAGCCAATCGCTGTGAGGTTTAGGTAGTGACGTCTGTCTTGAGCGCTAAAAAATATGCAGGTTATGCTGGAGTTTATGCTGGATTTAGTGCTTAGATCATATTGTTTACACGTTTGGTGCAAGATTCTTTCATTGTGATTATATTAGCTGGGCTTACAAAGGTTTATGAAATTGACAGGATGTCTTTACATTTGTAAAACAAAGTTTGGCTATTTCCAAATGTAATTGCGAGCATCTATGATTATATTGTCTGTGTGTTGAAAAAGCAAACACACTTTCTACAGATACACCTGTAACGCTGTGAAAACTAGCATATGCTGGAATGTCTGATTGAGGAACGTGGACTCTCTGAGAAAATAAAGGAAATTAGCATCTAAACTCATGCATTTAGCGTCCCCATCCGAGACGACGTCATGCTGAGTGAATCATCTAAGAATGACTTTAATTTACATGCCTTTCTCTTCACTGCCTCTTCCCCAATCCCACCTCTAGAATTCACCCAAAATCTGTATGGTTTAATGTGAATTCTCATAGTACAGTATTATACATGTTTAATATCGTTTGAAATGTCTCTGTGCGACTGGTACAAAGGTCTCATCCCCACATTAAACTTAAAGGAAATAAAGGTTTTAAGAGTTTAGAGATTTTTTGCTTAATGTGTGATGGGTGTGGTATCTTCGGCCAATTGGTCTTAACCTCCGGTCTATAGGACTTGATTAATGCTAATTCCCATTGTTAACACACATTTACATTTGAAAGAGTTTTACATCTTGGTCTGATATTTAAGGAGATGTTTCAGAAGGGGTCAGGGCTTGAACTTTTATATTGGTCAGCCCGTAACGCTGAGTGTCTCTGTAACAAAAGTCAGTTCGGGGAAGGAAGGAAGGAGACAGGGTCGGCTTTGAGGAGACTCGGTAAGCATTTATTTCTTTCTTAATACAAAAACAACAACACACTCAGTAGCGTTTCTCAATACGTCAATGGTTCTAATAATTCAGTCCAAATGCTCTCCAGTGCTCACTAGGTTCTCCTTGGGCTTCCGAGTCTCCAGTCAATCTCTCTCTCCCAATGTGCTCCTTGAGCTGACTTTATGCCATCTCCACGCCCATTACTGGAACAAGACACAGGTGTTAATCATTTGAACTTGACCCACTTATGCCGCGCTTGTCTCCCAACTCTCTCTCCTGTCACAGACCTCACTAAACCACGCCCCTCCCGGCACAGTCTCCTATAGATGCTCAGCGTTATGTCATTTTAAGAAGTCAGGTATCCATATTTCATTCTTTACTTCAGAGTATTTGATGTTATGTATGGACTAGCTTTGAATTGATTATGTAATCGGCGTTATACATTTACCAGACTGTTAATAGATTGTTACATTTTGATCTATTCTGATTTACTCTGGAATTATTAACTATCTCTAGTAGATTATGAACAGGTATAATTTCAACAAAGGGTTAAACAGAATAATTAAATGTGTGTTAACTATTAAATATAAATTACCAAATAACCAATTGGCATTTTAACCTAAATTCGAGGTTATGATAAATGGAGTCAGATAAAGATAAATTGGAATTAAATCCTTTTGCCCAGCTGAAAACACCGAACGCGCAGCGACCTTCGACCACGGATCGTTACCCTCACTGGAATGATTTTTGCGGGCCTCACACTTGCAACTGTACATGTGAATTCTAAAATGTGTAAAGAAAAATAAGGGGGCGTTTTGAGGGGGAAATCTTTACCCGTAACTTCATTTAGACCCCGGTTCCTGCGGTCGAAACACACAGAGTACCACCCCAATGTCCCTAGTTCCTGGGGAAAGTTCCCATGGTGGAAAGGCAGCTTTTGATGAATTAATTGAAGTGGATCTATTGCAAATATACTTGCACTTTAAATATTTTGCATTTAAATTATACAGAGATCATACTATACTTTCTAATAGTGATATTAAACACATTTAGGCTTAATATTAATAAATGTGCATTGTGCAATAAAGAAGTACTCTAAATAAAGTTTAATTATGATTTTATATCAGTAAGTCTGGTTTTGTAGTATGAAATAAATGCATTTTAAATACATTTAGGTAAGCTATAGTTTTTTTCTTTTTGTATCAGGTTAAATCCATCTTTATAAATGAAAAAGGCTGTGGGATGTAAAGACGTCTTTTCCTGTTCTGCTTTGTTTGGGTGACTCTATCCAACACACACAGTCTCTATCACGAGTTTCCTCATTTCTTCACATCTCCACTCAAAGTTCACGGAGGGGAGTTATTGCTGATGGAACGGAAACGTTGACCGGAAGTGAACCGTTAACTGCTGCAGCCATTCTGACAACTTTTGTTGTTGCCAGAATGAAAGTGAAAACAGATGTTCAGTGTTACATTCGCCATTTTACACCAGGACTGAAGATCTGGATCGGGAAAAATGGATCTAATGCTAATGTAGCAATGTTTATTAGTATTGTTCATTGTTTATGCAGGAAATTACGAGCTCTGGAAAAACATGAACCTTTCTGAGAACCTGTGTTCAAGTGTGGCACGTGAAAGTGGCTTTCTAGTTAACGTAAGTAACCACATACAAACTTAATGATTATCCTATTTGTAAAGAAATTACACTTTTAATATGTAGTTTTATATGTTTAACGTTCTATAAACCATTGTAACACATTTTTCACTTTATCGTTTGTAGTGTTTTTAAGTTTTTTTTGAGCTGTGTCTCAAACTTTGATACAGTTTCTGTGTAAGTTAATATCAAGTGCAGAGTGCTGTTGTTACAACATACCTAAAAAATCATATATTTTCAAACAGCAAACAATTTGGAATACAAACCCGATTCCAAAAAAGGACACAATACAAATTGTGAATAAAAACAGAATGCAATGATGTGGAACTTTAAATGTTCAATATTTTATTCAGAATACAACATAGATGACATATCAAATGTTTAAACTGAGAAAATGTATCATTTTAAGTGAAAAATAAGTTGATTTTAAATTTCATGGCATCAACACATCTCAGAAAAGTTGGGACAAGGCCATGTTTCCCACTGTGTGGCATCCCCTCTTCTTTTCCTAACAGTCTGCAAACGTCTGGGGACTGAGGAGACAAGCTGCTCAAGTTTAGGAATAGGAATGTTGTCCCATTCTTGTCTAATACAGGCTTCTAGTTGCTCAACTGTCTTAGGTCTTCTTTGTGGCATCTTCCTCTTTATGATGCTCAAATGTTTTCTATGGTGAAAGATCTGGACTGCAGGCTGGCCATTTCAGTCCACGGATCCTTCTTCTACGCAGCCATGATGCTGTAATTGATGCAGTATGTGGTCTGGCATTGTCATGTTGGAAAATGCAAGGTCTTCCCTGAAAGAGACGACGTCTGGATGGGAGCATATGCTATTCTAGAACTTGGATATCCCTTTCAGCATTGATGGTGCCTTTCCAGATGTGTAAGCTGCCCATGCCACACGCACTCATGAACCCCATCCCATCAGAGATGCAGGCTTCTGAACTGAGCGCTGACAACAACTTGGGTTGTCCTTGTCCTCTTTAGTCCGGATGACATGGCGTCCCAGTTTTCCAAAAAGAACTTCAAATTTTGATTGGTCTGACCACAGAACAGTTTTCCACTTTGCCACAGTCCATTTTAAATGAGCCTTGGCCCAGAGAAAACGCCTGCGCTTCTGGATCATGTTTAGATATGGCTTCTTTTTTGACCTATAGAGTTTTAGCCGGCAGCGGCGAATGGCACGGTGGATTGTGTTCACGACAGTGTTTTCTGGAAGTATTCCTGAGCCCATGTTGTGATTCCCATTACAGTAGCATTCCTGTATGTGATGCAGTGCCGTCTAAGGGCCGGAGATCACGGGCATCCAGTATGGTTTTCCGGCCTTGACCCTTACGCACAGAGATTGTTCCAGATTCTCTGAATCTTTGGATGATATTATGCACTGTAGATGATGATAACTTCAAACTCTTTGCAGTGTTTCTCTGAGAAACTCCTTTCTGATATTGCTCCAGTATGTTTGGCCGCAGCATTGGGGGAATTGGTGATCCTCTGCCCATCTTGACTTCTGAGAGACACTGCCACTCTGAGAGGCTCTTTTTATACCCAATCATGTTGCCAATTGACCTAATAAGTTGCAGATTAGTCCTCCAGCTGTTCCTTATATGTACATTTAACTTTTCCGGCCTCTTATTGCTCCCTGTCCCAACTTTTTTGGAATGTGTAGCTCTCATGAAATCCAGAATGAGCCAATATTTGGCATGACATTTCAAAATGTCTCACTTTCAACATTAGATATGTTATCTATATTCTATTGTGAATAAAATATAAGTTTATGAGATTTGTAAATTATTGCATTCCTTTTTTATTGACAATTTGTACAGTGTCCCAACTTTTTGGGAATCGGGTTTGTAAATATTTGTGAATGTTAGTCACAGATGTACTAGATGTTGGCATATTCAATGTCCACAGTGTGTTTGTGGGCTCAGTCGAAGCACAGTCACAATCATCCCCATCTGCTCAGCTATGATACTTATATACACCGATCAGGCATAAGACCAGCTTCCTAATATTGGACTCCACTAGACCCCTGAAGGTGTGCTGTGGTATCTGGCACCAAGATGTTAGCAGCAGATCCTTTAAGTCCTGTAAGTTGCAAAGTGGGACTTCCATGGATTGGACTTGTTTGTTCAGCTCATCCCACAGATGCTCGATTGGATTGAGATCTGGGGAATTTGGTGGCCAAGTCAACACTCGTTGTTGTGCTCCTCAAACCATTCCTGAAGCATTCCGTCAGTTTGATCTGACCACACGGGCCAGCCTTCGGGTCCCTAACAAATGGCGCCGCTGTGTTTGGTCGCCGTTCAGGTCGCTCCGCGAAGACTGTGCTTTTATTTACTATTTTACCTTCTTTTACTCTCAGTTTTTACAAACTTATCATCTGCATTGATCTACTACGACAGCAAAACTCTTTTGGACATTGGTTACCTCTACACTGGACTGTTTCAGGACACTTTCGCCGATCCTCTGTGGCCATCTGAGATTCTTCGGAACGCCGAGTTGAACAATGGACAGAGCCAGCGGCGTAGAACAAAGAAACACCGTGGGAAACGTGCTGGTATCCGTAACAGACTGAGGAAAAGGGCATTCAGACCTCCTCTCCCGAGCATTCTTCTAGCAAATGTTCAATCCTTGGATAATAAGATGGACGATCTTAGAGCCAGGATAAGTTTTCAACGGGACATGAGAGACTGTAATATCTATTGTTTGTCTGAAACATGGCTCACGCCCGCGTCCCGGACACAGCTGTGACGCCGTCGGAGAACTTCTCTGTTTTTCGGATGGACAGAACAGCGAGGCCGTAAATCCAAAGGCGGTGGAGTGTGTTTCATGATCAACAAGAAATGGTGCGATCCCAGGAACATCACCATTCTCTCGCGGTCCTGCTCACCTCATCTGGAACATTTAACAATCATCTGCCGCCCATTCTATCTGCCTAGGGAGTTTTCTGCGGTTGTCGCGACCGCCGTTTACATCCCACCGCAGGCAGACACAGCGCTGGCTTTATCTGGCCTTCATGATGTTGCCAGCGGCGTCATAAACCAACATCCCGACGCGGCATTCATTGTCGCGGGCGATTTTAACAAAGCAAACCTAAAGAAAGTCCTGCCAAACTTTCACCAGCACGTCTCCTGCCCCACACGAGGAGCAAACACACTGGATCACTGCTACTCTCCGTTTAGAACGCCTATAAAGCGCGGTCACTTCCAGCGTTTGGCAAATCGGATCATGCCGCCATTTTCCTCACTCCCGAATACAAACAAAAGCTCCTCCAGGAACCCCCGGTGAGGCGGGAAGTTAAGCGTTGGTCGCCCCACTCAGAGACCGCGCTACAGGCAGCTCTTGATGACGTTGACTGGGACATGTTCCGAGCGAGTTCAGCTGACGTGGCGAGTTCACAGACGCGTGGCGCTTTGCTTCATCAACACGCTTACAGAGCAAACCACGCAAAACAATAACAATAACGCCCTTCTCAAATCAGAAACCGTGGGTGGACAATTCAATCCAGCGCGGCAGTGAACGCGACGCACTGCTGCTTACAACGCCGGTCTCCATTCAGGGAATATGAATGAATACAGATCGTCCTGTTATGCTCTCAGACGAGCAGTTAAAGCCGCAAAACTCCGTTATAAAGACCGAGTGGAGTCTCATTTCCAACTCAACGACTCGCGCGCATGTGGCAAGGTCTGAGGTCCATCTGCTCCTTTGGATCTAAATCCTCTGCAGAGGCAAGCGTTGATCCGTTGCTCGTGAACGAGTTAAACTCTTTCTATGCTCGCTTTGACTGTAACCGCGGCAACGCGACTCGCCAAGTGGCGCGTTAGAGGAAATTACTCAGAGCAGCAACAATCACGTGATCTCTGTCTCGGAGGATGAAGTTCGGAGAGCACTCAAGCGTGTGGACGCCAGGAAAGCTGCTGGGCCGATGGTATTTCAGGTCGTGTTCTGCGGTCCTGTGCTGATCAGCTCACCGGGTTGTTTACATCTATCTTTAATGAGTCCTCGCTACATCTGTGGTCCCCACCTCCTTCAAAAATCCACCATCATCCCTGTCCCTAAGAACAGTAAACCCTCTTGCCTAAATGACTATCGTCCAGTGGCTCTCACGTCTATAGTCATGAAGGTCTTTGAGAGACTCATTAAAAACACCATTTGCGCCTTCATTCCTGACACTTTGGACCCTCTTCAGTTTGCCTATCGTCCCAATAGATCGACTGAAGATGCCATCTCTCATGTCCTCCACTCCTCCTCACTCACATCGACAGCAAAAGTGGGAACTACGTAAGACTGCTATTTATTGACTATAGCTCAGCCTTTAACACCATAGTTCCCACCAAGCTAACCTCCAAACTCCTGGATCTCGGCCTGAATCCTTCTCTCTGCCACTGGATTGAGGACTTCCTCACTGGCAGGCCTCAGGTGGTGAGAATAGGTCAGTCCACCTCCACCTCCATCACCCTGAGTGTGGGAGCTCCACAGGGCTGTGTCCTGAGCCCCCTGCTCTACTCTCTCTACACGCATGACTGTTTGTCCACACACAGCTCCACCTCTATCATCAAATTTGCTGATGATACTGTTGTCCTGGGCCTCATTTCCAACAACAATGAGACGGCATACTTGGACGAGGTGGAGCATCTAACAGCATGGTGCCAGGACAACTGTCTCTCTCTGAATGTTGGCAAGACCAAAGAAATGATTGTGGACTTCAGGAAGAGACAGCAACGGACATACTCCCCCTCATGATCAGCGGGTCACCAGTAGAGAGAGAGAGCAGCTTCAAGTACCTGGGAGTAAACATCTCCGAGGACCTGACCTGGACTGCTCACATTCAGACACAGGTGAAAAAGCCAGGCAAAGACTGTACCACCTGCGCCAGCTGAGGAAATTCAGGCTTTCACCAGCTATCCTGAAAACTTTCTATTTAGGGGCGATAGAAAGTGTTTTAACTCAGTGCATCACAGCGTGGTATGGGAACAGCACCAGTCATGACCGCAAAGCCCTGCAAAGAGTCGTGGCGCTTATCCGAGCGTATCTCAGGGTCAGCTCTCCCGTCTCTGCAGGACGCCTACACCAAACGCTGCAAAGGTAGAGCTACCAAGATCATCAAGGACTCTAATCACCCTGCAAACCCTCATTTCACGCTGCTACCATCTGGTAAGCGCTTCCAAGCCTGATGGCCAAAACTGAGAGACTCAGGAGGAGCTTCTTCCCCAGGCCATCAGACTCCTGAACTCAGTCACTTAACATCACGTGACTTCACGTCAGGATAAACATCGATACACTGACATTGCACTGCACTTTCTGTTCTCGTTGTTACTGTGTAACAACCTGTCATAAACCTGTTTGCACATTATACTCTTTATACATTTGTTAACCACATATTTATAAGTCTACAGTTTACTCACTGCAAAGTCTACTTCAATTATTTTATTCCACTTTATCCTTATTTGTTACCTTTTTTTCTCTTGACTTGATTATTTATAATTCTACAGATATAGACATATATATATATATATATATATATATATAGTTTTTTTTATATCCTATTTCTATTATAATTTCTTCCTTGTGTTTTTAACTGTGAATTTGCACTGTCCATGGAGCGGACCTGTTTACATTTCACTGCCGGTTGTATATTCTGTATATAACTGTGTATGTGACAAATAAAACTCTTGAATCTTGAATCTTGAATCTTGAATCCTTCGCTCCCCACGTGCATCAATGAGCCTTGGCCGCCCATGACCCTGTGTCCGGTTCTCCACTGTTCCTTCCTTGGAGCACTTTTGATAGATCCTGACCACTGCAGACCGGGAACACCCCACAAGAGCTGCAGTTTTGGAGATGCTCTGACCCAGTCGTCTAGCCATCACAATCTGGCCCTTGTCAAACTCGCTCAAATCCTTACACTTGCCCATTTTTCCTGCTTCTAACACATCGACTTTGAAGACAAAATGTTCACTTGCTGCCTAATATATCCCACCCACTAACAGGAGCCGTGAGGAAGAGATCATCAGTGCTATTCACTTCACCTGTCAGTGGTCATAATGTTATGCCTGATATACACACGATCAGGCATAACATTATGACCTAGCACCTATATATATATATATATATATATATATATATATATATATATATATATATATATATATATATATATATATATATATATATATATATATATATATATATATATAGGTGCTGGTCATATAATTAGAATATCATCAAAAAGTTGATTTATTTCACTTATTCCATTCAAAAGTGAAACTTGTATATTATATTCATTCATTACACACAGACTGATATATTTCAAATGTTTATTTCTTTTGATTTCAATGATTGTAACTGTCAACTAAGGAAAATCCCAAATTCAGTATCTCAGAAAATTAGAATATTACTCAAGACCAATACAAAGAAAGGATTTTTAGAAATCTTGGCCAACTGAAAAGTATGAACATGAAAAGTATGAGCATGTCCAGCACTCAACACTGAGCTGGGGCTCCTTTAGCCTGAATCACTGCAGCAATGCAGCGTGGCATGGAGTCCATCAGTCTGTGGCTCTGCTCAGGTGTTAGGAGAGCCCAGGTTGCTCTGATAGTGGCCTTCAGCTCTTCTGCATTGTTGGGTCTGGCGTATCGCATCTTCCTCTTCACAATAGCCCATAGATTTTCTGTGAGGTTAAGGTCAGGCGAGTTTGCTGGCCAATTAAGAACAGGGATACCATGGTCCTTAAAGCAGGTACTGGTTGCTTTGGCACTGTGTGCAGGTGCCAAGTCCTGCTGGAAAATGAAATCTGCATCTCCATAAAGTTGGTCAGCAGCAGGAAGCATGAAGTGCTCTAAAACTTCCTGGTATACGGCTGCGTCGACCTTGCACCTCAGAAAGCACAGTGGACCAACACCAACAGATGACATGGCACCCCAAACCATCACTGACTGTGGGATACTTTACACTGGACCTCAAGCAGCGTGGATTGTGTGCCTCTCCTCTCTTCCTCCAGACTCTGGGACCCTGATTTACTTTCATCAGAGAACATAACTTTGGAGCACTCAGCAGCGGTCCAGTCCTTTCTGTCTTTAGCCAGGCGAGACGCTTCTGACGCTGTCTGTTGTTCAAGAGTGGCTTGACACAAGGAGTGCGGCAGCTGAAACCCATGTCTTGCATACGTCTGTGCGTATCAGGATATTTTCAATACATGAACTGAACAAATGACACGCGTCAGTTTGACAGAAAGAATAAAGCAGTTACTTTTTTGCCCATTCTTCTTTGAATTGTCAGTCTATTTATGAACTTACATCGTTGTCTTCCGTGTATCAGAATAATCTATGGTGTCATCGCGGTCTTGATCAGACGTGCGGTTGTATCTGTGTCCTTTGCATACATTTAATTTGAAGAAGATGTGATGAAATATGTGCACACACGCTGCTAGTTCATGTTTAGAGCACTAGAGTATATGAAATAGGTCCATAAACAACTTAAACTCACTCGCTCTGCTCTGAATCTGATCTATATGATCCATGTCGCCCACTATAACCATTATTTGAGGGGACAGCCATTTGTAGTGGTGTCCAAAACCACAGAGGACATTATTGAGTGCCCTCATTCAATCCCACAATGCACCGCAATAACGAGTGTACAGCCGATGAACACTCGTTTTCATTCACTCCTTCAAGTCAACAATATAAGTGAATAACGTAGGGAATAGTGAATGCGATTTCGTATTCAGCCTTGCGATCTCAGATGTGTCCTCACTACAGTGCAACAGTGATAAGGGACCCCTCTCAAACAGTGTCGCATTCCGAACGTTGTTTAAGCGACATATACCGGTATTGCGGTATAATCAAAATTCATATCATAACAAAAATAAATACCGGTATTCGGTATGAACCGGTATACCACCCAGCACTACTCTGCACCTCCGGTTTGATGGTAGTAATTCAAACTCATTATGCAGGACATGATTAGGGTCAGAAACCATATTATTAGCCAGCCTTAGCAAGTTGTCATAATAAGCTGAATCATAAAGCTTCTCAAGAGGCTGACCTAGAATCTTTGAACAGATTTTTAATTGATTAAACTACTGTTTTCAGCATAACAGACAGGCTCGTATACCAAATAGAGTTGCAGTATTGCACTATACTCATTATCACAGACCTAAAGAACAGCTTTCTTACTCTAAATGACCTAAGATGACGAAGGAAGTAAATTCTCTGCTTTGTTCTTTTACAGAAAGTATCAACATGATCTTTCCAGTATAACATATCATCTATCATCACTCCTAAATACTTTTATTCATAATGAACAAATCAGGCATTAAATGAGTGTCAGATGTACACCAAATATAATCTCCTCAGTTTTGCTTGTATTAATGACAAGAGCATTATTCTCTTCATAGATAATGTAATTATTTTCACAGTGTTGCAGAAACATTATCACTTTATGAACAGGCATCATTACTGCTGGTATTACATGTACATATGTTTGAAATAATTTTTGCCACATTCATCTTTAAGTGATAAGTGTTTACAAATGACTTAATGGGGAAAAGAGAGAGAAATATGTTGAATACGAAACTTTGATGTTTGTGTCAACTTCTCAAAGACAGACAGGACAGCTGTGTCATAAATCTGCTCCTCTGTCCCCATAAATCTCAAATGAAAGTGCAATACTTTGTCAGTGTGTCTGAATCAGTGTTTCTGACTCTTTAGACTCATGAAGACTGAATGAATCATGGAGGACAGGGAAACATTCAGACATGGAGATGTTTCTCCAGCATTCAGGTACATCCTCAACCCTCATCCGTCCCTCGGGTCATAGTTGCGCTACCCATACACATCATTTTCTTTAAATATAAGTTGTTTTCACATGGATTTTGATCAGATTGATGTTTACAATCTTTAACAACAATACTTTTAAATAAAGTCACTTTTCTGTTCATATAATGTGCACAATGATGTACAATGAGTCAAATTTAAAAACTTAGCCTACTGATCATGCGTGGTGTCAATGAATGGATACACACACAGTAGTTTATACTTCAAGGATATAGGCTACAACTACACCGTTTTTTTTTATATTAATTAATAAATGTGTAACATGTAAAGCGTTTCCCATTTGACTGTACATTAGTTATATTATTTCCTTGACGCTCATATTGTTACAAATAATACTTAACGACACAGAGTATGAGAAGATTTCATATTAATGGACACAAACGCTGTAGTTTATTGTTACTTCAACTTTACTACAACTATTCAACGTTTTTATTATTTTAAATATTGTAACGTAATGAAGGATCAGGGAAGAAGAAGGAGGCGGGAACCGGCGAACATTTAACAACTTTAATCACAAATAAACAAACAAAATACAATGCCGTCGGCAGCCCCTCTCGGCCGACTGCCGCCTTCATTACACACAAACAAAAAACACAACATAATAACGCGGCAGCCCCTCTCGGCCGACTGCCGCCTACGTACACAAAACAAAAACACAACATAATAACGGCGGCAGCCCCTCTCGGCCGACTGCCGCCTACGTACACAAAACAAAAACACAACATAATAACGGCGGCAGCCCCTCTCGGCCGACTGCCGCGACTGCGCCACACAACAAAAAAAAACACAACATAATAACGGCAGCAGCCCCTCACGGACGACTGCCGCCTCATTACAAAACAAAAACGCAACATAAAGTCCAGGCCTGGTCCTCTCTCGTCTTACACTGTCGTCGCTCCTCCTTTTATACTCCCGTCACTCCTCCATGAGACGAGACCGGTGTGGTGCACAGCTGACGCTCATCATCATTCGCCACCGGCCCACTCTCACGGTCCCTCGCCTCGCCACATACCCCCAATGCCCTTCGCAGGCCGGGGGCACTCCGGAGACCCCCCCCCTCCTCCTCTGGGGGAGCCGATCACAGCGGCCGCAGCACCTGGGGGTAAAACAGAGGCGAGAGAAACGGAGCTGAGAGCATGAGGAGCGACAGAACGAGAAAAAAAACTGCTCCGGTCCCCGGACACACTGTTGCTCGGTCCTCAGCCCGCCGAGAGGCTCTTCCTCGCGGTGCCATGCGATGGTACTGGACGCTTGGTGGACGGCTCGATCCTCCTCCGCCCCCTGGCGGCCGGCGGTGGCTCCTCCTACTGAGGGAGCCGGCAGCGCGCCCCCTGCTCCTCCCCTACACGACGGACGGCAGCAGGCTTCGGCCGGCGACTCCTCCGCTCCCTCTCGGACGGCAGCCACCCCACCTCAGCCCAGGGGTACGGCAGCGAGTTCTCCATCCCACCCTGATCTTCACTTGCTCCAGCACCACTGGCTCGGGTAGCCACTCGCGGTCTTCCTTCATTCGCGCTGCCCAAACTCCTCAGCACCGCGATCCCTCTCAGCAGCGAGGGCTCTCCGACAGCATGTCCCTCCTTCCTCCCGGGTTTTCGGCACCAATGTAACGTAATGAAGGATCAGGGAAGAAGAAGGAGGCGGGAACCGGCGAACATTTAAAAACTTTAATCAAAAACAAACAAACAAAATATAATGCCGGCGGCAACCCCTCACAGCCGACTGCCGCCTACATACAAAACAAAAACACAACATAAAGTCCAGGCCTGGTCCTCTCTCGTCTTACACTGTTGTCGCTCCTCCTTTTATACTCCCGTCACTCCTCCATGAGACGAGACCGGTGTGGTGCACAGCTGACGCTCATCATCATTCGCCACCGGCCCGCTCTCACGGTCCCTCGCCTCGCCACAAATATATATTAAATAAATGTGTAATGTAACGTTTTTCCCATTTGACTGTATATTCGCTGTCAAATAATGTCAAATAAACATGGCCATTTAATACAAAGCCTTGAAGTGAAACGTGTTTCTCAGTATGAAAACAAATAGGATATTTTAAAAAATATTTCTAAAATAATAGGTTTCAAACGTATTTAAATAGCTCTTAATAAAAATAAAAACATACAAACAACAAATAATCATCTTAAAACACAAACTGTTGACTCTTAAGCCCATATCATGGCTGTCAGACTGCGAGACGTAGATCAAAATGCAAGCAAACAGTTTATTGATGACAGGTAGTGACAGGGATATTACTCAAAACCGCGCGTGTAGCAGGCTAGTGACCAGGACACCCAATCACAGAAGAGGATGAGTGATCTGAACCCCGTGCAGATACCAACTGGAACTGGATGAAGAAAACTCCAAACAATCTCCTGAAGTCTGGGAACACAGACGAGATAGAGGAAATGACTCCGAAAGGAAACTCAGGAACACTGGGTAAGAGAGCACAAACAAGAGTGACGAACCGACACCAAGCGATAATCACCCCGCTAGATATAGGCAGCTAACAAACAGAAATAACAAGCTGCAGCTGCTAAAGAGATCAGCTGGTTACTAAGCAACAAACACACTCAGACCCCACAACCACCAACACACATAAAATGAACACCAAAAGAAAAATGAGCACAAAAGACCTCAGACTTTTCATCCCTGAAAACGAAATGAATACGTTTTAATTATTATTATTTAATATTAACATGAATAATATATTTTGGCAAACACAAAAAAATTATAAAATGTGAAAGCCGTGAACAGATTCAATATTTTTAGCAGATAAACACTTAATATATATTCGTGCACCACATCATGACAGAAATATCACACACAACTCACCATTCTCTGTCATGCTTTCAAAGTATTGTTGTTAAATATTGTAGACAAATTGATCCGATCAAAATCCTTGTAAAACAGCTTATATTTAACACAAAGCAATTACATGTTTGGGTAGCGCCGCTCACTTCTGATTCAGTTCTGAAACTATTGGAGAAAAGGGCTATAAGGCAAGAGTCATGAAATATCATATTATAATATTATTTTTTTCCCCACAAGAGGTCGGCATAGACACCCAATATGAGATATTCTGAGCTTAATTAACAGGGTTATGCATGAAATGTTGAGTTATTTTGAATTTAAGTTGAAAGAATGTGAAGAATATGCTTAAATGATATTATTTATTGATAAAATCGAGTAATTTAAAGGTAAATAAAATAAATAATCTACAATGCATTATAAAATAGAAAAAAATATTATAAAAATGAAATGATATGAGCTTTCTGGACCAAAAAATATAATTTTAGGGCTTTGGGTTATTCAAATCACAGCACCAGACTACCACTCAGGGTGTGCGTTTCCCAAACATAATTTGTTCACATAACTTCAACATCATGGAATAAAGTCATTTTAAGTAACCCAATTGAGTAGTGTCAAAATGATTTAATATGGCTCCCTAACAACCGTGGTGTGCACAGGGGGCTTGAGACCCTGCCTCTTTAATCAAATAGCACATTTATTTTTTTATTTTTATATTTTTGTGTTTTTTTGTGATTTGTGACTGATTTATAAGACTGTACTCACTAGCTTTCATTCAGCCAGCAATAGCACATAATGAACATGTCAAGAGCTAAGTATGAAATGCTTTTTAATGATATGAGCTGTATCAGTCCACAGCCTAAGCAATCGCTCTTCTCCACTATGGTAACCCAGTGTCATTTAAATGGTTCCAATTATTCCAACATAATTAAACATTAAACACTATTAAACAATATAAAGTCTACCCCTTATCTAATTTTGCCCAAAAACACTTAAATTAACACTTAAGTTTAACAATTTTACTCTTCTCGTCAAGTCCCAAGCAAAGCATGCTGGGAACTACAGTTTCAGCAAAAATCCTTTTTGAGCACTTAATTGGTTCACATTCACCCAAAATAATGTAATCTAGTAGATTGCACATTTTACAGAATTACATTAATCGTAAGCAAAGAAATCACGTTTAGAAGAGAAACACAATTTTGATGCATAGATCACAAATAATATGATTACGTAAATTGGACAATATGTGCCTTTATTTCTCATTTAATACATGTCTACATTGAAAATTAAATAAAATTAGATATTAACCTACATTTCTGACAAAATACCATGGTTACAGTTAGTGTTACCACAGTAAATCCATGATAAATGCTGGTGAATTGTTGGTTGAAAAGTATTTTAACTGGATCAGCTCAGTGTTTCTCCTGATTTGCACTTTAGTGTTGTTGAAGTTGAAGTTGAAGTTGAGTTTATTTGTCATTACACATGTACAAGTACAGTATAACGAAATGAAGTTTGGAGCAAGCCTCCGGGCCGCAGCCGATTATTCAGGCGCCGCCCCACGCTCTCCAGGCAGAGTTGATTAAGTCAGTGCAGTTTCAACTGGCTTTAAACTAAATGAAATCACAGAGAGATTCGCAGCTCGTACCGGAGACCTCTACGCCGAACTCGAACACTTCTCACGGGCTGTTGGTGTGATTGAGACACTCATAGACCCCCTGTTGAAGACCCATGCTCTCAAACATTACTTTTTAATTCACATGCAAGCATGCAATCATCAAGAGCATCTTTTAAACAAAGTATTCCCTTGCCTTGCCTGTTTGATTTTTTTTGTTTTTTAAATAAAAATATTAAACAAAAATTAAATAAAAAATACTATTAAACATAAAGTGTACAGGCCTTAAATAAATTAGTATGTAGTGGAAATACAAACATCTTGTCAACATCCACAAGAATAAAATAATTAAGTAATAACATGTAAACATTAAATAATAACATATAAACAGTAAGTAATATAATGTAAACAGAAAGTAAAAACATGTAAACATTAGGTATTAACATCTAAACATTAAGTAATAACATGTAAACATTAAATAATAACATCTAAACATTAAATAATAACATGTAAACATTAAATAATAACATCTAAACATTAAGTAATAACATGTAAACATTAGGTAAACATCTAAACATTAAGTAATAACAACATTAAATAATAACATCTAAACATTAAATAATAACATGTAAACATTAAATAATAACATCTAAACATTAAATAATAAACATTAAATAATAACATTAAAACATAATAACATCTAAACATTAAGTAATAACATTAAATAATAACATCTAAACATGTAAACATTAAATATTAAAAACATTAAATAATAACATCTAAACATTAAATAATAACATCTAAACATTAAACATTAAATAATAACATCATTAAATAATAACATTAAACATTAAATAATAACAAATAATAATAACATAAAACATTAAATAATAACATCTAAACATTAAATAATAACATCTAAACATTAAATAATAACATGTAAACATTAAATAATAACATAAACATTAAATAATAACATGTAAACATTAAATAATAACATGTAAACATTAAATAATAACATCTAAACATTAAATAATAACATGTAAACATTAAATAATAACATAAAACAAATAACATGTAAACATTAACATAATAACATTAAATAATAACATTATTAAATAATAACATGTAAAATTACATTAAACATTAAATATAAACATTAAATAAACATTAAATAATAACATAAACATTAAATAATAACATTAAATAAACATTAAATAATAACATAATAACATAAACATTAAATAATAACATGTAAACATTAACATAATAAAACATTAAATAAACATTAAATAATAACATCTAAACATTAAATAATAACATGTAAACATTAAATAATAACATCTAAACATTAAAACATAATAACAACATAAACATTAAATAATAACATGTAAACATTAAATAATAACATATAAACATAAACATTAAGTAATAACATGTAAACATTAAATAATAACATCATAAACATTAAATAATAACATCTAAACATTAAATAATAACATGTAAACATTAAATAATAACATGTAAACATAAACATTAAACATAATAACATGTAAACATTAAATAAACATTAAATAATAACATTAAATAAACATTAAATAATAACATGTAAACATTAAATAATAAACATTAAATAAACATTAAATAATAACATCATAAACATTAAACATTAATAACATGTAAACATTAAATAATAACATGTAAACATTAAACATTAACAAATACATTAAACAATAACATAACATCTAAACATTAAATAATAACATGTAAACATTAAATAATAACATCTAAAACATTAAATAATAACATGTAAACATTAAATAAACAACATTAATCATAAACATTAAGTAATAACATGTAAACATTAAATAATAACATCTAAACATTAAATAATAACATGTAAACATTAAAATAAAACATTAAATAATAACATGTAAACATTAAATAATAACATCTAAACATTAAATAATAACATAAGTAATAACATAAACATTAAATAATAACATCTAAACATTAAACATTAAATAATAACATCTAAACATTAAGTAATAACATGTAAACATTAAATAATAACATCTAAACATTAAATAATAACATGTAAACATTAAGTAATAACATTAAATAAACATTAAATAATAATAACATAAAACATTAAATAATAATAACATGTAAACATTAAATAATAACATGTAAACATTAAATAATAACATGTAAACATTAAATAATAACATCTAAACATTAAAACATAATAACATGTAAACATTAAATAATAACATCTAAACATTAAATAATAACATGTAAACATTAAATAATAACATCTAAACATTAAATAATAACATGTAAACATTAAATAATAACATCTAAACATTAAATTAAATAATAACATGTAAACATTAAATAATAACATCTAAACATTAAATAATAACATGTAAACATTAAATAATAACATGTAAACATTAAACATTATTAATAATAACATGTAAACATTAACATTAAATAATAACATCTAACAATAACATAAAACATTAAATAATAACATCTAAACATTAAGTAATAACATGTAAACATTAAATAATAACATCTAAACATTAAATAATAACATGTAAACATTAAATAATAACATCTAAACATTAAGTAATAACATGTAAACATTAAACATTAAATAATAAAAACATTAAATAATAACATCTAAACATTAAATAATAACATGTAAACATTAAATAATAACATCTAAACATTAAATAATAACATGTAAACATTAAATAATAACATTAAACATTAATAACATGTAAACATTAAACATTAAATAATAACATCTAAACATTAAGTAATAATAAACATGTAAACATTAAATAATAACATCTAAACATTAAATAATAACATGTAAACATTAAATAATAACATCTAAACATTAAACATCTAATAACATTAAATAAAACATTAAACATTAATAACATCTAAACATTAAATAATAACATGTAAACATTAAATAATAACATCTAAACATTAAATAATAACATTAAACATAATAACATGTAAACATTAAATAACATAACATCTAAACATTAAATAATAACATGTAAACATTAAATAATAAAACATTAAATAATAACATGTAAACATTAAATAATAACATTAAATAAACATTAAATAATAACATCTAAACATTAAGTAATAACATGTAAACATTAAATAATAACATCTAAACATTAAATAATAACATGTAAACATTAAATAATAACATCTAAACATTAAGTAATAACATGTAAACATTAAATAATAACATCTAAACATTAAATAATAACATAAAACATTAAATAATAAACATCTAAACATTAAGTAATAAAACATTATAATAACATCTAAACATTAAACATTAAACATTAAATAACATTAAGTAATAACATGTAAACATTAAACATAATAACATCTAAACATTAAATAATAACATGTAAACATTAAATAATAACATCTAAACATTAAATAATAACATGTAAACATTAAATAATAACATCTAAACATTAAATAATTAAATAACATAAACATTAAATAATAACATAACATTAAAAATAATAACATGTAAACATTAAATAATAACATCTAAACATTAAACATAATAACATCTAAACATTAAATAATAACATGTAAACATTAAATAATAACATCTAAACATTAACATCTAAACATTAAAAAATAATAACATGTAAACATTAAATAATAACATCTAAACATTAAATAATAACATGTAAACATTAAATAATAACATCTAAACATTAAGTAATAACATGTAAACATTAAATAACATAACATCTAAAACATTAAGTAATAACATGTAAACATTAAATAATAACATTAATAAACATTAAAATAATAACATCTAAACATTAAATAATAACATGTAAACATTAAATAATAACATCTAAACATTAAACATTAATAACAAATATAAACATTAAATAATAACATCTAAACATTAAATAATAACATGTAAACATTAAATAATAATAAATATAACATCTAAACATTAAGTAATAACATGTAAACATTAAATATTAACATAAACATTAAATAAACATTAAACATTAATAACATGTAAACATTAAATAATAACATCTAAACATTAAGTAATAACATGTAAACATTAAATAATAACATCTAAACATTAAAACAATAACATGTAAACATTAAATAATAACATCTAAACATTAAATAATAACATGTAAACATTAAATAAACATAACATCATAAACATTAAGTAATAACATTATGTAAAACATTAAATTAATAATAACATCTAAACATTAACATAATAACATGTAAACATTAAATAATAACATCTAAACATTAAGTAATAACACATGTAAACATTAAATAATAACATCTAAACATTAAGTAATAACATGTAAACATTAAATAATAATAACATCTAAACATTAAGTAATAACATGTAAACATTAAATAATAACATGTAAACATTAAATAATAACATCATAAACATTAAATAATAACATGTAAACATTAAATAATAACATCTAATTAAGTAACATCTAAACATTAAATAATAATAACATATAAACATTAAATAATAACATCTAAACATTAAATAATAACATAATTAAACATTAACATAATTAAGTAATAACATGTAAACATTAAATAACAACATTAAAAACATATAAACATTAAATAACATCTATTAAATAATAACATAAACATTAAGTAATAACATGTAAACATTAAATAATAACATCTAAACATTAAATAATAACATGTAAACATTAAATAATAAATGTATCTAAACTTATGTAAACATTAAATAATATTAAACATAATAACATGTAAACATTAAATAATAACATCATAAACATTAAGTAATAACATGTAAACATTAAATAATAACATGTAAACATTAAATAATAACATCTAAACATTAAATAATAACATCTAAACATTAAATAATAACATAAACATAAACATTAAACATTAATAACATCTAAACATTAAGTAATAACATTAAATAATAACATAAACATTAAATAATAACATCTAAACATTAAATAATAACATAAACATTAAGTAATAACATGTAAACATTAACATTAAACATTAAATAATAACATCTAAACATTAATTAAATAATAACATCTAAACATTAAATAATAACATAATAAATAATACATAAACATTAAATAATAACATCTAAACATTAAATAATAACATGTAAACATTAAATAATAACATCTAAACATTAAGTATAATAACATGTAAACATTAAATAATAACATCTAAACATTAAATAATAACATGTAAACATTAAATAATAACATCTAAACATTAAGTAATAACATTAAGTAATAACATGTAAATAATAACATCTAAACATTAAGTAATAACATGTAAAACATTAAACATAATAACATGTAAACATTAAATAATAACATCTAAACATTAAATAATAACATGTAAACATTAAATATTAACATAAACATAAACATTAAATAATAACATCTAAACATTAAATAATAACATGTAAACATTAAATAACATAACATTAAATAAATGTAAACATAAATAATAACATGTAAACATTAACATAATAAAACATCTAAACATTATGTAAACAATAAACATTAAATAACAACATTAAACATTAATAATAACATCTAAACATTAAATAATAACATGTAAACATTAAATAATAACATCTAAACATTAAATAATAACATAAACATTAAGTAAAACATGTATTAAATAATAACATCTAAACATTAAATAATAACATGTAAACATTAAATAATAATAACATCTAAACATTAAATAATAACATGTAAACATAAACATTAAACATTAAGTAATAACATGTAAACATTAAATAATAACATCTAAACATTAAGTAATAACATGTAAACATTAAATAATAACATCTAAACATTAAATAATAACATGTAAACATTAAATAATAACATCTAAACATTAAGTAATAACATGTAAACATTAAACATAATTAACATCTAAACATTAAACATTAATAATAACATTAATGTAATAACATGTAAACATTAAATAATAACATCTAAACATTAAATAATAACATGTAAACATTAAATAATAACATGTAAACATTAACATCTAAACATTAAGTAATAACATGTAAACATTAAATAATAACATCTAAACATTAAATAATAACATGTAAACATTAAATAATAACATCTAAACATTAAGTAATAACATGTAAAAACATTAAACATTAAATAATAACATGTAAACATTAAATAATAACATGTAAAACATTAAATAAACATTAACATGTAAACATTAAATAATAACATCTAAACATTAAATAATAAAACATTAAGTAATAACATGTAAACATTAAATAATAACATGTAAAACATTAAATAAACATTATTAAGTAATAACATGTAAACATTAAATAATAACATAACATTAAATAATAACATCTAAACATTAAATAATAACATGTAAACATTAAATAATAACATAAAACATAAAAAAACATGTAATTAAATAATAACATCTAAACATTAAATAATAACATGTAAACATTAAATAACATGTAAACATTAAATAAAACATTAAACATTAAGTAATAACATGTAAACATTAAATAATAACATCTAAACATTAAATAATAACATGTAAACATTAAAATAAACATTAAATAATAACATCTAAACATTAAATAATAACATGTAAACATTAAAACATAAACATAAATAACATTAAACATAATAACATGTAAACATTAAATAATAACATAAACATTAAATAATAACATGTAAACATTAAATAATAACATCTAAACATTAAATAATAACATGTAAACATTAAATAATAACATCTAAACATTAAAACATAATAACATCTAAACATTAAGTAATAACATGTAAACATTAAATAATAACATCTAAACATTATTAAATAATAACATGTAAACATTAAATAATAACATCTAAACATTAAATAATAACATGTAAACATTAAAACATAATAACACATAAAAAATAATAACATTAAGTAATCTAAACATAACATGTAAACATTAAATAATAACATCTAAACATTAAGTAATAACATGTAAACATTAAATAATAACATCTAAACATTAACATTAAATAATAACATGTAAACATTAAATAATAACATCTAAACATTAAATAATAACATGTAAACATTAAATAACATCCTAAACATTAACATCTAAACATTAAATAATAACATGTAAACATTAAATAATAACATCTAAACATTAAATAATAACATGTAAACATTAAATAACATAACATCTAAACATTAAACATTAAGTAATAACATGTAAACATTAAACATTATAATAACATCTAAAACATTAAATAATAACATGTAAACATTAAATAATAACATATAAACATTAAATAATAACATGTAAACATTAAATAATAAACATTAAATAATAACATCTAAACATTAAATAATAACATGTAAACATTAAATAAACATAACATGTAAACATTAAATAATAACATGTAAACATTAAATAATAACATGTAAACATTAAAAATAATAACATCTAAACATTAAATAATAACATGTACATTAAATAATAACATAAACATTAAATAATAACATGTAAACATTAAATAATAACAAAACATAACATGTAAACATTAAAATAACATAACATAAACATAATACATTAAACATTAAATAATAACATCTAAACATTACATTAACATAAACATAACATCTAAACATTAAGTAATAACATGTAAACATTAAATAATAAACATTAAATAATAACATATAAACATTAAATAATAACATCATTAAGTAATAACATGTAAACATTTAAATAATAACATGTAAACATTAAATAATAACATGTAAACATTAAATAATAACATAAACATTATTAAACATCTAAACATTATAACATGTAAACATTAAATAATAACATGTAAACATTAAAATAATAACATGTAAACATTAAATAATAACATTAAGTAATAACTAAAACATTAAGTAATAACATCTAAACATTAAGTAATAAAACATAAATATAAATAAACATTAAATAATAACATGTAAACATTAAATAATAACATATTTAAAAACATAATAACATCTAAACATTAAATAATAACATGTAAACATTAAATAATAACATAAACATAAACATTAAATAATAACATGTAAACATTAAATAAATGTAAACATTAAACATAATAATAACATGTAAACATTAAATAATAACATCTAAACATTAAATAATAACATGTAAACATTAAATAATAACATGTAAACATTAAATAATAACATGTAAACATTAAATAATAACATCTAAACATTAAGTAATAACATGTAAACATTAAATAATAACATGTAAACATTAAGTAATAACATGTAAACATTAAATAATAACATCTAAACATTAAATAATAACATGTAAACATTAAATAATAAACATTAAATAATAACATGTAAACATTATTAAATAATAACATGTAAACATTAAATAATAACATTAAGTAATAACATGTAAACATTAAAACATAATAACATTAAGTAATAACATAAACATTAAATAATAACATGTAAACATTAAACATAATAACATCTAAACATTAAATAATAACATGTAAACATTAAATAATAACATCTAAACATTAAATAATAACATGTAAACATTAAATAATAACATCTAAACATTAAATAATAACATGTAAACATTAAATAATAACATGTAAACATTAAATAATAACATGTAAACATTAAATAATAACATGTAAACATTAAAAACATAAACATTAAATAACATATAAACATTAAATAATAACATCTAAACATTAAATAACATTAAACATAATAACATGTAAACATTAAATAATAACATCTAAACATTAAATAATAACATGTAAACATTAAATAATAACATCTAAACATTAAATAATAACATGTAAACATTAAATAATAACATTAAACATTAAATAATAACATGTAAACATTAAACATTAATAATAACATCTAAACATTAAAATAACATAAACATTAATAATAACATAAACATTAAATAATAACATGTAAACATTAAAATAACATAAAACATAACATGTAAACATTAAATAATAACATGTAAACATTAAATAATAACATGTAAACATTAAATAATAATAACATCTAAACATTAAATAATAACATGTAAACATTAAATAATAACATCTAAAAACATTAAACATAATAACATCTAAACATTAAATAATAACATGTAAACATTAAATAATAACATCATAAACATTAAATAATAACATGTAAACATTAAATAATAACATAACATCTAAACATTAAGTAAACATAAACATTAGGTATTAATTAAATAAAACATTATTAAATAACATGTAATAACATCTAAACATTAAGTAAACATTAAACATAATAACATGTAAACATTAAATAATAACATGTAAACATTAAATAATAACATCTAAACATTAAATAATAACATCTAAACATTAAATAATAACATGTAAACATTAAATAATAACATCTAAACATTAAGTAATAACATGTAAACATTAAATAAAACATTAAATAATAACATGTAAACATTAAATAATAACATCTAAACATTAAATTAACATTAATAATAACATAAACATTAAATAATAACATGTAAACATTAAATAATAACATGTAAACATTAAATAATAACATCTAAACATTAAACAATAAATGTAATAACATTAAATAAACAACATTAAATAATAACATGTAAACATTAAATAATAACATCTAAACATTAAGTAATAACATGTAAACATTAAATAATAACATCTAAACATTAAGTAATAACATGTAAACATTAACATTAACATAAACATAAATAATAACATGTAAACATTAAATAATAACATTAAATAATAACATCTAAACATTAAATAATAACATGTAAACATTAAAATAATAACATAAACATTAACATAACATGTAAACATTAAATAATAACATGTAAACATTAAATAATAACATGTAAACATTAAATAATAACATCTAAACATTAAATAATAACATCTAAACATAAACATTAAATAATAACATCTAAACATTAAGTAATAACATGTAAACATTAAATAATAACATCTAAACATTAAATAATAACATGTAAAACATTAAATAATAACATGTAAACATTAAAATAATAACATGTAAACATTAAATAATAACATGTAAACATTAAACATAATAACATGTAAACATTAAATAATAACAACATTAAGTAATAACATGTAAACATTAAATAATAACATTAAATAAACATTAAATAATAACATGTAAACATTAAATAATAACATGTAAACATTAAACATAATAACATGTAAACATTAAATAATAACATCTAAACATTAAACATAATAACATGTAAACATTAAATAATAACATCTACATGTAAACATTAAATAATAACATCTAAACATTAAATAATAACAACATCTAAACATATGTAAACATTAAATAAATAACATGTAAACATTAAGTAATAAACATTAAATAATAACATGTAAACATTAAATAATAACATGTAAACATTAAATAATAACATGTAAACATTAAATAATAACATGTAAACATTAAATAATAACATCTAAACATTAAATAATAACATGTAAACATTAAATAATAACATCTAAACATTAAATAATAACATGTAAACATTAAATAATAAAACATTAGGTATTAAACATTAAACTAAACATTAAATAATAACATGTAAACATTAAATAATAACATCTAAACATTAAATAATAACATGTAAACATTAAATAATAACATGTAAACATTAAAAAACATAATAACATGTAAACATTAAATAATAACATTAAATAATAAACATTAAACATAATAACATGTAAACATTAAATAATAACATCTAAACATTAAACATTAAACATTAAATAATAACATGTAAACATTAAATAATAACATCTAAACATTAAGTAATAACATAACATGTAAACATTAAATAATAACATGTAAACATTAAACAATAACATAAAAACATTAAATAACAAACAAATAAACATTAAACATGTAAACATAATAACATGTAAACATTAAATAATAACATCTAAACATTAAATAATAACATCTAAACATTAAGTAAACATTAAATAATAACATCAAAACATTAAATAATAACATGTAAACATTAAATAATAACATCTAAACATTAAATAATAACATGTAAACATTAAATAATAACATCTAAACATTAAGTAATAACATGTAAACATTAAATAATAACATGTAAACATTAAATAATAACATCTAAACATTAAATAATAACATTAATTAATAATAACATGTAAACATTAACAATAACATAATAACATATAAACATTAAATAATAACATCTAAACATTAAGTAATAACATGTAAACATTAAATATTAACATGTAAACATTAAATAATAACATCTAAACATTAAATAATAACATCTAAACATTAAATAATAACATGTAAACATTAAATAATAAACATTAAACATTAAGTAATAACATCTAAACATTAAGTAATAACATGTAAACATTAAACATTAAATAATAATAACATTAAACATTAAACATTAATAATAACATGTAAACATTAAATAATAACATGTAAACATTAAATAATAACATCTAAACATTAAATAATAACATATAAACATTAAATAATAACATCTAAACATTAAATAATAACATGTAAACATTAAATAATAATAACAAACATTAAATAAACATTAAACAATAACAATAATAACATCTAAACATTAAATAATAACATGTAAACATTAAATAATAACATCTAAAAATAATAATTAAACATTAATAACATCTAAACATTAAATAATAACATGTAAACATTAAATAATAACATCTAAACATTAAGTAATAACATAATAAAAAACATTAAATAATAACATTAAATAATAACATCTAAACATAAACATTAAATTAAATAATAACATAAACATTAAACATAATAACAACATCTAAACATAAACATTAAATAATAACATCTAAACATTAAGTAAACATTAAATAATAACATCTAAACATTAAGTAATAACATGTAAACATTAAATAATAACATTAAATAATAACATAAACATTAAACATAATAACAACATGTAAACATTAAATAATAACATTAATAAACATTAAATAATAACATCTAATAACATGTAAACATTAAATAATAACATCTAAACATTAAATAATAACATGTAAACATTAAATAACAACATGTAAACATTAAATAATAACATAATTAAATAACATAAACATTAAATAATAACATAATAAATAACAAAAACAAAATAACATTAAACATTAAGTAATAACATGTAAACATAATAACATGTAAACATTAAGTAATAACATGTAAACATTAAATAATAACATTAAATAATAACATATAAACATTAAATAATAACATGTAAACATTAAATAATAACATCTAAACATTAAGTAATAATAACATTAAATAATAACACATTAAATAATAACATCTAAACATTAAATAAATAATAACATGTAAACATTAAATAATAACATAAACATTAAGTAATAACATGTAAACATTAATAATAACATGTAAACATTAAATAATAATTAAATAATAACATAAACATTAACATTAAATAATAACATCTAAACATTAAATAATAACATGTAAACATTAAAACAAAACATTAACATCATAAACATTAAATAATAACATGTAAACATTAAATAATAACATCATAAACATTAAATAATAACATGTAAACATTAAATAATAACATCTAAACATTAAATAATAAAACATTAAACATTAATAAATATCTAAACATTAAAATAACATGTAACATTAAATAAACATTAAGTAATAACATCATAAACATTAAATAATAACATTAAATAAACATTAAATAATAACATCTAAACATTAAGTAATAACATGTAAACATTAAATAATAACATCTAAACATTAAGTAATAACATAAAACATTAAATAATAACATCTAAACATTAAGTAATAACATGTAAACATTAAATAATAACATTAAATAAACATTAAACATTAATAACATCTAAAACATTAAATAATAACATAAACATTAAATAATAACATTAAACATAAAATATTTAAGTAATAACATGTAAACATTAAACATAATAACATCTAAACATTAAAACATAATAACATGTAAACATTAAATAATAACATCTAAACATTAAGTAATAACATAACATTAAATAAAACATTAAATATTAACATAACATAAACATTAAATAATAACATGTAAACATTAAATAATAACATCTAAACATTAAATAATAACATTAAATAAACATTAAATAATAACATGTAAACATTAAATAATAACATCTAAACATTAAACATTAAATAATAACATGTAAACATTAAATAATAACATCTAAACATTAAGTAATAATATGTAAACATTAAATAATAAACATAACATCTAAACATTAAATAATAACATGTAAACATTAAATAATTAACATCTAAACATTAAGTAATAACATGTAAACATTAAAATAACATAAACATTAAATAAAACATTAAACATTAAATAATAACATGTAAACATTAAACATTAATAACATGTAAACATTAAATAATAACATGTAAACATTAAATAATAACATGTAAACATTAAATAATAACATGTAAACATTAAATAATAACATGTAAACATTAAATAATAACATCTAAACATTAAGTAATAACATGTAAACATTAGTATAACATAAACATTAAATAATAACATAAACATTAAGTAATAACATGTAAACATTAAATAATAACATCTAAACATTAAATAATAACATGTAAACATTAAATAATAACATGTAAACATTAAATAATTAAATAATCATAAACATTAAACATTAAATAATAACATTAAGTAATAACAAACATTAAATAATAACATCTAAACATTAAATAATAACATGTAAACATTAAATAATAACATGTAAACATTAAATAATAACAAAATTAAGTAATAACATTAAATAATAACATCTAAACATTAAATAATAACATGTAAACATTAAATAATAACATCTAAACATTAAGTAATAACATGTAAACATTAGGTATTAACATCTAAACATTAAGTAATAACATGTAAACATTAAATAAACATTAACATCTAAACATTAATTAAATAATAACATGTAAACATTAAGTAATAACATTAAATAATAACATCTAAACATTAAATAATAACATCTAAACATTAAGTAATAACATGTAAACATTAAATAATAACATCTAAACATTAAATAATAACATGTAAACATTAAGTAACATCTAAACATTAAATAATAACATCTAAACATTAAGTAATAACATGTAAACATTAAATAATAACATGTAAACATTAAATAATAACATGTAAACATTAAATAATAACATCTAAACATTAAGTAATAACATGTAAACATTAAATAATAACAAAAAAACATTAAACATAATAACATGTAAACATTAAATAAAAACATTAAATAATAACATCTAAACATTAATAATAACATAAACATTAAATAATAACATCTAAACATTAAATAATAACATGTAAACATTAAATAATAACATCTAAACATTAAATAATAACATGTAAACATTAAATAATAACATAACATCTAACATTAAGTAATAACATGTAAACATTAGGTATTAACATCTAAACATTAAGTAATAAACATTAAAACATTAAATAATAACATTAAGTAATAACATGTAAACATAATAACAACATGTAAACATTAAATAATAACATTAAATAAACATTAAATAATAACATGTAAACATTAAATAATAACATGTAAACATTAAATAATAACATGTAAACATTAAATAATAACATCTAAACATTAAGTAATAACATAAACATTAAATAATAACATGTAAACATTAAATAATAACATCTAAACATAATAATAACATGTAAACATTAAATAATAACATCTAAACATTAAATAATAACATTTAAATAATAACATGTAAACATTAAACATATTAACATCTAAACATTAAGTAATAACATGTAAACATTAAATAATAACATCTAAACATTAAGTAATAACATGTAAACATTAAATAATAACATCTAAACATTAAGTAATAACATGTAAACATTAGGTATTAACATCTAAACATTAAGTAATAACATGTAAACATTAAATAATAACATCTAAACATTAAGTAATAACATGTAAACATTAAATAATAACAAATAAACATTAAGTAATAACATGTAAGCATTAAATAATAACAAATAAACATTAAGTAATAACATGTAAACATTAGGTATTAACATCTAAACATTAAATAATAACATAAACATTAAATAATAACATCTAAACATTAAATAATAACATGTAAACATTAAATAATAACATCTAAACATTAAATAATAACATGTAAACATTAAATAATAACATGTAAACATTAAGTAATAACATGTAAACATTAGGTATTAACATCTAAACATTAAGTAATAACATGTAAACATTAGGTATTAACATCTAAACATTAAGTAATAACATGTAAACATTAAATAATAACATCTAAACATTAAATAATAACATGTAAACATTAGGTATTACCATCTAAACATTAAGTAATAACATGTAAACATTAAATAATAACATCTAAACATTAAATAATAACATCTAAACATTAAATAATAACAAATAAACATTAAGTAATATAATGTAAACAGAAAGTAAAAACATGTAAACATTAAGTAATAACATGTAAACATTAAATAATAACAAATAAACATTAAGTAATAACATGTAAACATTAAATAATAACAAATAAACATTAAGTAATAACATGTAAACATTAAAAAATAACATCTAAACATTAAGTAATAACATGTAAACAGTAACTAATAATAACAGTAAGTGAAATAACATTGCAATATTATAATTGCAAATTTATATAACAGCATTTGAGATGCAGTCAGCTAGCCTCTGTGGATTATATTTCCTAAATAAACACATTTTCTTAAATATTACAATATCCAAAATGCTTGCACTGGTGTGGGATTCGGTGTAATATACAATGCCCAGACAGCGTGTTTTTAATTCAAAGTCTTGAGTAAGAAAGTGATGGGGTAAAGCTCAAACGACTGGACCACAAGTCAGTGGTATTAGCGTAGAAGTCCACTTGGCGCAGCTCGGAGCTCACTGTCTTCACATGTCATACATCTGTGGAAAAATAATTTCTCAATGGCAGCTGATATCTCCAGTCCAATTTGTTAATTAGACTCACAAAGCCTTCTCTGCTCACGGTTAACAGGCATCATGGTTTTAGCTAAAAAGTGTGTGATAGCTTCAGTTAATTCCTAGTGATGTTTTTTCATAAGGAGTTACACTCGCAAAACTTTGAATAATGGTTGTCTGTGGGACTCTCTTATTGTTACTTGGCATTTTGTTAGCAGTTTTGGTAGATTTGGGCTTACACTTTTTGAATTCTTCATGTAGCTCCCTGTGGATGCGTTCCAGATGACTGTGGAGATTAGTTGTATTTCCTGCCACAATTTTTCAGCATGACTTACACAGTACCTACATTTGTGACACGTCTTCTCTCTTGAAGCCAAAACATTGCCATATTTCAGACGCACGGTTCTTTTTAGGCACAAGTTCTTCTTCACATTTTCTTGCGTGTCTCTACTCCCGCCATTCGTTTTTATTTTCCACTCACTGTTCCCCTTTGGGCCTGGTCTATCCAATAGCATTATAGCACCTACTGGAGAGGCGGGTATAAAGTGTTGGAAACTCTTTTCCTCGTTGAATCAGAGACCAGGAGACCTTGGGATATCTTTCAACTGACATTACTCTTTATTGAGACATGTGCTGTTTCACTGTAGTCATCCAAGTCTAACTAAAACAGTATAAAACACTGTAATTTATCCACATTTCAGGGGGAGGGATTAACACAGTAGAGGAGGAGACAATCTAAACAAAAGAATACAAATGTTGTATATGTAAAGAGACCTGCCCAAGACTCCAATCCTCATCCAATCAGCCTAACAATTACAGGGGCTCTGAGAGCCATTAAAAACAAAAGATGAGAATCTCAGTAATCTGGTTTATTTGATTTACAATAAAGAGAACAGGAACTGGCTGGAAAATTTGCATAATAATTAATCTGATGTCATCATCTTTACCTTAAATCCTAAATACAACATACGTGCCTTGGTTTTAAACAGATTCTTAAATTTGTAATCCCACAAAAGATAGTAAAGCCCCATATGATTGGTCAAATTTTTATAAACAACCTATGCATGCAACACACATGCTTAGCACATAAAATAAATTTAATTTATTGCACCTCACTGCAATACGGATATCACATATACTATTATTGTGATAACGATAATTTTTCGATATATTGTAGCCCTAATTGGTGAAGTGTTCTGAGTGGTAGTCTGGTGCTGTGAATAGAATAGATAGATGAGTGGATTTATCATTGTGCAGTGTCATCACTCTTCAACTTTTGAGAATCTTTTCTTGGAAAGACTTCTCTATATATATCTACATGTAAAATAAGCTCAATGAAAATTAATTTCTGTCCTCTATTCTGATCAAGTCAATTCTATTTGGAGAAATCAAACTCACCGGAGTCCAGCTGTGTGTCCATGAAGAGTGATGAGTCTATGGGAACACCTCTAACATTTACTGGAGGACACACATCAACTGATCTGAGGTATAACATTTCTATCAAGATAGATAGTCAAGTCAAGTCAAATCACCTTTATTTACATAGCGCTTTTAACAAGTCCAATTGTTTCAAAGCAGCTTCACATTGTTAACAGGAAAATAATGCAACAGAATTTGTACAGCCGTTCTGGTGAAACGGTGATGTTATCCAGCTCATTTCAGTATCATATAGTGTCAATGCGGGCAGATCGGTAATATAGATGAGATTTAGGAGTCCCCAACTGAGCAAGCCAAAAGCCAGAGGCAACGGTGGCAAGGAACCAAAACTCCTTCAGGGTCAGAATGGAGAAAAAAACCTTGGGAGAAACCAGGCTCAGTCGGGGTGCCAGTTCTCCTCTGGCCGACGAACAAACAGTGTATGATTATAATTCTGCCAACATTACAGGTCTTAATTCATATTAGGCAAATAGATATTCGTAAGATTATTCGAAAGATTGGAGTCATCACACAGAATATGGGTTTAATGAGGATGTCGTGTCGATGCAGCATTTACAGGGGGAGTTTATTTGACATGTTCTCTGCAGACACTTCAGGGATGCGTTGGTCATGTCCAGGCACTGATCCACCATCTGATCTGGATACGGCCCGGATCCGGCTGACTGCAGTAAACCTCGGGATAAACAGAGAGACTAACATTAGCGTAGATGCCATTCTTCTTATGATGTAACGAGTACATCAGGTGTTATGGGAAGTGACCTAGTTAATGCAGCCTAACAATCATTTACTGATTTGAATAATAGAGATTGATAATGTTTTATGTGTAAGCCATAGTAAAGAGATGCGTTTTTAGTCTAGATTTAAACTGACAGAGTGTGTCTGCTTCCCGAACAATGCTAGGAAGACTGTTCCAGAGTTTAGGCGCTAAATAGGAAAAGGATCGACCGCCTGCAGTTGATTTTGATATTCTAAGGATTATCAACTGGCCAGAGTTTTGAGACCGCAATAGACGTGATGGAGTATAATGCGTTAAGAGTTCGCTCAAGTACTGGGGCGCTAAACCATTTAGTGCTTTGTAAGTAATAAGCAAGATTTTAAAATGTATACGATGTTTAATAGGGAGCCAGTGCAGTGTTGACAGAACCGGGCTAATATGGTCATACTTCCTGGTTCTAGTAAGAGCTCGAGCTGCTGCGTTTTGGACCAGCTGGAGTTTGTTTATTAAGCGAGCAGGGCAACCACCCAGTAAAGCATTACAGTAATCTAGCCTTGAGGTCATGAACCCATGAATTAACTGTTCAGCATTTTGTATTGAAAGGATGTGCTGTAATTTAGATATATTTTTAAGATGGTAGAATGCAGTTTTACAGATGTTAGAAACGTGGCTTTCAAATGAGAGATTGGTATCAAAGAGCACACCCAGGTTCCTCACTGACGACGATCACTTGACAGAGCAGCCATCGAGTGTTAGACAGTATTCTAGGTTACTACTTGCAAAGTTTTTTTGTCCAATAATTAAAAATTAATTTTTTTCTGAATTAAGTTGCAGGAAATTACTAGACATCCAATGTTTTATATCAGCTATGCATTCCGTTAATCTTGTGAATTGGTAAGTTTCGTCAGGGCGAGAAGAAATATAGAGCTGAGTATCGTCAGCATAACAGTGAAAACTAACGCCATGCTTCCTAATGATATCTCCCAGTGGTAGCATGTACAGGGTGAAGAGCAACGGTCCTAGCACCGAGCCCTGCGGTACTCCATACTGAACTTGTGATCGGTGTGACATCTCTTCATTTACTGCTACAAATTGATAACGGTCAGATAAGTATGATTTAAGCCATGCCAATGCAGTTCCACTAATGCCAACATAATTTTCGAGTCTATTCAAAAGAATGTTGTGGTCGATAGTATCGAATGCAGTGCTAAGATCGAGTAACACTAATAGAGAAATACAACCACGATCGGATGATAAGAGTAAATCATTTGTAACTCTGATGAGAGCAGTCTCAGTACTATGATACGGTCTAAATCCTGACTGGAAATCCTCACAGATACCATTTCTTTCTAAAAGGAACATAATTGTGAAGACACTGCCTTTTCCAGTATTTTTGACAGAAAGGGTAGATTTGAGATCGGCCTGTAATTGACTAATTCTGTAGGATCAAGTTGAGGTTTTTTAATAAGTGGTTTGATAATAGCCAACTTAAAAGTTTTCGGTACATATCCTAATGACAAAGATGAGTTAATGATATTAAGAAGAGGATCTCTGACCTCTGGTAGCATCTCTTTTAATAGCCTAGTCGGTATAGGGTCGAGCATACATGTTGTTGATTTAGATGATTTAACGAGTTTAGCCAATTCTTCCTCTCCTATAGCGGTGTGTGTGTGTGTGTGTGTGTGTGTGTGTGTGTGTGTGTGTGTGTCTTCCTCTCCTATAGCAGTGAATGAATGTAATTTTTTCTCAGTGACACAACAATGGAAGCCATTTTCCTGGCTGCTGTTTTAAGGGCCCGGGTGTGCTCGTTGTATCACGGCGTTGGACTATTTTCTTTAATCTTCTTTAAGCGCCGGGGAGCAACTGTGTCTAAAGTGCTGGATAAAAGAGAGTCAATAGTTTCTGTTGCAAAATCGAGTTCCTCTAGGCTATCTGGGATGCTGAGGAGATGAAACTGATGAGGAAGATTATTTAAAAAGCAATCTTTAGTGGCGGCAGTGATAGTTCTGCCATATTTGAAGCGAGGGGATGGCTTTGCAGCCTTAGCTAAATTAAGTATACATGATACTAGGTAATGATCTGAGATGTCGTCGCTCTGCTGCAGAATTTCAACGGTATCAACATTTATTCCATGTGACAGTATTAGGTCTAAAGTATGATTAAGGCGATGAGTGGGTCCTGACACGTGTTGCCTTACTCCAATAGAGTTTAGAATGTCTGAGTTTAGAGGGTTTTTTTCATTATCTACATGGATATTAAAATCACCAACAATTAGTACTTTATCTGCAGCCAGTACTAACTCAGATAGAAAGTCAGCAAATTCTTTGATAAAGTCTGTATTGTGCCCTGGTGACCTGTATACAGTAGCCAGCACAAATGTCAAACGGGATTTATCAATTACACTACATAATGCTACATAAAGCACCAAAACTTCAAAAGAATTATATTTGAAACTAGACTTCTGAGTAATACTGAAGATATTATTATAAATTACAGCAACCCCTCCCCCTTTACCTTTCAGACGCGGCTCGTGTTTATAACAATAATCTTGTGGGGTGGACTCATTTAAAGTAATGTAGTCGTCAGGTTTTAGCCAGGTTTCTGTCAAACACAGCACATCTAGATTATTATCTGTAATCATATCATTAACAATAAGCGCTTTTGGGGAAAGGGATCGAATATTCAGCAACCCGAGCTTTATCATTTGATCATCTGTATTATATCTGTTGTTTATTTGTTGGACATCAATTAAGTTTTTACTGTTGAATGGTCTTGATGTTTTTTTGTATTTACTAATTCGGGGAACAGACACAGTCTCTATGTGATAATATCTAGGTGAAAGAGTCTCTATGTGTTGGGATTTATCTGACTTCTGTAACGGGAGACAGCTAGCAGACGGTTGGGTAAGCCAGTCCGTCTGCTTCCTGACCTGGGCCCCAGTTAGTCAAGGTTCTAATCGGAACGGAAGAGTGGTTTTTTGATCCGCGACAATGCCGCCTCACCGTTACCCAACTGCCCTGCTGTTCTCTACAGCCAGAACCGAACAATGTACAGAGTTCACTAAGCTAGACGCATCCAAAGCAGTGTCTAAAGCTGTTACATTCTCGCTACTCTCAAATAAAGTCTGGATGCGTGTCTCTAATTCTGAAATCTTCTCCGTCACCCTGACCATCTCCTTACATTTATCACATGTGAAGCCCTGCCAACAGAGACAGATACACTAAACATGAAACATGCGGTGCAAGTGACAATGACTGGAGAAGAAGACATGGCTTACCGAATTTGTTGATTAATCCAATTTACTAAAGTTGTTTGATGGAGTCTATTTACTAATCCAACTCACCACAGTTGTTTAGTGAACTCAGAAAACAGGAGACCTGGGTGCAGAGATGGCAAGCTAACAGGCTAGCGAAAAGCTAACGTGTGATAGTGATTTAGATTAAAAGCTAGTGATGTTAGATTTAATGTGGTAGGCAATGTTAGACAATATATGAAGATGAGTAAGTTGTAATTAGCAGTTTAAACAACAGAGAATTATTTCAGATAAAAATCCCAAAAGAGCAGAGCAGAACAGAATACATGTGAGCACAGCAACAACAGCAAACAGGGTAGACAGGAGCAATCGAAGACAGGAGCAATCAATCAGACCAGGAGCAATCAAAATCTAGATAGATAGATGGATGGATGGATGGATGACATTATCATGGAGCAATGTAAAATTGTCAAGTTAACTACATAAATTCTTCTAGTCACATTTATTTTAAAGTCAGTTACACAGTCAGAGATCAAACTCATCAGAGATTTTCATATTTCCCATATCTCCATATTCTAATATCTCTATTTTATTGTCTCTCTTCTATTAAAGTCAATTCCATGTGAAGAGATCAAACTCACCAGAGTCGAGCTGTGTGTCCATGAAGAGTGACCAGTCTATGGAAAAATTTAATGGAAGACACACATCAACTGATCTGAGGTACAATATTGTGGTTTAGACAGACAGACAATAATCATGAAACGTTGTTGGTTTTATTTTTGCTAATTTTTCATGTTTATTTTCACATTTTTGTTTTGATCTTGCACTAGTTAGAAATGCTAATTTTATTTCTTCCCTCAAACCCTGAGTATTACCAACCACTTATACCAACTATTATTTTAATATTTCAGACATGAATCTCAACTGGTCCAAAGCAGATCCAAATCAAATCTGCTGAAGAAGTTTCAGTGTCTGTATGAAGGAACAGCAAAGCAGGGAAACCCAACCCTCCTGAATGAGATCTACACAGAGCTGTACATCACAGAGAGTGAAAGTGGAGAGATCAATAATGAGCATGAGGTGAGACAGATTGAGACACAATCCAGGAGAGCAGCAACAGAGGACACACCAATCAAATGCAATGACATCTTTAGACCTTTACCTGGACAAGTCAAACCCATCAGAACTGTGCTGACAAAGGGAGTCGCTGGCATTGGAAAAACAGTCTCTGTGCAGAAGTTCATTGTGGACTGGGCTGAAGGGAAACAGAATCAGGATGTCCAGCTCATATTTCCACTTCCTTTCAGAGAGCTCAACTTGATGAAGGACAAAGCACTCAGTCTTTCAGATCTTCTTCATGTCTTTTTCCCTGAAACAAAAGAAATGGAAATATCCAGTGAGAAATATAAAGTGTTGTTCATCTTTGATGGTCTGGATGAGTGTCGTCTGTCTCTGAACTTTAAGAGCGATGTGAGGTTGTGTAATATATCTGAATCAGCCTCAGTGGACGTGCTGCTGATGAACCTCATTGAGGGGAATCTGCTTCCCTCGGCTCTCATCTGGATCACCTCCAGACCCGCAGCAGCTGATCTCGTCCCCTCTGGGTGTGTCCATCGAGTGACAGAGGTACGAGGCTTCAATGAGCCACAGAAGGAGGAATACTTCAGGAAGAGAATCAGTGATCAGAGTCTGGCCAATACAATCATCACACACCTCAAGTCATCAAGGAGCCTCCACATCATGTGCCACATCCCAGTGTTCTGCTGGATCTCAGCCACTGTTCTAGAGAAGATGTTGAGTGAAGCTGAGAGAGGAGAGATTCCCAAGACTCTCACTCAAATGTACACACACTTCCTGATCCTTCAGACCAACATCAAACATGAGAAGGACTATGAGAAGAATGTAACAGATCAAGACCTGATCCTCAAACTGGGGAAACTGGCTTTCCAGCAGCTTGTGAAAGGCAACCTGATCTTCTATGAGGAAGACCTGAGAGAGTGTGGCATTGATGTGACAGAAGCATCAGTGTACTCAGGATTGTGCACTCAGATCTTCAGAGAGGAGTTGGGCTTGTATCAGGGGAAAGTCTTCTGCTTTGTTCATCTGAGCATCCAGGAACATCTAGCGGCTCTATATGCACACATATCCTTTACAAACGAGAACAGAAATGTGTTAGATCAAACCAAACAAAGTCTGCTGTCTAAACTTTTAAATAAGAAGAAATATGTGTCATTATCTGAGCTGCATCTGAAAGCTGTGGATGAGGCTTTACAGAGTAAGAATGGACATCTGGACCTTTTCCTGCGCTTCCTTCTGGGTCTCTCATTGGATTCCAACCAGATTCTCTTACGAGAACTACTGACACAGACAGGAAGCTGTTCCTACAACAAAGAGGAAACAGTTCAGTACATCAAACAGAAGATCAGTGAGAATCGCTCTCCAGAGAGATCCATCAATCTGTTTCACTGTCTGAATGAACTGGGTGATGATTCACTGATGCAGGAGATCCAACGTTATCTGACATCTGGAAAATTAGGAGGAACCAAACTCTCCTCTTCACAGTGGTCAGCTCTGGTTTATGTGTTGCTGACATCAGAGCAGAAGATGGATGTTTTTGATCTAAAACAGTTTGTTGGAGCTCAAAACACAGCAGATGAAGTTCTTCAGAAGCTGCTGCCTGTGGTTAAAGAATCCAGATCAGTTCAGTAAGTCACACTGACAACAATCACTACACTGATAAAAACATGATCACATTTATGAATTTCAGCATGTCCTTTCAACAAAAGAGGAAAGTTTTCTCATAATCACATCACTGTCAGTGAGCAGGAGAGTGTGTGAGACACTCACTGCAGCAGCTGAGGTTTGTTTGTTTGTTTGTGTGTGTGTGTGTGAGTGAGTGAGTGAGAGAGAGATGTGGTTCAAAATGGCGCCGCTGTGTTTGGTCGCCGTTCAGGTCGCTCCGCGAAGACTGTGCTTTTATTTACTATTTTTCTTTCTTTTACTCTCAGTTTTTACAAACTTATCATCTGCATTGATCTACTACGACAGCAAAACTCTTTTGGACATTGGTTACCTCTACACTGGACTGTTTCAGGACACTTACGGCGATCCTCTGTGGCCATCTGAGATTCTTCGCAACGGCGAGTTGAACAATGGACAGAGCCAGCGGCGTAGAACAAAGAAACACCACGGGAAACGTGCTGGTATCCGTAACAGACTGAGGAAAAGGGCATTCAGACCTCCTCTCCCGAGCATTCTTCTAGCAAATGTTCAATCCTTGGATAATAAGATGGACGATCTTAGAGCCAGGATAAGTTTTCAACGGGACATGAGTGACTGTAATATCTATTGTTTGTCTGAAACATGGCTCACGCCCGCGGTCCCGGACACAGCTGTGACGCCGTCGGAGAACTTCTCTGTTTTTCGGATGGACAGAACAGCCGAGGCCGGTAAATCCAAAGGCGGTGGAGTGTGTTTCATGATCAACAAGAAATGGTGCGATCCCAGGAACATCACCATTCTCTCGCGGTCCTGCTCGCCTCATCTGGAACATTTAACAATCATCTGCCGCCCATTCTATCTGCCGAGGGAGTTTTCTGCGGTTGTCGCGACCGCCGTTTACATCCCACCGCAGGCAGACACAGCGCTGGCTTTATCTGGCCTTCATGATGTTGCCAGCGGCGCCATAAACCAACATCCCGACGCGCATTCATTGTCGCGGGCGATTTTAACAAAGCAAACCTAAAGAAAGTCCTGCCAAACTTTCACCAGCATGTCTCCTGCCCCACACGAGGAGCAAACACACTGGATCACTGCTACTCTCCGCTTAAGAACGCCTATAAAGCGCGGTCACTTCCAGCGCTTGGCAAATCGGATCATGCCGCCATTTTCCTCACTCCCGAATACAAACAAAAGCTCCTCCAGGAACCCCCGGTGAGGCGGGAAGTTAAGCGTTGGTCACCCCACTCAGAGACCGCGCTACAGGCAGCTCTGGGCGATGTGGATTGGGACATGTTCGAGCGAGTTCAGCTGGCGTAAGCGAGTTCACAGACGTGGCGCTTTGCTTCATCAACACGCTTACAGAGCAAGCCACGCAAACAATAACAATAACGTCCTTCTCAAATCAGAAACCGTGGGTGGACAATTCAATCCAGCGGCAGTGAACGCGCGCACTGCTGCTTACAACGCCGGTCTCCATTCAGGGAATATGAATGAATACAGATTGTCCTGCTATGCTCTCAGACGAGCAGTTAAAGCCGCAAAACTCCGTTATAAAGACCGAGTGGAGTCTCATTTCCAACTCAACGACTCGCGGCGCATGTGGCAAGGTCTGAGGTCCATCTGCTCCTTTGGATCTAAATCCTCTGCAGAGGCAAGCGTTGATCCGTTGCTCGTGAACGAGTTAAACTCTTTCTATGCTCGCTTTGACTGTAACCGCGGCAACGCGACTCCGCCAAGTGCGCGCGTTAGAGAAATTACTCAGAGCAGCAACAATCACGTGATCTCTGTCTCAGAGGATGAAGTTCGGAGAGCACTCAAGCGTGTGGACGCCAGGAAAGCTGCTGGGCCGGATGGTATTTCAGGTCGTGTTCTGCGGTCCTGTGCTGATCAGCTCACCGGGTTGTTTACATCTATCTTTAATGAGTCCTCGCTACATCTGTGGTCCCCACCTCCTTCAAAAATCCACCATCATCCCTGTCCCTAAGAACAGTAAACCCTCTTGCCTAAATGACTATCGTCCAGTGGCTCTCACGTCTATAGTCATGAAGGTCTTTGAGAGACTCATTAAAAACACCATTTGCGCCTTCATTCCTGACACTTTGGACCCTCTTCAGTTTGCCTATCGTCCCAATAGATCGACTGAAGATGCCATCTCTCATGTCCTCCACTCCTCCCTCACTCACATCGACAGCAAAAGTGGGAACTACGTGAAGACTGCTATTTATTGACTATAGCTCAGCCTTTAACACCATAGTTCCCACCAAGCTAACCTCCAAACTCCTGGATCTCGGCCTGAATCCTTCTCTCTGCCACTGGATTGAGGACTTCCTCACTGGCAGGCCTCAGGTGGTGAGAATAGGCCAGTCCACCTCCACCTCCATCACCCTGAGTGTGGGAGCTCCACAGGGCTGTGTCCTGAGTCCCCTGCTCTACTCTCTCTACACGCATGACTGTTTGTCCACACACAGCTCCACCTCTATCATCAAATTTGCTGATGATACTGTTGTCCTGGGCCTCATTTCCAACAACAATGAGACGGCATACTTGGACGAGGTGGAGCATCTAACATCATGGTGCCAGGACAACTGTCTCTCTCTGAATGTTGGCAAGACCAAAGAAATGATTGTGGACTTCAGGAAGAGACAGCAACGGACATACTCCCCCTCATGATCAGCGGGTCACCAGTAGAGAGAGTGAGCAGCTTCAAGTACCTGGGAGTAAACATCTCCGAGGACCTGACCTGGACTGCTCACATTCAGACACAGGTGAAAAAGCCAGGCAAAGACTGTACCACCTGCGCCAGCTGAGGAAATTCAGGCTTTCACCAGCTATCCTGAAAACTTTCTATTTAGGGGCGATAGAAAGTGTTTTAACTCAGTGCATCACAGCGTGGTATGGGAACAGCACCAGTCATGACCGCAAAGCCCTGCAAAGAGTAGTGCGCTTATCCGAGCGTATCTCAGGGTCAGCTCTCCCGTCTCTGCAGGACGTCTACACCAAACGCTGCAAAGGTAGAGCTACCAAGATCATCAAGGACTCTAATCACCCTGCAAACCCTCATTTCACGCTGCTGCCATCTGGTAAGCGCTTCCGAAGCCTGATGGCCAAAACTGAGAGACTCAGGAGGAGCTTCTTCCCCAGGCCATCAGACTCCTGAACTCAGTCACTTAACATCACGTGACTTCACGCCAGGATAAACATCGATACACTGACATTGCACTGCACTTTCTGTTCTCGTTGTTACTGTGTAACAACCTGTCATAAACCTGTTTGCACATTATACTCTTTATACATTTGTTAACCACATATTTATAAGTCTACAGTTTACTCACTGCAAAGTCTACTTCAATTATTTTATTCCACTTTATCCTTATTTGTTACCTTTTTTCTCTTGACTTGATTATTTATAATTCTACAGATATAGACATATATATATATATATAGAGAGTACTTTTTTTATATCCTATTTCTATTATAATTTCTTCCTTGTGTTTTTAACTGTGAATTTGCACTGTCCATGGAGCGGACCTGTTTACATTTCACTGCCGGTTGTATATTCTGTATATAACTGTGTATGTGACAAATAAAACTCTTGAATCTTGAATCTTGAGAGAGATAGAGAGAGATGATGATGATTGTACAGGTCAATGTGATGAAGGATTGAGTGTAATGAGGATCAAAACTGACAGCAAACAGCAACATTGTCTTTAACAGTTTATTTTTTTATACATTGATGCTGTATGATTAGGAATGTTTGTCCTGTAATGATGTTTATGTGAACGTTTTACTGCCTCTATAAATCCCATTTGTAGTTTAGACATTTTAATTCTATAATTGCAGCTGTTAGCAGTTCACCATGCATCTTTAATCTCTACAGATTGTGGGATTGTGGTGTCACAGATGAAGGTTGTGCTGCTCTGGCTTCAGCTCTGAGATCAAACCCTTCAAACCTGAGAAAACTGCATCTGTATGGAAATAAACTAGGAGCTTCAAGAGTGAAGCTGCTCTCTGATGGACTGAAGGATCCTCACTGTAAACTGGAGAAACTGTGGTAAGATTGCATAAATTTATCAACATCCTCAATTTTTTTCCTATGGTTAATAATGAACAAAATAAATGAAAACAGCATGTAAACAGGTTGACATGAACAATAACTGACCAGGGAAGGAATTGAACAGGGAGATCATAAACACAGTGTAGATGAGGGAACTAAACGAGAACAGCTGGAGAGGATTAACAAAATCAGACACCATGGCAACTAATCAGAACATGACAGACACGGAACTACACAGAAGACAGATGACAATCCCTCTGTTACGAGCTGGGGTCCTGATCACCCTATCAGGTTTATTTTGTGATGAGAACCATTTGAATGTATATTCAATGCTTCAGTTCCTGCTTATTATATACCTACTTGCCACATAAGTGAATAATTAGACACTAAATATCGATTTGAGTTTAAATACAAACCCGATTCCAAAAAAGTTGGGACACTGTACAAACTGTGAATAAAAAAGGAATGCAATAATTTACAAATCTCATAAACTTATATTTTATTCACAGTAGAATATAGATAACATATCAAATGTTGAAAGTGAGACATTTTGAAATGGCATGCCAAATATTGGCTCATGTTGGATTTCATGAGAGCTACACATTCCAAAAAAGTTGGTACAGGGAGCAATAAGAGGCCGGAAAAGTTAAATGTACATATAAGGAACAGCTGGAGGACCAATCTGCAACTTATTAGGTCAATTGGCAACATGATTGGGTATAAAAAGAGCCTCTCAGAGTGGCAGTGTCTCTCAGAAGTCAAGATGGGCAGAGGATCACCAATTCCCCCAATGCTGCGGCCAAACATACTGGAGCAATATCAGAAAGGAGTTTCTCAGAGAAACACTGCAAAGAGTTTGAAGTTCTCATCATCTACAGTGCATAATATCATCCAAAGATTCAGAGAATCTGGAACAATCTCTGTGCGTAAGGGTCAAGGCCGGAAAACCATACTGGATGCCCGTGATCTCCGGCCCTTAGACGGCACTGCATCACATACAGGAATGCTACTGTAATGGAAATCACAACATGGGCTCAGGAATACTTCCATAAAACATTGTTGGTGAACACAATCCACCGTGCCATTCGCTGTTGCCGGCTATAAGTCAAAAAAGAAATGTAAAATTGACTGTGGCAAAGTGGAAAACTGTTCTGTGGTCAGACTAATCAAAATTTTAAGTTCTTTTTGGAAAACTGGGACGCCATGTCATCCGAACTAAAGAGGACAAGGACAACCCAAGTTGTTGTCAGCGCTCAGTTCAGAAGCCTGCATCTCTGATGGGATGGGGTTCATGAGTGCATGTGGCATGGGCAGCTTACACATCTGGAAAGGCACCATCAGTGCTGAAAGGGATATCCAAGTTCTAGAATAGCATATGCTCCCATCCAGACGTCGTCTCTTTCAGGGAAGACCTTACATTTTCCAACATGACAATGCCAGACCACATACTGCATCAATTACAACATCATGGTTGCGTAGAAGAAGGATTCGGGTACTGAAATGGCCAGCCTGCAGTCCAGATCTTTCACCCATAGAAAACATTTGAGTATCATAAAGAGGAAGATGCCACAAAGAAGACCTAAGACAGTTGAGCAACTAGAAGCCTGTATTAGACAAGAATGGGACAACATTCCTATTCCTAAACTTGAGCAGCTTGTCTCCTCAGTCCCCAGACGTTTGCAGACTGTTAGAAAAAGAAGAGGGGATGCCACACAGTGGGAAACATGGCCTTGTCCCAACTTTTTTGAGATGTGTTGATGCCATGAAATTTAAAATCAACTTATTTTTCCCTTAAAATTATTTAAAAAAATACAGTTTAAACATTTGATATGTCATCTATGTTGTATTCTGAATAAAATATTGAAATTTAAAACTTCCACATCATTGCATTCTGTTTTTATTCACAATTTGTACAGTGGCCCAACTCTTTTGGAATCGGGTTTGTATTTTATTATAACATTATAAACAAGTCAATGCTTCTACAAAGTAAAAAGGTTTGTGTTGTCAGGGGTGTCCAGGTTTGGACACCCCTGCATTACAGTGTACAAAACAAACCTTCTGGCAACAAGATGAACACAACAACAATATTACAGTACTATTAATACTGTAATCCTCAGATTTCCTAGTTAGAAAAACTGATAACAAAATGGCATCTGATGTGTTTGTAAGAAACATGACCGAGCAAGTCCACGGTGTGATTCAAGACACATGGAAGTGGCTTCAGATACTGGGATGAGCGATGTAAGAGACACAACTGGCCCAATGAAAGTATCCAGTGTGTAGCTGAATGTTTCCTGCGCGTTGTCTTTTCCATCTCAACTGTGCGTAACACTCGCAGTTTAAGGTCTTTAATTACAATCCAATTACTATTTGACACAAATTAAGGATGAAATGGCAATTCATTATTGTTCTTCTTAAATAATTTTCAATACTTTAAATTGCACTTGTTCAGTTGGATTCAAGTGTTATCCTGCACCATCTGTTAACACAGATCTCAAGGTCACAAACTCGCCAGTCTGATCTTTAGTCAGAGGTTATGGCTAGTACTGTTAAATATCCCTGAAATGAAGAGGTTTGAATTTTGACAAATTTAGATGTGTGCGAAACACAGCATGCAGTCAGAACTGTGTGAATTGACTCTTAGTTGAAGAGACACACCAAGCAGGGTCTAAGCTCTCACTTTGTTTACTGAAGAGCTTATTGAGTATACATGTGTGGTTCTGTAACAAATTAATCAAGATAAATAATGAGAAATAATTCAGGAGAATTCATGATCAGCTTTCAGCAGTAATACAGGCAGAATGACACCTAATAGGCTAATGTTTAGATCGGAAAATAAACTGCATTTCTTGGCAAAAACAGGAAATATATAGACAATATTCACTTACTTTACATATACCCACACAGCAACTCAATAATCTTTAAGCATAATCTTTAAGTGTATGACCTCCAGGGCAGCACACCTCGCCCTTCTCATCAGTATCAACTTATGATTATGATTATGGCCCCCTCTTCTTGTTACGGCAGCCAATCTTAACTAGGAAGGGGGACAAAACAGTCCATGCCTGTCGAGTAGAAGGCTGGACGGAAGTATCTCTGTATGGAAAGGGGCAGGTCAGCCATAAGGGAAACTTCTGGGCGGCCTCTCCATTTCTTACAGCTATCATGGGTCGAGGGCAACTGGGTCTCCACTTCGCTCAGTTCCTGCTTAGCTACATAACCAGCTCCCTCCAATCTAGTGATCTCGACACTGTGAAGGAAACAGCTGCCTGAAGAAGCACCTGCTGATCTTGTCTCACTGTTTTCAACAAGTGGCTGTCCTTCTGGCTGTCCTTTAAGGTTCAGCTGCTGAGCTGCAGCATGGAGAAGAATAGTCCTTTTTGACCCATTATCCAGTACTGCATGTCTCTATTGAGGCATCCCCATTTGTAATGATTACTTTACTCACTTTCAGAAGGACTTTGCAGCTGCTGACAGAAAGTTCCACATACAAGATGTCTGGTATTCACAGCTCACTCATACAGGTCATGCAATATAAGGAGGTGTTTCCTATTGCAGGTCTTGTACAGGGCTTTCAGGGTGCACCTGGAGGCATAATGATTGTGACCACATCTCCAACAGTGGCTATTTTTGCGAATCAAGGCCTCTTTCTGTTCCTTAGTCAGCTCTTTGAAGTTGAGACATCCATTAAGGAAATGACTGGTACTGTCACAATAAGGGCAACTAATGCCTGCTAATATTTAAAATAGTATTTTATCAGTAGCCAACAGGTGTTGGGTCATCTCTTCTCAGGTATTAGGGCATCTGAAGTCCGTATAAGAGGCTGGATCCAAACTGGAGATGATTCTCTAGTTACCTTGGGATGGTCATCCTGAGCTAAAACAGAAAAGCAAATGGAGAACAATTAGAGTATCTGCTGTTCATAACCTTAAGCAAAGATAATCATGTGCATTTGATCTGATATAACTGGAGTACAAGGTTATGAGATGCATTGTGTGAATGCTTGGCTAAAGAGCTGTCTTTAATCTAGATTTAAACTAGGAGAGTTTATCAGGAAGGCTATTCCAGAGTTTAGGAGACAAATGTGAAGACGCTCTCCCTCCTTTAGTGAACTTAGATATCCTGGATCAGGGCTCGGCAAGTAAGTTTGGCATCGGGCCCAAAAAAATAAAAATAAAATGTCATTACTAGATGGCGGGCCAGAACATAGCCAAAGGATAATTTAAGATTTTGGGAATAATAAATGTGTATCATTTTAATTTGCTTGTTACATAATGGAGCCTAACTTATTGTAATAATTATTTGACGTAGCCTACTTTTACACTACGAATTATTCCTTGGCATCCTCACATATAATTGCATTTTTTTTTTAATTCTTTGCATGCTGGAGGTATGCTATTAGGCCGACGTTGTGTGTGCAGAGTGATGTTAACATTTAAGATAGCTGGTGAGGTGAGAGCAAATCACTATCAAAGAATCTAAAGAGGAAAGTTAAAAATCAATATAATAAAATCAATAAGATTAAAGCAAGGAATGGAAAGACAACTATGTGTTCATCCTACCTAGTTTTGTGAATGCAAAGCCGGTGTGTCTTCTGCCAGACCCAGAACAGAGGGCCTAACACAGAGTCTTGTGGCACGCCATAATTTACTGATGTCATTTTAGATTTTTCACAATTTAAATGGTAACATTCTGAAAGGTAAGATCTAAACCAACATAATGCCTGTCCCTGAATACCAGTGTAATTTTGTAGTCGATCTGTGTGTATTTTATGGTCTATGGTGTCGAACGTAGCACTAGGTGTTACAATCCGTCAGGCAAGCGAGGAAAACCAGGAAGCAGACTTCAAATAAGATGGGTTTAATTCAAAAGGAGCAATAGAGCAATAACAGTGATAACAAATGAGAATGTTTTCTGGGAAGTGCAAACAATATAAAGGGAGTGGAGGGGGCTGGGACGTCAGGCAGCCAAGGCGGGTCAGGAGCCGTTGGCGGCCATGGTGGGTCAGGAGTCTCTGGCGGCCATGGTGGGTCAGGAGTCTCTGGCGGCCTTGGCGGATCGGAAGCCTTAGGTTGCCATGGCAGGTCAGAAGCCCCTCCCACATGTGTCTCGCCCACGTCGCCCACCCCCAGGTACATAGCCAGCCCCCCCCGCCCAAAAAAAATTCTTTAGCAAATTCAGGGGTAGATTGGAGGGCTTGTGGGCTTTAGCACCCTTGTGGATGGCGTGGGCTGCAGGAACGGTCTTGTGGGCGGCGGGACACATGAGCGATTGGGCTCGTGGGCGGCTGGAGAGGGAACATGGAGGTCTGAAGCGGTATTCAGGAGACTTGGAGCGGGAACTTAGAGACTTGAAGCAGCCGGTTCGGTCCAAAAATCTATGAGTCACTGTTCCTCTCGAAGTGAAGGCTCAACTGTGGTGAAGGACATCTTGGCCGGAGAAGCGGGCTTTGCGACAGCCCTCTTCCTTTGCGGTTTGGACTTGGGGACAGGCCACAGGAAACGGTCAACACAGGAAGGCCCACTGGAGGGATAGGTGGAGGAAACTGGCTGTGGGTGAACTGACCAGGCCGCGTGCTTCTCTGAGGGGATCGGACAAGGAAGACACATCTCTTCTAGGACCTCCTCAATTTCAGAACCATTTAAATAAAGAATCAGATTAATCGACTCGACTAGGGAATATTAACAGGCAGGTTCTATATAATGGACTGTTTCCTCATCCAGGTCCAACAGCACACGTTAAGCGGGGTATCTGGCCAGTTCCTCAACATACCTCTCCAGCAGGCAACTGTTCTGGTCATGTCTCCTTTAGGCAGCCCAGGAGGGATAGAGATCAGGAAAATGCCCATCTTAGAAGTCCTTTCTGTCTGGTTCGTTCTTCTGTTACAATCTGTCAGGCAAGCGAGGAAAACCTTCAAATAAGATGGGTTTAATTCAAAAGAAGGCGCAATACAGCAATAACAGTGGTAACATACACGAGAATAGACAAGGAGTGCTGGGAAGTGCGAACAATATAAAGGGAGTGCTAATGATGAGGGCCAGGTGCAGGGAATCCAGGGAGAGCAGGAAAGATGATGAGGGAGTGCAATCAGGTGTGAGGCAGGGAGAACAACTCCCAGAATGCACTTGCTTCGCTGCCCTGAGGCCACTCCCAAAGCCACTGCTACTGGATCACTTGCCCACCGCGGCACCGACCCCTATCGTTGTTTTATAATAATATAATAATTTAGTTCAGTTAGAGAACACACTACAATTAAAAATTGAACGTGTCTGTTCAATATAATGTGAGTGAGCTGAGCGAGTGTCACAGCACAAACGCAGCAGGAGTCAGATTACATTCATCACGAGATGAAGAGCTGAGGTAAGCATGGGCACGGCATACATTCACGGCGCGTGTTCAGCTTCTACTGGCTGTAGTCTTTAGCCTCTGGACAAAAAATCCTCTGATGACGCAAAAATGACGATATTTGCGAACAAAGCTTTATTGATGTGACATTAGGCTATTTTACAATAAACATTTCATAATCTGTCCAAAACAGGCCAAAGAAATCTTGTCTAAATAGTCTTACGTCTATGAAATTTTATGTTACAGCAGGATTCATATTTAAAGTCTTTTGCAGTTTAATATTCACAGACACTAACAGAATAAACTTACCTCACAATTGGCTGGCAGTTACTCTTAGAAATAAACTTTTCTTCTGATGTAAATTACTCCAGGATTATTCCTCACCGTGTCTCAAAACTGTAAGGTCCAGCTGATTGGCCCAACGTAGGAATCCAGCAGCTGGTCGAAGGACTTCTGCGTGTATGTCTTTTCTGGCGCTTCTAGAAAAAATCACTTTAATTTATTAAAATGTGAAGATCCAATTTAAAATCTGACTCCATGAATAATTTTATCTGACTCCAATTCTTTTGTAATTTAGTTGCATTTGTAACTTAACAGCTGATCATAAGTTTAGTTGTGATTTAATTTAGATCATTGATTTTCTTAGTATCTCTTAATTGCAAATATTCGTTCCTCCATGGGACCCAGAGTCGCTCAGAGGATAATGCTCGCGATTAATTACATTACCTCACGGACGCAAATTAGTCAGTTCTGATATTACAGAGGATTACAGAGTGAACTATTTTACCTTTAAGTGAGTCGCACATGCTTACTCATAACAGAAAGTGTAATTTGAGTAATAGTCACGAGAGCTGCAACTTGATAATAACAGTGACACCCAGAAATCAGATTGCCCCTCATGCTTAGCGCCATGCTCCGGTCATGGGGTCCTCGGTATGAATCTGCCCTGACAGAAAGATTTACGAAAACTCCTACAAACTCCGCATGCGACACTACTGAAATAAAAGAATTTAGACTTGTACAAGAAAAAAAAAAATAATGTTTATTCTAGCCAGGTAAAAATATCAAATAAAGGAATTTAGAAAGAATCCATAATACACAACTGATCAGCATACAATATAAAACATCATTCTAAAAAAACATAAAAAATAGTTTCAAAGAGTCATTGTTACCTGGCAATAGAGACACACTTCAACAGTGTGGGAAGTTCTGATTACAGATGCTTCCCTGAGTGGTCTGCCCATTCCCTTTAAATACCCAACCAGAACAAAAGAACAATAAACATTTAGCACCCAAATATTTATGCAGCTTTTGGTTGAATCTTTTCGTGACCAAATGGTCACACCTAGCTTTGGGGATGACAGCAAATGTTTATCAAAAGATCTTTATGAGCATCTCCCACACCAGGGGAACAAGCTCTGTTGTCTTTATTATGACCTGTTCCTGTGATGTGGGAATGAAACCTGTTTACCAGAAACACCAAAAGTCAAAGAAACACCTCGTGGCAGTATCTGTGAGATTCGCATGATTGTGTGGTCTCCGAGGCAGGAAGAGTGAGAGGGTCAGAACTCGGCAGGGGAGAAGATAAGATTGAGTCAGGTGGAGTCTTGTTTTTTCTTATTCAGATGAGTGAAGTTTTATTGTCTTAGTGCAGCTTAGATCTCTTGAGCTCGTTCTCAGGTGAAATCCATTCTTACAAAACGATGTACAGTACATGCACTATTCTTGATGTGTTTATTTGAGTTGATGTAGGCGTTGACTCTGTTCCCATGGATCGCGTCAGATTTGACTTTCAAAAGGACGCACACTCCATGGGTGTGGCCGCATTAACATTAATGAAGAGGCTTGAATGACATCTCTCTCTTTTCAAACAGATGACATAAACACAGAATATCTGTTTTCGATTTGATTTGCATTATTTAAAACCTGACATTTCAGCGTTTCTTTACACATATGTCTCATGTTTGTGTGACAAGTATTCACTAAGTTACAGTTCAATTTCTAAAGAGAATCAGAAAAGACTTAATTGAGAGTGAGGCTGCAGATTGCGCATCATGTTTGTTTTCTTAATTTAGCAAAAAGCACAACATTCTTTTTTTATTGTGAGTATAAAACAAATAAAAGAAGAAACTTAACAGATTATAAAGATATATAACACTTGCCTGTATCAACCAAAAAGAGTATTTTGAGTTTCTTTTGCACTGATAAGAAAAAAAAAACTAGGTTGAGGTGCGGACGCCACTGCAGACTTCAGAGAGTTAACGATTCCTGTAAAGCAAATAATCTACTGAACCTTTCATGTCCTCGTTAGTACTAGGACATGAAATATATTATAGGCAGACAGAGGTTCTGAAGAGGCACATCGCCTGCGACGAGTATCGCTTCGATCAGACTACTGAAGTCCCTCTTCAGAACCTCCATCTGCCACAGCCTGATGTCATTCACTCCCGCATCTAGCATGACAGCGACGATGCTCTCGTCACCATTCAGGATTGCGGGTACCTGCACAACAACATCGAGAACACGAGCACCAGGAAAGCAGTGGCTGCGCACCTTTCCATTAGTTGAGGTAGCGTGGACATGCTGGATGATGGAATCACAGATGACCACAGTGTTGGTCCGTGGTGAGTCCATGCCGGAGTGAAGGAGGGCTGCGATAATCACATTCTGGGTGCATGGGCCCTGTGCAGAGAAACACACAGAGTAGAAGAGGTCAGAATGAAACCATCACTTACCACAGACTTTTGAGCGTCAGCCTGGGATGTCTCTAGCATTCTTGTAGCTCGGCTTGCTTCTCTAGTAGGTAGAGGATCTGCTTCTCTATGGCCTCCAGCTCCAACTGCACTGCATGCAACATGAACGTGTCCTCACCTGCACTCAAAGGTAGAGACACATCCGATACATTCGCCATTAGAACAGATGAAGTAATTTCCTGAGTGATAAGAGTGTAAACAACACACGCAAAAGTGGAACCACACTACTAACTACGCTACTGAAGCTAGTAGCGGATGTTCAGGGAGTCAGATAAATCTTGCGATATCAAAGCAATCCGATTGGTTTTGATATATAATACTGTCAGAGATATGTTCACCTGCTGTAAATAATAATACATTTAGAAAATAATAGGTTATAAATTAGATTTTAGGAAGAAAACAGGTGATTAGGAATCAACTTGACAGAGTTTTAGTGATCTTCAACTGGTCGAGCATCGAAGTCAAACATCATTAGTGCCGATGTGAATTATAATCTTAGAGTATTTTACGATAAGCATTAGCCAGCACTTCTAAATTTGCTTTGATGTCAGGCATTCTGGCTCCCGGCAAATGTGAGTATGGTGGCTGATGTCTCTATTTTCACTTTCTGTGTAATAGAATCACCAATTGTATACCAGCTACCTAGCTAACAATGTCATCATTCTCTACAGGTTGTGGGATTGTGGTGTTACAGATGAAGGTTGTGTTGCTCTGGCTTCAGCTCTGAGATCAAACCCTTCACACCTGAGAGAACTGTATCTGTCTGGAAATGAACTAGGAGACCCAGGAGTGAAGCTGCTCTCTGATGGACTGATCAGTGATCCTCACTGTAAACTGGAGAAACTGTGGTAAGATTGTATAAACAATTCTGATTCTCTTTAATTTTCTTCCTATAAATAATTAACAAAATTAAAACTTGTCAGATAATTGAAGAGGATGTTTAATCATTATGAGATTCTTTCCAAAGTGTCTGACATAATTTTACTATCTTTCCAATAAGCATAAACACGACTGTCAGTGTTGGACAGTAACATGTTACTAGTAACGCCAGTTAGTTAAGACTAGGACGATGGTAACTACAACCCCAAATCAGAAAAAGAACTGTCAAAACAACCTTGAACTGTCACCTTATGGAGGGGTTTGAATACCCGAATGACCCTGGGAGCTATGTTGTCTGGGGCTATATGCCCCTGGTAGGGTCTCCCAAGGCAAACAGGTCCTTGGTGACGGGCCAGACTAAGAGCAGTTCACAAACCCAGTATGAGTCAAATTAAAACCAGGACCGAGACGTCACCTGGCATGGCGCAGCTGGGGCCCCACCCTGGAGCCAGGCCCAGGGTTGGGGCTCGTATGTGAGTGCCTGGTGGCCGGGCCTACCCCCATGGGGCCAGGCCGGGTTCAGCCTGAATGACCGAGTGGGGCCACCCTCCCGTGGGCTCACCACCTGCAGGAGGGATCATATGGGCCGGTGCGTAATGGATCGGGCGACAGTCAAAGGCTAGGCCCCCGACGACACAATGAAACTGGACACAGAAACTGGCTTTAGGGATGTGGAATGTCACCTCACTGGTGGGGAAGGAGCCTGAGCTTGGGTGGGAGGTTGAGAGGTACCGGCTAGAGATAGTCGGGCTCACCTCCACGCACAGCTTCAGCTCTGGAACCACACTTCTTGAGAGAGGCTGGACTCTCTACCACTCTGGAGTTGCCCATGGTGAGAGGCGGCGGGCTGGAGTGTTTTTTCTTATAGTCCCCCAGCTCAGCCACCATGTGTTAGAGTTGAACCCGGTGAATGAGAGCGTCGCTTCCCTGAGCCTTCGGGTAGGGGATATGGCAGTGTTGGAGTACCCGGCCCTCATGGGGTCTCTGGGAGGGGTGCTGGAAAATGCTCCAACTGGAGACTCCATCGTTCTAGTGGGGGACTTCAACGCACAAGTGGGCAGTGATAGTGACACCTGGAGGGGCGTTATTGGGAGGAACGGCCCCCCTGATATGAACCCGAGCGTTGTTCTGTTATTGGATTTCTGTGCTAGTCACGGCTTGTCCATAACAAACACCATGTTCAAGTATAAGGGTGTCCATCAGTGCACATGGCACCAGGACATCCTAGACTGGAGGTCGATGATCGACTTTGTGGTCATCTCATCTGACCTCCGGCCGTATGTCTTGGACACATGGGTGAAGAGAGGGGCGGAGCTGTCAACTGATCACCACCTGGTGGTGAGTTGGATCCGATGGTGGGGGAGGAAGCTAGACAGACTCGGGAGACCCAAACCTACTGTGAGGGTCTGTTGGGAACATTTGCCCGAGCCCCCTGTCAGAGAGATCTTCAACTCCCCCCTCCGACAGAGCTTTGACCAGAGTATGGAGATATTGAGTCCGAGTGGACCATGTTCTCCACCTCCATTGTCGACGCCGTCAAGCTGAAGAAGGAGTCCTATCGGGCCTGGTTGGCTTGTGGGACTTCTGAGGCAGCTGACAGGTACAGGCAGACCAAGCGGACTGCAGCCCGGGTAGGTGTAGAGGGAAAAATTCGGGCCTGGGAGGAGTTCGATGAGGCCATGGAGAAAGACTGTTGGTTGGCCTCGACCGTTCGCCTGTTTACAGTGGAGATGGGCAGCTGTTGACCTCAACTGGGGATATCGTCAGACGGTGGAAGGAATACTTCAAGGATCTCCTCAATCCCACAAACACATCTTCCATTGAGGAAGCAGTGGCTGAGGGCTCAGAGGTGGATTCATCCATCACCCGGGCTGAAGTCATCGAGGTAGTTAAAAACCTCCTCGGTGGCAAGGCACTGGGGGTGGATGAGATCCACCCTGAGTACTTCAAGTCTCTGGATGTTGTGGGGCTGTCTTAGCTGACACGCCTCTGCAACATCGCGTGGTGGTTGGGGACAGTGCCTCTGGACTGGCAGACCAGGGTGGTGGTCCCTCTTTTCAAGAAGGGGAACTGGAGAGTGTGTTCCATCTACAGGGGGATCACACTTCTCAGCCTCCCTGGGAAAGTCTATGGCAGGGTACTGGAGAGGAGAATTCAGCCGATAGTGGAACCTCGGATTCAGGAGGAACAGTGTGGTCGTCCCGGTCATGGAACACTGGACCAGCTCTATACCCTTTCCAGGGTGCTGGAGGGTTCATGAGGGTTTGCCCAACCAATCCACGTGTTTTGTGGATTTGGAGAAGGCATTCGACTGTGTCCCTCGTGGCGTCCTGTGGAGGGTGCTCTGGGAGTACGGGATCCGGGGCCCCTTGCTTAGGTCTGTTTGGTTCCTGTATGACCGGAGCAGGAGCTTGATCCGCATTGCCGCAAGTCAGACTTATTCCCGGTGCATGATGGACTCCGGCAGGGCTGCCCTTTGTCACCAGTTCGGTTTATAATTTTTCTAGGCACAGCCAAGGGCCGGAGAGTGTCCGGTTTGGGGACCACGTGATTTCGTCGCTGCTTTTTGCGGACGATGTTGTCTTGTTGGCCTCCTCAGACCAGGACCTTCAGTGTGCACTGGGATGGTTTGCAGCTGAGTGTGAAGCGGCCGGGATGAGAATCAGCACCTCCAAATCCGAGGCCATGGTTCTCATTCGGAAAAGGGTGGCTTGCCCACTTCAGGTTGGTGGAGAGTTTCAGACAGAGATTGACAGACGGAGCTTGACAGATGGATCGGTGCAGCTTCTGCAGTAATGCCGTCGATGTACTGGTCTGTCGTGGTGAAGAAGGAGCTGAGCTGTAAGGCAAAGGTCTCGTTTACCGGTCAATCTACGTTCCTACTCTCACCTATGGTCATGAGCTGTGGGTCATGACCAAAAGGACAAGATCCCGGATACAGGCGGCCGAAATGAGCTTTCACCACAGGGTGGCTGGGCGATCCCTTAGAGATAGGGTGAAAAGCTTGGTTACTCGGGAGGAGCTCAGAGTAGAGCCGTTGCTCCTCCACATCGAGAGGAGCCAGTTGAGGTGGCTCGGGCATCTATTTCGGATGCCTCCTGGACGCCTTCCCGGGGAGCTGTTCCGGGCATGTCCCACTGGGAGGAGGCACCGGGGAAGACCTAGGACACGCTGGAGGGATCTCCCGGCTGGCCTGGGAACGCCTCGGGGGTTCCCCCGGAAGAGCTGGAGGAAGTGGCTAGGGAGAGGGAAGTCTGGGCGTCTCTGCTTAGACTGTTGCCCCCACGACCCGGCCCCAGATAAGCGGAAGATAATGGATGGATGGATGGATGGATGGATGGATGGATATTATTATTATAAAAATAACACAAATTAATGAAAATCACTTACAAAGCATATGCTGTCATAATCGTACATTTATTTGCTTCATCTTTCATGTGTAGAAACATTCCTCTGGGTTTGTGTAGCGTGGTGTACGAAACTTCATCATCAGAAGAGAAGGGCAGGTTATGAATGTGTAATATGAGTGATATGAGCAGCAGATGATCATAACAGTGATCACAGAAATGAAAACACAGGCAGACAGTGCTGGAAGCCACCAATGCTCATCAGATCTCTTAAATCAGTGGAAAATTTATAGAAATGATGATTATGTCTAAAGAAATACTTAAGTAAAAATGTATAAGTAGATAGAATTACAGGTCCTTTATCAGCTTTATCTATTAGTCTCATACTCTGAGCTCTATCTGATCCTGAACTGAGAGTCTGAAGAGTGTCATTATTCTCTACAGGTTAAGGTATTGTGACGTCACAGATGAAGGTTGTGCTTCTCTGGCTTCAGCTCTAAGATCAAACCCCTCACACCTGAGAGAACTGTATTTGAATGGAAATATACTAGGAATATCAGATGTGAAGCTGCTCTCTGATCTGAAGGATGATCCACATTATAAACTGGAGACACTTGAGTGAGTAGTGATGACTAAAAATGTCAATTTTAATTGCAACAGAGAGGCATGTAAGGGATCGTTCATCCAAAAATGAAAATAAGCCATCATTTACTCGCCCTTGTGTTGTTCTAATGCCATATGCCCATCTTTCTCTTCTAGACCACAAAAGGCGAAATTTTAAGAAATGTCCCGATCGCGCTCGTCCATATAACATTTCTTAATTTTCTTTTTTGGATGAACTATCCCTTTAAACCAGAGGTCTTCAACCCTGCTCCTGGGGACCCACTGTCCTGCAAAGTTTATTTCCTACCTGATTCAGCACACCTGCCTGTGTATTTTCAACAAGTGATCATGAAGAGCTTGATTAGCTTCACCTGTCTTTAATTAGGGTTGGAGCTAAACTCTGCAGGACAGTGGGTCCCCAGGAGCAGGGTTGAAGACCTCTGCTTTAAACTATTCCGCACTGACCAAAGTGCAGATATGCTCATACATACACGGATATGCCATGTGTTGTTCGCACAACTCCATGAATGACATTAATCTGAAGTTTTCCCTCCACTCTGAATTGCTGCACCAGTGTCTGCTGCTTGTCTTCATCCAGAGACAGTGTGAAGAACACAATGGCAGTGTACTGTAACCCCGTTTGCAGCGGCATTGCTATCACATGTTGATGTTCATCACAGTGCCGAAAAACCATCCAATACTTCCATAGAAATGTGTTTTGCATTTGACTTTGAAGTAGATTAAACCAGTGGCCAGTAATACACCTACTCTATGTCAGTTCATCATTTGTGCTGTGCGTTGAGGTATGTGAATAATGGTGGTAAAAAATAACCACACTTCTTAGTGAATAATCAGAATGATGAAAATTGCTTGTAAACAGGAGTAAAGATGTTTGCTCGTTTCATGTAAACATCTTACTGCAATTAAGTCCTTACTCTGATTATTGATTATTATCACATTATTGGTTGAAGTTGAAGTTGAAGTTGAAGTTTATTCGTCATTACACATGTACAAGTACAGTATAACGAAATGAAGTTTGGAGCAAGCCTCCGGGCCGCAGCCGATTATTCAGGCGCCGCCCTACGCTCTCCAGAAATACAAGAATGCAATTTAGCAAGCATTACATAGCAAACACAACAAAACATAAACATAAGCATAAACATGACACAGTACACGTGGTCACGTGATGGGATTTTTTGTATGGAGTGGGAGAGGAGATAGATAAACAGGCAGACGGTTGGAGGGGGGGGTGGGATCGGGTAGGTTGTGTATGGTGCGAGTGAGTCTGAGATTGTGTTGTGTGAGAATGTTAGCCATAACTTCAGATGTTTTCGAGTTCAGTTCTATGGTTTGTCCTTGAAGGGAGATAAGGCAGTGCACAGGGAAGATAGCAGACAGCTGCCCGGCTGACCTCCCAACCGAGAGATAGGGACCAAGTGAGGTTCGTTGGGCTAGTTGATTAGGTCAGGCAAATACAATTTATTATTTTTAATCCATTTGATGATCTTGATGTAATTTGTCCGGATCATAATCAATCAATCAGATCTGGTCCTCAGCATTCGCGTCCGGTCTGTGCAGTTTCCCTAGACATTACGTCCAGCCTCATGGCCAGACCGGTTACAGTCCGTAAAAGTTCACCGATCTGACCCCGATAGAGCCCACTCTACCCTGCGTATCCGCAGTCCGGACTGCGTTATTACGGTTCAGTTCCTCAATTCCTATCACTTTCTGATCTAATTCCTTCAAACGGTCACACATAACCCGAAGCATTCTTTAATTTCCACAGACAGCGGCTGGGTGAATTTGCTTGCAGCTGTCTTACCAATCTTCCGATAGGTCAGGGCAATCCCAAAGCCAAAGAATAGGAACCCCGCCATCAATAATCCAATCATGTATAAATCTTCCGCATCCTCCACGGACAGAGCCTCCAGGCACAGGACTTGCCAGTTGTTCCATGCGTCCCTCACGTACCCTGCGGCAAAGGTCCCGTCCGGGCAGGTGGGTTCTCCCGGGGCACCCTTCCTTAGTGAGAAAATCTTGTCGATTGCGCTGATTGACCAGTTAATCAATTCCATTTCAGTATTTTCAAGAGTCCAGCAGAGCAGCAGTCAGAGAAGAGAAGAGACGAAACACTAGACAAAACAAAACAGCGCGAGAGCCAGCAGGGAACAGAGAGAAAACACGTCTGCACGGATAGAAGGACAGAAAGGAAAAGGTATAGGTGCACCTATAAACATGGTCATTGTCTTTGAATGTTATTTGCAATTGAAGATAATGGTAAATATTTATTACTACTTTTGTTGTCATAAATAAAACTGGCCCAATGACAGAAAGAGGACAGCCATACAGGATTATGGATAAGGGTCAAGGGTCATCATTCATGGTGGTTTGGATGCAAAATCTAAATCTGAATTGTTAAAAAGATATTTAAAAAAATTGTACATCACAGTGTAACGCTTAAGGTTTAATAGAAAACTCCAAGCACATAGCCAACGTAACAACATGTGTATCTGGGCAACGACAGAGTTGGTGGATCGAGCCACAGTATCGAAGGGCTGGGGCGTTGATGTTGTGAACGAGGACAGAGGCTAAGCCGACGGGAAGGAGGAACCTGCTGTAGCCGAAAGGGTGGAAGTATGTAGCGCAGCAAGTGGCCTGTAAACCGTGGCAGAAGTGGTGTGACGACTGACCAAGGGGGAGCCGGTGGGACAAGGGAACCTGGAGGAGCCACTAGGCTGACGGTCTCTGGTGGAGCCGAAGGTGGAAGGAGCAAGGACAGAGCTGACAGTTCGACGGGCTGAGATGGAGCGAACGGATCCGAGGCCGGAGGCACTGCTGGTGGTTGCATGACCTGCGGCTCGGCGGCTCAACGTTCTGGCAAGGTATCCCCAGACAGGGTATCCAACATCCAGTAGCTGGAGGACTGGCTGAGCTCTGTGGTGGTGGTGGTGGTGGTGGTGATTCAACCAAACTTGAGAGGATGGCAGTAATTATGACATAGTCCACACAGGTTAACGCAAAGAATAACTCCCAGTTCATAATGTTGTCCTTACACCATGAAAATTCTGAACAGACTGATAAATCACAGTTATCTTTGGACAATAAAGATGATTTAGATACTGGGTGGGATAGGTTTGGAGTTGACAAGTCCCCATCGATGTCTATGAGCCAGTCCTCTAACTCTGTTCCCTCAGCCACTGGTGTCACAGGCTCACACCCCTGGTCAGATCCATGTTGGGGCTGCACTTCCAGGGTGATGGTAAGCTCTGTCCTCTTGTCCATGGGCTCTGGCTCACTCGTTGTGGCGGGTGGTGCTGCTCGATCTGCATGGGGCTCAAGTGATTTCTCTGTGTTCATGGTGTCGAAGTTTGTTCTGGCTCTGGCTGTGCTCTGGATTGGAATGCAAAGCTTTCCAAACACCTAATGACAGCCTCCCTCCAGTCCTTTGGGAGGTCGAATGGATGATAGTAGTTTGCTCCGATCCATAAAAGTGTCTTCAGGGTCCCTCGTCGCAAGGGCAAGTGAGTGCAAGATAAAAAAATCCTTCGGTGAAATGGAAAAGTTCTGGCTCTCATGAGCCACAGCAGCTAATTGAACTGCATAGTCTATCCTTTGGTCCAATATTTTGTAACGCTTAAGTTTCAAGGAAGACAAAGATGAAGAAGATACAAGGTTTAATAGGATAATTCAAGCAGATAGCCAATGTAACAGTGTGTGTAACGCATGCACAAACAATACCAGACACTGAACTAATGATGAAAAAAAATACAAGCACGTGTGTCCATGGGAACAAATTGTGGTGGGAAAATAGAACAAATTTCACGTGATTTTCATGTGACGAGTGAAAACCAAAATAAACATGACTGTTACAACAGGGTTATTTTATTATCTCTGACTAAAAGTGCAAATAGTTTTAGTTGATCATTTGACTGTCTGTGTTTTTACAGGTTTTAGATGTTTGCCTGACTTTCTCTGGATCAGCTGATGGAGAATAAAGAGCCACTACAGACACATCACATTCAACAGAATCAACACACACAAACCCACAGTGATCATCACACACACTTGTGTTCGTGTAACTTTACAGAATGTTCCAATCCTTCATCCAGAGTCAAACACAGAAACCTTTTGTTTCTTCTTTTGAACTGACATTTACACTGGTGCCCCATTATACATGACAGTATGACCAGTTGTTTGTGTCAGTCTGTGTCAATGTCTTTTAGCAATTAATGGACTTATACAGTATTAAATAAATACAGTATTAAAAACACTATATGTGTTCTTTCTATGATGTTTTAATATATTGGCCTCAGAACACATTTTGTAACTTAATTTGAAATTGAAACCTTTTATTGTCATTGTAACTTCTGTATACAACAAAATTAAGAGCATGACTCCTGTTTAGAAAAACAAACATAACATTTAGACAAAAATGAGACTAAATAGTAAGTCATAATATTGCACATTTGAACAAGAAGTACAGATATAAATGGAAGTGATCTCACTTGAGAAACTGAGCAGTGATAGTAATTGCATCAGCATTTACATTTCACGTCTAGTGCATTTAATTTTAAGGTCCAGATAAGTGTGTCCAAATGGTAGTATGGTAGCTTGGTAGCTTTCCTGTAGCTCAAACAATAAGAGTGTGGTGCTAGCAACGCCAAGGCCATGGGTTTGATTCCCAGGGAAAGCAAGAACTGACAAAAATGTAAAAATGTGTAAAAAAATACGATAAACAAAAGCATCTGCCAAATGCATAAATGTAAATGTAGTATTACACCTTGACATTCTACACAATATATAGACAGCAATATTGGCAAAAGTAAAAATGTAATGAAGTCATTGAAGTTGAAGTAACCAGAGATAGTTTTGTACATTTAAATTTCATGTTTAGTGCATATGTGAATTCATAATCCCGATAGCATTTGGGGAAAACAACTGTTCTTAAAACGAGTGGTCATTGATCTTAAGGATCTGTGCCTCCTGTCTGATGGCAGGAGATCAAACTGGTGGCGTCCCAGGTGTGATGTGTCCCAGGTGTGATGTGTATTTTTGGCCCTAGAGAGATAACAGGAGCGGGCAATATCTTCCAGGGAGGGTAGTGAGCAGCCAGTGAAGTGGTAAAAGGCCACCAGGAGCTTGCACTCCAGGTTGTTTTTCCTGGGTAGGCTACTCTGAGAAAGTGTATCCATTACTGTGCTGTTTTGATGATTGCTGAGATGTTAGCAGACCAAGAGAGGTCCACATATCCAATGACCTCTGTTGGTCAATGATTGTGATCTCAAGTACAGGCCACAGACCTGAGAGAAACTATCCAGCTCAGAGGAGCTCTGACAGTGTTGAGTCGAGGGAAAACAGATACTTCAAATCACATTTCACACTTTAGTCAGTGTTTTCTGTCAGGTGTAAGTTATGTCACATACTCATGTGTGCAGAGCGAAGAATGATTGTTCACACAAATTACTGTGTGACTTAGATATCTGTATAATCTGTAAAGATGTAAGAATATTAAATGATTTTGTTGTTTTTACAAAATGGTTTTGTTAAATTGTCATGATATTTCAGTTTTGATGTCTTTAGTACAGATGTCTGACAGCTCTCCAGATCTATAAATTGCATAGTTGTCTTTTGGTACTCTGGTGAAGGTGGACAGGGTCTGAAACTGTTCAGCTTATACAACAGAGAAGCGGCCCATCCGTTGTTTCCACCTGTTCCTGTCTGAAACCCGTGTAAAATGCGTAATGCAAAAGTTGTGGTATGGTAAAGTTTGGGCACCCCAAACCAAATAACATGTTTTGTGTATTTTCCCATTAAGAATCATTTCAGTAAACACACTTAAACTGCACATACACTCACCTGTCAGGATTATTAGGAGCACATACTAATACTGTGTTTGACCCCCTTTCGCCTTCAGAACTGCCTTAATTCTACGTGGCATTGATTCAACAAGGTGCTGACAGCATGCTTTAGAAATGTTGGCCCATATTGATAGGATAGCATCTTGCAGTTGATGGAGATTTGTGGGATGCACATCCAGGGCATGAAGCTCCCGTTCCACCACATCCCAAAGATGCTCTATTGGGTTGAGATCTGGTGACTGTGGGGGCCATTTTAGTACAGTGAACTCATTGTCATGTTCAAGAAACCAATTTGAAATGATTCGAGCTTTGTGAGATGGTGCATTATCCTGCTGGAAGTAGCCATCAGAGAATGGGTACATGGTGGTCATAATCAACAGAAATCGAGACTCATCAGACCAGGCAACATTTTTCCAGTCTTCAACTGTCCAATTTTGGCAAGCTTGTGCAAATTGTAGCCTCTTTTTCCTATTTGTAGTGGAGATGAGTGGTACCCGGTGGGGTCTTCTGCCGTTGTAGCCCATCCGCCTCAAGGTTGTGCGTGTTGTGGCTTCACAAATGCTTTGCTGCATACCTCAGTTGTAATGAGTGGTTATTTCAGTCAAAGTTGCTCTTCTATCAGCTTGAATCAGTCGGCCCATTCTCCTCTGACCTCTAGCATCAACAAGGCATTTTCGCCCACAGGACTGCTGCATACTGGATGTTTTTCCCTTTTCACACCATTCTTTGTAAACCCTAGAAATGGTTGTGCGTGAAAATCCCAGTAACTGAGCAGACTGTGAAATACTCAGACCGGCCCGTCTGGCACCAACAACCATGCCACGCTCAAAATTGCTTAAATCACCTTTCTTTCCCATTCTGACATTCAGTTTGGAGTTCAGGAGATTGTCTTGACCAGGACCACACCCCTAAATGCATTGAAGCAACTGCCATGTGATTGGTTGATTAGATAATTGCATTAATGAGAAATTGAACAGGTGTTCCTAATAATCCTTTAGGTGAGCGTATCTGCTATTTTTATGCACATTTATTTATAAAACTGTAAATATGGCAGGTGCTAAAGTTTGGGCAACTTTCAGTTAGTAGGGGAGAGTGGGATTTTTTTACTTATGTGGTCCTCAAGATTAGATAAAAGATGGCAGAAGTACAAAGAAAGTATTTAAAGTAATTTCAGGATGTAATTTTCAGGATTAAAGTAAATTCAAGGCCGGAAAACCATACTGGATGCCCGTGATCTCCGGCCCTTAGACGGCACTGCATCACATACAGGAATGCTACTGTAATGGAAATCACAACATGGGCTCAGGAATACTTCCAGAAAACATTGTCATGAACACAATCCACCGTGCCATTCGCCGCTGCCGGCTAAAACTCTACAGGTCAAAAAGAAGCCATATCTAAACATGATCCAGAAGCGCAGGCGTTTTCTCTGGGCCAAGGCTCATTTAAAATGGACTGTGGCAAAGTGGAAAACTGTTCTGTGGTCAGACCAATCAAAATTTGAAGTTCTTTTTGGAAAACTGGGACGCCATGTCATCCGGACTAAAGAGGACAAGGACAACCCAAGTTGTTGTCAGCGCTCAGTTCAGAAGCCTGCATCTCTGATGGGATGGGGTTCATGAGTGCGTGTGGCATGGGCAGCTTACACATCTGGAAAGGCACCATCAATGCTGAAAGGGATATCCAAGTTCTAGAATAGCATATGCTCCCATCCAGACGTCGTCTCTTTCAGGGAAGACCTTACATTTTCCAACATGACAATGCCAGACCACACACTGCATCAATTACAACATCATGGCTGCGTAGAAGAAGGATCCGGGGACTGAAATGGCCAGCCTGCAGTCCAGATCTTTCACCATAGAAAACATTTGAGCATCATAAAGAGGAAGATGCCACAAAGAAGACCTGAGACAGTTGAGCAACTAGAAGCCTGTATTAGACAAAAATGGGACAACATTCCTATTCCTAAACTTGAGCAACTTGTCTCCTCAGTCCCCAGACGTTTGCAGACTGTTAGAAAAAGAAGAGGGGATGCCACACAGCGGGAAACATGGCCTTGTCCCAACTTTTCTGAGATGTGTTGATGCCATGAAATTTAAAATCAACTTATTTTCCCTTAAAATGATACATTTTCTCAGTTTAAACATTTGATATGTCATCTATGTTGTATTCTGAATAAAATATTGAAATTTGAAACTTCCACATCATTGCATTCTGTTTTTATTCACAATTTGTACAGTGATAATAATAATAATAATACATTTTATTTATAATGCACTTTTCTAATACCCAAAGCGCTACAAACAATAACAATTAAAAGAAATAAAATAATGAAGTACAAAATAATTATAAAATAACCATTACAATAGAACACAATAGAATACTGTTCATAAAGATCTATATAGGCAATTTTGAAAAGATGAGTTTTTAACAGCTTCTTAAAAGTGGCTAATGTAGGAGCATCTCTAACAGTGAGAGGCGTTCCATAACCTGGGTGCAGCCACAGAGAAGGCTCTCTCCCCCATAGGTTTTAATCTACAGGGAGGCTGCTGAAGAGTAAGAGAATCAGCTGACCGAAGGGCACGAGGCGGCGTGTACAGGGTGATGTGTTGACGAGATGAAGTGTATGTAAGAATGCATGCTGCTGAATGCTGAATATACTGTAGCCGTTTGATTGATTCAGTGGGTAAACCAACAAACAGTGCATTACAATAGTCTATCCTGGAAGTTACAAATGCATGAATAAGTCTCTCTGCATCAGGCGGAGTGAGGAAAGGCCTAATTCTTGCAATGTTTCTAAGATGATAGAATGTAGACTTTGTGATACTCTTAATATGTGAGTCTAGGGTCAGATGACTGTCAAAAATCACACCAAGATTACGAGCTTGAGCAGATGGAAATATGACTCTATCATCGACAATCAAGTTAAAATTGCTACCTTTATGAATAGCTGCTGGTGTGCCAATAAGTAGAACCTCTGTTTTAGAACAATTCAGTTTTAAAAAATTATGATGCCTCCATGTTTTTATTTCTTGCACACACTCTGAGAGAACGGACTTAGAACTGATGTAAATTTAGTTATCATCGGCATAAAATTTACCCCAAGGCATATTTGCTAATGTGTCCCAACTTTTTTGGAATCGGGTTTGTATATTAAATTTCCTTTTACAAATGGCCATATTTCTTTTCTTAAAGCCAACATAAAACCAACCAAATGAAGTTGAAATTTCAATATATTTAATTGTTTAACTGTTTTGTCAAAGTTTGTTGAGTAAAATTAAATAAAATTCAAAATTCAAAAATCAAACTGAATTTGAATGAATAATGACTGAATGTCATTGAAACTAACACACGTCAGTCAGACGGTTGTTGGCATGGCAGTGTTTCTGCGGTGTTGAACATGTCAGGTCATTAGTGATACAGGTGTGGAGATATATATGATTGAGCATCTTCTGGTCTCATCAGAGAAGGGTTTGCTGTACTTCTGCACTGTTCCTATAAATTATTAGTATTATTTTAAGAAAATGATAAACTAAACCAGTTGTGTAACATTACCTAGAAATTATACTAGTGTATACTTCAGAGATTTAACTCAACTACAGTGCCTTATGGTAGAGTAAGTTAAAACGCTGACTCAATTTACCCCACAGCATTTGGCTCACTTTGCCCCATAGCTGCTATTTTGGATTAAACTAGCTAGCTTACCAATTCAGGCTAATATTTAGCTAAATGATTTTCATGGTTTTATACATTGCTAAAATCACCAATATGGATCATAAACATTTTAGACCTGGCCAAATTTGCTTTGATGCAACAGCCATTACATCTGTTATGCTAAAATGTTACTTTGACAAGCCAAAAGCAGTTTTTAAAGTAAAAGGGTGCCTTCCACTCCTCATGTGTGCTTCTCATTTTTTACAGTCTAGCAGAAATGATGGGTGGTTCCAAAATATATGGTCACATGACAATAAAAGTGTACAGTTGCCAAGATACCCACTGGCTCATCTTACCCCACGCTCCCCTACTTAGTAACAGCACCTTTGGCAGAAAGCACAGCTTCTAAATGTTTGGGATCTTCTGGTGTAGCATTATTCTGTGTCTCTCAGCTACACTGCATGTTTGAGCATTTGCTCTGTCAGAGTGAACAGTAACTGTTGAAGTTGAAGTTGAAGTTGAAGTTTATTTGTCATTACACATGTACAAGTACAGTATAACGAAATGAAGTTTGGAGCAAGCCTCCGGGCCGCAGCCGATTATTCAGGCGCCGCCCTAAACCTAAACTGTAGTGAGCTTGCTGTGTTTTGTTGATCTGGATTAAGACTTTGAACTACACTTCTAAGACTATTGGTAAGATACAGTTTTGCTAGTTTAGAGTTAACCAGCTGAAGTTCCAGTTGACAGTTTTCAGACTGTTGATTTTATGCTCGGAAAATCTAAGTATAAAATTAAGATTACCCCAGAATGAATTGCATTGCTAGCCCACCCCCAACACTTACGCACAATAATAATGATAAACTTAATTATATTACTTTTAATGAAAATGATATTGTTTTAGTAAAACAAGCAAAATGCAATCTGTTGTCATATGACAGCGATGTATGAATACACACTAGACTAATGCAGCCGATGTGAATACATATCAATTTTCAGTCAAGCAATTAATTAATGCATTAATTGATTAAATAATTATATTTACTGAAAACAATAGGAAACATGAATAAATGAGTAAAAGAATGAATAAAAGTCAACAACACAGCTTTATTCAAACGTATTGTTCTAACGATCACACATTTACAGGCGGTGAACCCCACAAAGCCCATCCCTTCAGCCATCTCAACACAGCTGTGCCAATTCTGAAGCAGCAGTTGACCACCGTGGACACCTTCGCCTGTCCTTGCCGTCCACCACATCCCTCTTTGCTGCTCTTCTCAATGGGAACATCTTTGATCCAGAGGATGAGGAAGACCGTGATGACGGCCCCCCTGACAATCGTGTGCCTGCTCTCCATCAGCATGACTACCTGTAAAACATTTAACAGGTTCATGTCAGCAGTCCATTTCTTGCCATATTTCATTTCATATCATGCTAATTTTTGAACTGGTAAGCAGAAGGTGGCTGGTTTGATCCACCAGTGTGTCTTTACTCCAGGAGCTCCAGGGGGATCATCCCTGTAATAAGAGGATAGAAGCATCTGCCATATGCATACATGTAAATGTGGCACAAACGCTCAATAAAGCTGCTTATTTCTTAAAGTTTACTTTTTCAAGGTACTACTATAATATAAATGCATACACATTTCATACAATTTCTATTTGGGAGCATAAAGGGTTAGTTTACCCAAACATATCAATTCAGTCATTCAGATTTTGGTTAAGTCCTGCTGGTTTCTTCATACAATATCAGTCCAGACTTCCAGAAGCTTCATGACTATTTGATGATGCGCTCGACTGTATGAACAGAAACCAGCAGAACAAACTTGACCAAAAGCACAGCCTCAATATCTTTTGGTCTTTTTCTAGAAGCTCTCGCTGACTCTGAGCTCACTGAGGATGAAGAGACCACAGCAACATCCGGGCCAGATGATGGGCATGTGGAGTGATGGAGGGTCTCACCGTGGCACTAAACCATGTCCGGGGTGAAGTTGTGGCTCACCATCCTCAGTGCTCATATCAGCACCAAGAATCAGAAAAGTGCTGTGATAACTGTTTGAAAATACAATAATTAAAATGAACTACAACTTAAGATTTAAATAAATATTTTATTAATTTCTGTAGTATACTCACTCAAAGGCTTTGATGGCAGCATTCCTCTCTCCTGGATAACACACGTTTGTGCTCATCTGCAGATTCACGTTACCTCTGTGATTTATGTGTTCAATTCTACATTTAACTGTTGAGGTAGTTGCTGATGTGTTAACCCTCTTTTTATTCTACACAAATGTTCCTTCATTTTTCAACAGTACTAATGAACTAATAAAATGAATAACTTAAAATGATGTTGGCGAAATGTTACTATTAAAAAATCTTCCTCTCTTATTCATTTGAACATAAAATCTATCAAGTCGTGCACCAGAAACGGTGTTAGAATTCATTTTAAAGCCACGTATATTGTTTATCGCACGGAAAAGCTTCCCTCCATATATCCACAAGAATATCATACTGAACAACGGTTTTGAGAGTTTAAGCTGAATTTTGATGCGGTTCGACATGATTCCGATCCATAGTATAATCAAGAGTACAATTAAAATCACCAGCTAAACATATTATACTACTGTGTGGAACTTTTGAAGTAACCTCTTTAAATTTTCTAAAAAAATTAACTCTCTCTACACCATCGTTTGGAGCATAAATATTAATAAGAGAAAAAGACAACTCATATAATTTAATATCGATCAGTTGCATTCTGCCAGGTATAATTTCTTCAACTCTACTTTCTTTAAATTGTAATGCTGGAGAAAAAGAACTGCTAGTCCAGCACTAACATTAGAACCATGGCTAAGAAAAGCTGTCCCTTTCCACTCACCTAACCATTGCACCCGATTATCAACATCTGTGTGTCTCTTGCAGAAAAACTACACTCGCTTTTGTCCAATTCAAAAAGTCAAAGCAAACCTTGAGCACCACGACAACCATTTAAAACTACAATAGTTGTTTTTCAAACCATGTTAAAACCATGAAGGCCCAGCCCTAAACCAAGTCCCCAGTAGATTAGAGCAAATAGGGTAAAGTGTTTGAAATACGCCCCACTGATTGGGAAACACCCACTAGTGTTGTGCAGAGAGACTTACAAAGTTCACAAAACCGTAGGGTGTCCCATTCATCATTTAAGCTTAAAAAAGGGTGCTCGTGAGTGCCCCCTTTGCGGCTGCTATGCGCCCTCGATGTGTACTTCAGCTGAGCCCGCAAGTTCGTGAGCTATGCAGAGGACTTCTACCCGGCAGTCAAAGTGGCATTACGTTATGAAAGTGCGGACTCAGAGGAAGACCGTGTGCCATTTTGGACAGGGCCTTAGTTCAATGTCACTAGCTGTGTCCCAATGTGAAAGCTGCATGCTTCGAAGGCTGCAGAAATGCATGAATGGGTCTTGGAAGTAAAGTAAAGTAAAGACAACTTAAACCTGTGGATTATAGGCTACAAACAACCCACAGCAACAGTGTTGTAAGGTCCATCCGTTAGCCCAAGGATGGAATCTAACGGCCTGGTCGAAGGACTTCTGCGTGTTCGCCTTCTCAGAACTTCTGTTGGATTCACTTAATTTATGACCATCGAATTTTAAATCTGACTCCATGAATAATTTGATCTGACTCCAAATCTTTGTAACTTTGTTACATTTGTAACTTAACAGCTGATCATAAGTTTAGTTGTTATTTAATTTAGATCTTTGATTTCTCTTAGTATCTCTTAATTTCAAATACTCGTTCCTCCATGGGACCCGGAGTCGCTCAGAGGATAATGCTCGCGATTATAATTACATTACCTCACGGACGCAAATTAGTCAGTTCTGATATTACAGAGGATTACAGAGTGAACTATTTTACCTTTAAGTGAGTCGCACACGCTTACTCATAACAGAAAGTGTAATTTTAGCAATAGTCACGAGAGCTGTAACTTGATAATAACAGTGACAGTCAGAAATCAGATTGCCCCTCATGCTTAGCGCCATGCTCCGGTCATGGGGTCCTCGGTATGAATCTGCCCTGACAGGAAGATTTACGAAAACTCCTACAAACTCCTCATGCGACACTACTAGAGTAATGACTTATGAAAAATACAGAATAAATCAAGATTAACATTTATTTTGGCCAGACAGAACTTAAAGAACATAATTAAACATGAATCCATGGTACACAACTTTCAGCATAAAATAAAAAATAGTTTCAAAGAGTCATTATATCTGGCACACTACATACAGTGTGTGTGTGCGTGTCTCTTATGACACTGACACAACACTGCATGGGGGCTTCTGTCTACAGAATATTCCCAATGGCAGCCCTGCTACCCTTCCTTAAATACCCAGACCAGAACAAAGGGTTGTAAATATTTGCAACACAAACACCTAGTTTGGGGGAGAGGATCAGATATCTTTGGAGAGACCACTCAAAAAGAGAACACAAGTCTCATATGTTTCAATCTTTCTAACCCTATCAGTGACTTCAGTGATGTTGAGACCATTTTACCAATCGCACTATGACCTTTAAAAAGACACCAGACATGAAAGGGATAAAACAATAGATTCACAAGATAAATCATATGTAGTATATCTGCATTCTGGGACTTGAATCAGGGGGAAGGGGGAAAGGGAGGTAGAGAGGGGGAGAGGGTTTTGGTCAGGGCGGTGTCCTACAGTTTCTCTGTGAGATCTTCTCTTCAGATTGAGTTTTATTGTTTTAATGCAGGGTGTTGGATCTCAGCTTTTGTCTTAGCAGTAAAACCGCTCCTTACAGTGTAAAAGCAGCCCGATCCCGGACTTGGTAACCACTGGACTGAGCATCAAATGGCCTATAGCAGCTGAGAGAAAAATGACAGCGGACGTTTGTGAGGGGATTTTGAAAAGCGAAATGGATTTTTTTAATGAGTTCTGGGGCATTTTGAGTTATTTGCAGATTCTGAAAGTGTAGTCTCCAAGCTTTCCAATGATGTGTAACACATGGAAATCTGATCATATTTGGAGAAGTTGTGGCCATTTGAAGGTAGGTACTCAACAAAAGCTCAAAAGGGAGAAAATGGCCTCTAAAGATTGTGCAGTTCTCACCTGTTCTCACCTGCTGGAGTGACAACAGGGCTCATTTACATCTCATTTAGATAAGCCATACCCCCTGGAAAGCTGCAAGATTCAAGAGTTTTATTTGTCACATACACAGTTATATACAGAATATACAACCGGCAGTGAAATGTAAACAGGTCTGCTCCATGGACAGTGCAAATTCACAGTTAAAAACACAAGGAGGAAATTATAATAGAAATAGGATATAAAAAAGTACTATCTATATATATATATATATATATATATATATATATATATATATGTCTATATCTGTAGAATTATAAATAATCAAGTCAAGAGAAAAAAAAAGGTAACAAATAAGGATAAAGTGGAATAAAATAATTGAAGTAGACTTTGCAGTGAGTAAACTGTAGACTTATAAATATGTGGTTAACAAATGTATAAGAGTATAATGTGCAAACAGGTTTATAACAGGCTGTTACACAGTAACAACGAGAACAGAAAGTGCAGTGCAATGTCAGTGTATCGATGTTTATCCTGACGTGAAGTCACGTGATGTTAAGTGACTGAGTTCAGGAGTCTGATGGCCTGGGGGAAGAAGCTCCTCCTGAGTCTCTCAGTTTTGCATGGTTGCATAGCAACGACAGACGCAATGTGAAAAATCGGACCGCATACTATTAATAATAAAGGATAATGTGCATTGTAAATGTCGGTATTTATCTTTTTTGACTTTCATAAAAATTATTTAGAGGCTGAAATATGTGAGTTTTATCTTTTTATAAAACCTTTTTTGTCAAAACTCTATTTGAACTTGTGCATTGCAGATAACATTGTAAGGGTGGATCCTCTACAGCGGTTCTGACTGCAGGGTTGCCGAATGACTAAAGAAACGTTATCAGCAAGATGATAGAAAACTGTACATTTCTTGTCTTTACCACCCACTGCAGCTTATACCAACGACGGAAATAAGCACAGTTACAATAGCTAAACATGTGGGAGAGCGTGGCTATAATGTGACTATATTGTATTGCAATAGGTAACACTTCAAAGTCAATACCAAATCAAAACTAGTTAGTAATTGAAAGAATTTAATGACAAAATCTAGTTATGGATACACTTAAAATAGTTACAAAATAAATGTATGAGATGATAAACTTATACCATTAATCGTACCCAGCATGAATGTTACCTGAGGGATAGAGAGAGAGAGGGGGAGAGAGAGACAAAGAAGAGAAGAGAGCAAATAAGAGAGGAGCCAAAGAGAAGGCCCTCAAGAAGAGAGAGCCAGAGAATAAAAGAGCCAGAGCAACAGTTACAATCTTTTATCTATTTCTTGACCATGTGACTGAAACCCAAACATGAGACATTCAAACTGACCAATCAGACCAAACTTCCCCCACTGTACTACAGGCGTGACCTTTGGCCTACAGGCCTTCAGCATTTCTTTGTCTTTAGGAATTCCAAATGGCCCTCCTGGAGAGAGATGGGGGTTGAAAACAGTAAAGCAAATGTCTTTATTCATTTTCAAAAATCAAATATCTTTGATTATTTTCAATCCTTTCAACATGTTGCAGGACACTCCTTTAAAAACTGGCCATCATTTTTAATGTTATTTTAATGTTTATGTAAACAAAAGTACATATTGATGCTAATTTTATTTGTTATTTGCTGGTTTTCTACATAAAACTTGGTGAATTGATTTCATCATGTAGCAATAGGACTTTTTGAACAGGATT
>CM031963.1:34289559-34327059 GCA_018749465.1 Paracanthobrama guichenoti
CATCATTCATTCATTCATTCATCGTCATCGCCATCATCATCATCATCATCATCATCATCATCATTCATTCATTCATTCATCATCATCATCATCATTCATTCATTCATCATCATCATCATCATCATCATCATCTTCATTCATTCATTCATCATCATCATCATCATCATCATTCATTCATTCATTCATTCATTCATTATCATCATTCATTCATTCATTCATTCATTCATTCATTCGTCGCACCGCTGTGACGCAATCGGCCTTCAGATTGGAGGAGAGGTGAAGCCTTCACATTGGGACAGCTACTGTCTCCATCCATGTGTGCTGTCGACTTTCATCACAATTTCAATGCTTATACAACACACTTTAAACATTGAAATGTCAATCTCAACCAAAATAATGATTTGGTTCTAAACTCCATGCTATCTGGGTATTTATTCATGTAATTAGGGGTTCAAGTGTGTAGAGATATATTCAGCCAATATCCATTTTACTGTTTATCTCGAAGGTGATGAAAAAAAAAGCCCAAAGCCTATAAATCCTAAATGAAAACTCAACTTCACAAATTTTGGTGAGCATATGCGACATATGACTTTAAACAAGCATGCAAACTTATGGAGATTGGACCACAGGTGTCGCTATAACGGTTTAAATCCTTTAGAACATATAGTTCTTTAGTAAATTGCCTGTTTGGCTGTAAATGTTCTTCTCCATCTATGATCTAGGTCAGGGGTTCTCAACCCTGGTCCTCGAGGGCCACTATCCTACAGAGGAACCCTGGTCAAACTCACCTTCCTGTAATCCTGAAGAGCTTGATTAGCTGGCTCAGGAAACCGGAAATGGCGCCGCTGTGTTTGGTCGCCGTTCAGGTCGCTCCGCGAAGACTGTGCTTTTATTTACTATTTTACTTTCTTTTACTCTCAGTTTTTACAAACTTATCATCTGCATTGATCTACTATGACAGCAAAACTCTTTTGGACATTGGTTACCTCTACACTGGACTGTTTCAGGACACTTACGGCGATCCTCTGTGGCCATCTGAGATTCTTCGGAACGCCGAGTTGAACAATGGACAGAGCCAGCGGGGTAGAACAAAGAAACACCGTGGGAAACGCGCTGGTATCCGTAACAGACTGAGGAAAAGGGCATTCAGACCTCCTCTCCCGAGCATTCTTCTAGCAAATGTTCAATCCTTGGATAATAAGATGGACGATCTTAGAGCCAGGATAAGTTTTCAACGGGACATGAGAGACTGTAATATCTATTGTTTGTCCGAAACATGGCTCACGCCCGCGGTCCCGAACACAGCTGTGACGCCGTCGGAGAACTTCTCTGTTTTTCGGATGGACAGAACAGCCGAGGCCGGTAAATCCAAAGGCGGTGGAGTGTGTTTCATGATCAACAAGAAATGGTGCGATCCCAGGAACATCACCATTCTCTCGCGGTCCTGCTCGCCTCATCTGGAACATTTAACAATCATTTGCCGCCCATTCTATCTGCCGAGGAGTTTTCTGCGGTTGTCGCGACCGCGTTTACATCCCACCGCAGGCAGACACAGCGCTGGCTTTATCTGGCCTTCATGATGTTGCCAGCGGCGTCATAAACCAACATCCCGGCGCGCGGCATTCATTGTCGCGGGCGATTTTAACAAAGCAAACCTAAAGAAAGTCCTGCCAAACTTTCATCAGCACGTCTCCTGCCCCACACACGAGGAGCAAACACACTGGATCACTGCTACTCTCCGTTTAAGAACGCCTATAAAGCGCGGTCACTTCCAGCGTTTGGCAAATCGGATCATGCCGCCATTTTCCTCACTCCCGAATACAAACAAAAGCTCCTCCAGGAACCCCCGGTGAGGCGGGAAGTTAAGCGTTGGTCACCCCACTCAGAGACCGCGCTACAGGCAGCTCTGGGCGATGTAGACTGGGACATGTTCGGCGAGTTCAGCTGGCGTAAGCGAGTTCACAGGCGTGGCGCTTTGCTTCATCAACACGCTTACAGAGCAAGCCACGCAAACAATAACAATAACGTCCTTCTCAAATCAGAAACCGTGGGTGGACAATTCAATCCGCGCGGCAGTGAACGCACGCACTGCTGCTTACAACGCCAGTCTCCATTCAGGGAATATGAATGAATACAGATCGTCCTGCTATGCTCTCAGACGAGCAGTTAAAGCCGCAAAACTCCGTCATAAAGACCGAGTGGAGTCTCATTTCCAACTCAACGACTCGCGGCGCATGTGGCAAGGTCTGAGGTCCATCTGCTCCTTTGGATCTAAATCCTCTGCAGAGGCAAGCGTTGATCCGTTGCTCGTGAACGAGTTAAACTCTTTCTACGCTCGCTTTGACTGTAACCGCGTAACAGCGACTCCGCCAAGTGGCGCGTTAGAGGAAATTACTCAGAGCAGCAACAACCACGTGATCTCTGTCTCAGAGGATGAAGTTCGGAGAGCACTCAAGCGTGTGGACGTTAGGAAAGCTGCCGGGCCGGATGGTATTTCAGGTCGTGTTCTGCGGTCCTGTGCTGATCAGCTCACCGGGTTGTTTACATCTATCTTTAATGAGTCCCTCGCTACATCTGTGATCCCCACCTCCTTCAAAAATCCACCATCATCCCTGTCCCTAAGAACAGTAAACCCTCTTGCCTAAATGACTATCGTCCCAGTGGCTCTCACGTCTATAGTCATGAAGGTCTTTGAGAGACTCATTAAAAACACCATTTGCGCCTTCATTCCTGACACTTTGGACCCTCTTCAGTTTGCCTATCGTCCCAATAGATCGACTGAAGATGCCATCTCTCATGTCCTCCACTCCTCCTCACTCACATCGACAGCAAAAAGTGGGAACTACGTAAAGACTGCTATTTATTGACTATAGCTCAGCCTTTAACACCATAGTTCCCACCAAGCTAACCTCCAAACTCCTGGATCTCGGCCTGAATCCTTCTCTCTGCCACTGGATTGAGGACTTCCTCACTGGCAGGCCTCAGGTGGTGAGAATAGGCCAGTCCACCTCCACCTCCATCACCCTGAGTGTGGGAGCTCCACAGGGCTGTGTCCTGAGTCCCCTGCTCTACTCTCTCTACACGCATGACTGTTTGTCCACACACAGCTCCACCTCTATCATCAAATTTGCTGATGATACTGTTGTCCTGGGCCTCATTTCCAACAACAATGAGACGGCATACTTGGGCGAGGTGGAGCATCTAACATCATGGTGCCAGGACAACTGTCTCTCTCTGAATGTTGGCAAGACCAAAGAAATGATTGTGGACTTCAGGAAGAGACAGCAACGGACATACTCCCCCTCATGATCAGCGGGTCACCAGTAGAGAGAGTGAGCAGCTTCAAGTACCTGGGAGTAAACATCTCCGAGGACCTGACCTGGACTGCTCACATTCAGACACAGGTGAAAAAGCCAGGCAAAGACTGTACCACCTGCGCCAGCTGAGGAAATTCAGGGTTTCACCAGCTATCCTGAAAACTTTCTATTTAGGGGCGATAGAAAGTGTTTTAACTCAGTGCATCACAGCGTGGTATGGGAACAGCACCAGTCATGACCGCAAAGCCCTGCAAAGAGTCGTGCGCTTATCCGGCGTATCTCAGGGTCAGCTCTCCCGTCTCTGCAGGACGTCTACACCAAACGCTGCAAAGGTAGAGCTACCAAGATCATCAAGGACTCTAATCACCCTGCAAACCCTCATTTCACGCTGCTGCCATCTGGTAAGCGCTTCCGAAGCCTGATGGCCAAAACTGAGAGACTCAGGAGGAGCTTCTTCCCCCAGGCCATCAGACTCCTGAACTCAGTCACTTAACATCACGTGACTTCACGTCAGGATAAACATCGATACACTGACATTGCACTGCACTTTCTGTTCTCGTTGTTACTGCGTAACAGCCTGTTATAAACCTGTTTGCACATTATACTCTTATACATTTGTTAACCACATATTTATAAGTCTACAGTTTACTCACTGCACAGTTTACTTCAATTATTTTATTCCACTTTATCCTTATTTGTTACCTTTTTTTTTCTTGACTTGATTATTTATAATTCTACAGATATAGACATATATATATATATATAGATAGTACTTTTTTTTATATTCTATTTCTATTATAATTTCCTCCTTGTGTTTTTAACTGTGAATTTGCACTGTCCATGGAGCGGACCTGTTTACATTTCACTGCCGGTTGTATATTCTGTATATAACTGTGTATGTGACAAATAAAACTCTTGAATCTTGAATCTTGAATCTTGAGGTGTGTTTGATTGGGGTTGGAGCTAAACTCGGCAGGACAGTGGCCCTTGAGGACCAGGGTTGAGAATGCCTGATCTAGGTGGTTACAAGCTTGCTAAATAAAACATAAGTTCTTAAAGGCCTTAAACCGCTTGATCCCCGATAATTGCTGCCTGCAACTATATTGTTATTATTAACATTTTACTTGACAGCAAATGCTCTAATGTCTGGATCCAAAATAATCTTATTTGTGTATAATTAATATTCATGAGATTAAAAATCTCATGAAGCCCTCACATGATTACTGTTCTAAACTAGTGCGGTACTAGTCTCTCACTCATAACCGAACTGTTTATGAACTGGCTCTGCTGGTTTTCTCTTCAAACAGGTTTGCTAACTTTTGAAGCCTCCAGAAGTGTTTTCAGAGTTTTACTGTGTGCCATTTTACACCAGGACGTGATGAGATACTTTACCTCTGAAAAACTGAGAGTCAAGGTGTTTAATAGTAATATTTCTAGTTCCTCTACAGGAATTTCCGTTGTGGGGACATGTCGGGAAGCTGTAAGCTAAGAGTTTAATCAAGCTGAACATTATTCAGGTGAGCTGCTTTACTTCCTCATTAACCTGAGAAGCTATGAAATACTTTTAAAAGTATTTAAAAACTTAAACATTAATTAATTCAAGTGTCTGTGTACTTTTATGTACCAGAAATGAAACATGGAAGATGCGGTTTCATTTTTAAAATTTTAACACTGATTAATACAAGATACAAGCAGATGCAAGCTAGGTCTGTGTACTTTTGTGTCCATTCCTTTTGCCATTTTTTAACCTCGGAAACAACAACAAACAAAGAACGGCTGTTTATTTTTAAAAGCTGTTGAATACCACCATTTTAATTAAAACCATAGACACACTTTTCATGCGCACAAGATAAAATATCGACTTCTTTTCAGATTGTTTTCATTGTTTTTCTTTATGAACCAAAATTAAAAATGGAAAGATTAATGTTGAAAAGAATGTCGATTTACTAGTTTTTCTTTTGTAAAATGATTGTTTCTCCCACACTTTTGACAGCAATATTTCTGAAACCACGATAATGCATTGCTTCCCTCTTGTTCCCGATAAAAGAAAATCACCCCATTCTCACTTACGAGGGGTTCGATACGTTTAAGAGAAAGGCTGTCACTACACTGACAGCTACACACCAGCAGCGACACAGGACATTCTCAAAAGCACTTAATGTGATAAACGGAGGCAGCAACAAGAGGGCAGAAATCTCGCCCGTCATCATGTTAGGACAACTGTTCTGCAATGCCCATTTCAGTTTTAAAATCAAGTCATGTATTATCATGGTTTCAGAGACATGGCTCTTGAAAGTGTGGGAGAAACAATCATTTTACAAACGAAAAACTCTGAAAGAACCAAATTGCAGACCACAGCTATGCTGACGAAACACAGATCTACTGATCCCTATCGCCTAACGACTCCAGCCCCATCGACTCCCTGTGCAGATGCATTGATGAAGTTAACAACTGGATGTGCCAAAACTTTCTTCAGTTAAACAAAGACAAAACTGAACTCATTGCGTTTGGAATCAAAGATGAAGTTCTCAAGGTGAATGCATGCCTTTTTTTTGTTTTTTGTGTCAGACCTTAGTTTCAGTAGTCATATAAAAGCAATAACTAAATCCGCTTACTATCATCTCAAAAATATTGCAAGTATTAGATATTTCCAAACAAGACTTGGAGAAACTTGTTCATGCTTTCATCACCAGCAGGGTGGATTATTGTAAAGGATTCCTCACCGGCCTTCCCAAAAAGACCGCTGAGCAGAACCAGAGAATATGACCATCAGATCTTTACACTGGCTCCCAGTTGCAGTTAGGATTGATTTTAAAGTACTATTACTGGTATATAAATCATTAAATGGCCTAGGACCTCAGTACATTGCAGATACGATCATTGTAGAACAGATCACTCAGATCAGCTGGGGCCTGTACCATGATGGTAGTTTAACAAACTCAGGGTTACAGGATTAGTTTCGAGTTGACAAAACCAAACCAATCTATTCAGGCTTTGTTGGTCCCGTGATGCTTTCTCTGTCAGCTCAGGCTTTGATCCCGAGTTTAGGAGTTTAGCTGTGACATCAGCAGGGAACAGCCAATCAAACGCTGTGGATCAGTGGAGCTGAGATTCACTTCTCACGAGAGAAGCAGCGAGATTCATTTCTCTCTTCTGCAGATATTACATGATGGAAAAATATTAAGAATTTAAACAAATTTACACAGCAAGAAGAAAAGAGCTGTCTATAAAAGAGGACAACAAGTAAAAGTTATGAAGTTAGTTTAGTTGATATATAGAGAGAATTGAGTATTTAAGCGCACATAGTTATTTTTATAGCTTTATTTATTGATTTTAAAGCTTATTTGTATGACCTTTATATAGGCTATTTATATTAATTTTAACAAAGTGCCTATTAATGATTGATTAACTAAAATGATAAGTGTTATTGATTAAGGGTATAATAATGACATAAATTATATCTAAATCATTCAAAATGATTATTATTATAAATAATCATTGTTAAAAGCCAGACGCTTTAGTCTTTAAAAACCATTTGCTATGTAGTAACCTTTAATTTGGAGTAGAAACAGGGGGAGTGGCTTTATTGCATCAGAGATGTGCTCACAGCTGATTGGTCCAATTTCAGTTTGAGATCTCTTATCCAGAACATAACCTTTCCTGGAGCAGGTTAGCTGTGGAGTGCAAGTTACTATGGAGATGAACACTGCTAAAAGCCAAGCCACTTTAATGGTACCTAAAACTCAGGATTGGCACAAACTAAGCTTAACCATATCTGGCTAGCCGGCTAACCGGCTTCATGGTACAGGCCCCAGGATCACATCAGTTAGAAACACCAAGGGTTCACTCAAAGCAAGGAGAGTCTACGTTTAGCTATTATGCCAGCCGCAGCTGAACCAGCTTCCAGAAGAGATCCGATGTGCTCCAACAGTAGCACATTCAGATCCAGACTCATAACACATCTGTTCAGCTGTGCACTGTGCTACGTCTGACTGATTGCACTGCATTTTATTTTTGCATCCTCCTTTTTATTCTAAACTGTTATCCATTTTTAGGGGGCAGGGTTGGACATATTGGGTTGGATATATACTAGTTCAATAATTAAAAATTACTATGTTTAATTATAGGTACAGATTAATGAACATTACTTGTAATTATAACAACCTTCTACAAACCACACATAAAAAATAAGTTAAAAGACAAATGACGTTGTAACGTGTTGACGTTCAACGTGTAGAAGAAGGAGGCGGGAACCGGCGAACATTTAAAAACTTTAATCCAAAAATAAACCAACATAAATACAATAATGGCGGCAGCCCCTCACGGACGACTGCCGCCTACATACAAAACAAAAACACAACATAAAATCCAGACCTGGTCCTCTTTCCTCCTTGCACTGTTGTCGCTCCTCCTTTTATGCAAAAAATTAAAAATGGCGCCGCCGTGTTCGGTCGCCGTTCAGGTCGCTCCGCGAAGACTGTGCTTTTATTTACTATATTACTTTATTTTACTCTCAATTTTTACAAACTTATCAACTGCATTGATCTACTATGACAGCAAAACTCTTTTGGACATTGGTTACCTCTACACTGGACTGTTTCAGGACACTTTCACCGATCCCCTGTGGCCATCTGAGATCCTTCGGAACGCCGAGTTGAACAATGGCCAGACGAGTCAAAGGAAACACAGCGGGAAACGCACTGGTATCCGAAACTGAGACTGAGGGCTTTCAGAAAAGGACATTCAGTCCGCCTCTCCCGAGCATTCTGCTTGCAAATGTCCAATCCTTGGAAAATAAGATGGACGATCTCAGAACCAGGATAAGTTTTCAACGGGACATGAGAGACTGTAATATCTATTGTTTGTCTGAAACATGGCTCACGCCCGCGGTCCCGGACACAGCTGTGACGCCGTCAGAGAACTTCTCTGTTTTTCGGATGGACAGAACAGCCGAGGCCGGTAAATCCAAAGGCGGTGGAGTATGCTTCATGATCAACAAGAAATGGTGCGATCCCAGGAACATCACCATTCTCTCGCGGTCCTGCTCGCCTCATCTGGAACATTTAACAATCATTTGCCGTCCATTCTATCTGCCGAGGGAGTTTTCTGCGGTCGTCGCGACCGCTGTTTACATTCCACCACAGGCAGACACAGCGCTGGCTTTATCTGGCCTTCATGATGTTGCCAGCGGCGTCATAAACAAACACCCCGATGCTGCTTTCATCGTCGCGGGTGATTTTAACAAAGCAAACCTAAAGAAAGTCTTGCCAAACTTTCACCAGCATGTCTCCTGCCCCACACGAGGAGCAAACACACTGGATCACTGCTACTCTCCATTTAAGAACACCTATAAAGCGCGGTCACTTCCAGCGTTTGGCAAATCGGATCATGCCGCCATTTTCCTCACACCTGAATACAAACAAAGGCTCGTTCAGGAACCCCCGGTGAGGCGGGAAGTTAAACGCTGGTCGCCCCACTCAGAGACCGCACTACAGGCAGTTCTGGACGATGTCGACTGGGACATGTTCCGAGCGAGTTCATCTGACATCAGCGAGTTCACGGATGTGGCACTTTGCTTCATCGACACACTTACAGAGCAAGCCACAATAACAATAACATCCTTCTCAAATCAGAAACCGTGGTTGGACAATTCAATCCGCGCTGCAGTGAACACACGCACTGCCGCTTACAACGCCGGTCTCCTAACGGGGAATATGACTGAATACAGATCGTCCTGCTATGCTCTCTGACGCGCAGTTAAAGCCGCAAAGCTCCGTTATAAGGATCGAGTGGAGTCTCATTTCCAACTCAACGACTCCCGGCGCATGTGGCAGGGACTGAGGTCCATTTGTTGTTTTGAATCTAAATCTTCTGTAGAGGTGAGAGCTGATCCGTTGCTTGTGAACGAGTTAAACTCTTTCTACGCTCGCTTTGACTGTAACCGCGGCAGCGCGACTCCGCCAAGTGACGCGTCAGAGGGAATCACTCAGAGCAGCAACAACCTCGTCTCGGAGGATGAAGTTCGGAGAGCACTCAAGCGTGTGGACGTTAGGAAAGCTGCCGGGCCGGATGGTATTTCAGGCCGTGTTCTGCGGTCCTGTGCTGATCAGCTCGCCGGGTTGTTTACATCCATCTTTAATGAGTCCCTCGCTACATCTGTGGTCCCCACCTCCTTCAAAAAATCCACCATCATCCCTGTCCCTATGAATAGTAAACCCTCTTGCCTAAATGACTATCGTCCAGTGGCTCTCACGTCTATAGTCATGAAGGTCTTTGAGAGACCATTTGCGCCTTCATTCCTGACACTTTGGACCCTCTTCAGTTTGCCTATCGTCCCAATAGATCGACTGAAGATGCCATCTCTCATGTCCTCCACTCCTCCCTCACTCACATCGACAGCAAAAGTGGGAACTACGTAAGACTGCTATTTATTGACTATAGCTCAGCCTTTAACACCATAGTTCCCATTAAGCTAACCGCCAAACTCCTGGATCTTGGCCTGAATCCTTCTCTCTGCCACTGGATTGAGGACTTCCTCACTGGCAGGCCTCAGGTGGTGAGAATAGGCCAGTTCACCTCCACCTCCATCACCCTGAGTGTGGGAGCTCCACAGGGCTGTGTCCTGAGTCCCCTGCTCTACTCTCTCTACACGCATGACTGTTTGTCCACACACAGCTCCACCTCTATCATCAAATTTGCTGATGATACTGTTGTCCTGGGCCTCATTTCCAACAACAATGAGACGGCATACTTGGACGAGGTGGAGCATCTAACATCATGGTGCCAGGACAACTGTCTCTCTCTGAATGTTGGCAAGACCAAAGAAATGATTGTGGACTTCAGGAAGAGACAGCAACGGACATACTCCCCCCTCATGATCAGCGGGTCACCAGTAGAGAGAGTGAGCAGCTTCAAGTACCTGGGTGTAAACATCTCCGAGGACCTGACCTGGACTGCTCACATTCAGACACAGGTGAAAAAAGCCAGGCAAAGACTGTACCACCTGCGCCAGCTGAGGAAATTCAGGGTTTCACCAGCTATCCTGAAAACTTTCTATTTAGGGGCGATAGAAAGTGTTTTAACTCAGTGCATCACAGCGTGGTATGGGAACAGCACCAGTCATGACCGCAAAGCCCTGCAAAGAGTAGTGCGCTTATCCGAGCGTATCTCAGGGTCAGCTCTCCCGTCTCTGCAGGACGTCTACACCAAACGCTGCAAAGGTAGAGCTACTAAGATTATCAAGGACTCTAATCACCCTGCAATTGTCTACTTCAATTATTTTATTCCACTTCTTTATTTTTATTTATTTATTTCTTCTTGATTTATTTATAATTCTACAGATATTCTCTCTCTCTCTCTCTCTCTCTCTCTATATATATCTATATATATATATATATATATATATATATATATATATATATATATATATATATATATATATATATATAGAGAGAGAGAGAAAGAAAGTACTTTTTTATCCTATTTCTATATAATTTCCTCCTTGTGTTTTTAACTGTGAATTTGCACTGTCCATGGAGCGGACCTGTTTACATTTCACTGCCGGTTGTATATTCTGTATATAACTGTGTATGTGACAAATAAAACTCTTGAATCTTGAATCTTGAATCTATGCTCCCGTCACTCCTCCGTGAGACGAGAGACACTCATCATCATTCGCCATCGGCCAGGTCTCACGGTCCCTTGCCTCGCCACAGACGTAGTTTACATATTTGAATTACTAAAAGGACAGTAGACGAGGGAGGTTGTAAATGTTTTGCTTTATCGTCGGACATGTCTCAACTTTGATATATTCTATATCATTTCTTTGTAAATGAATGTGAGCTTGACATTGTCAAGTACAAAGAGTGCTGTTGTTCAAACCTCTCAGGGTGAGAGTACCATCAGACGCTGTGGGTCCAGACAACAGTGACAGAAAATCAGGGACATCAGTTTAAATCTTGCACATGCTGTTATTTTGTTAATCAAATTCACCAAAATATACTTTCAAGAGCCTCACCCCTTTCACATTTATTCATTTCACTTTAAGCAATTTAAATAAACATTTGTGTCTTTAAACAGCAAATGAGTTGGTAAAAACTTTGAACAAATATATGTGCATGTTAGACAATTTTTGTTTTGTTTTATTAAATGTCGTCTTACAGTAAACTGTCCCATCTGTACAATATTTGAGGCTTCAGCAGAAGTACATTAAACTTGAGTGGTACAAAGTCTGTTCAGAAAGGATATTTCTGTTTTAAACACACACACAATCGTTACATATCTGACTGAAAAAGAGAATCTGCTGATTCAGATGATACCAGTTCTGAACATTCATTACTATGATTATAAATCAAATTAAACCAGGAGTCAAATGTTAAGAATCATAAATCTGATTAGTTTTGTCTACATAAACGCATTCAAGAAAATGACCAATGAAATATATTGTATTTGAGTGTATGTTCTGATCACACTTACCCGTGCAGCTCATGAAGACTGAATGAATCATGGCCGACACACACACATTCAGCCATGGAGATGTTTCTCCAGGATGCAGGTACTCCAATCTTCATATGATCTTAATGTTATTTTCTGCTCATAATCTGCTCAACATCTGTTGTGGATGTTTGCCAGGGTTTGTATAGTGATCTTTTGTCTCTCTCATATTCTGGTGCTTGATATACAGTAGTTAAACACTGTCCAAAGACACACAGATACAGTAGACAGATAGATTGACATATCCTTGGACTCATCACTCTTCAACATACTATCTTTACACTTTTATTGATAGACAGCCTTCTCATGTGGAATTTATTTTTATATATCCAAATTTATTACTGTGTCGTCTGTATTCTAATATAGTCAATTTAAGAGTCACAGATCATTCTCACCGGAGTCCAGCTGTGTGTCCATGAAGAGTGACCGGTCTATGATGGAGCCAGTGACCTTTGAGGAAACACACACATCAGCACATCGAGGTATCTCTGATATCTGTCACATTTTACAGCTATTAAGAAATGTTTTCGTCAGTCTGATCACATGTGGACGAGCGCTAGCAGGGTTGGGGAGTAACAAATACATGTGACCGAGTTATGTATTTAAAATACAACATTTGAGCCACTGTATTTCATTACAGGTACATTTTAAATGGGTGGTCATCAAATTACAGTTTCATCAGAAAAGTATTTTAGATTACCAGAGAGATTACTTTGAGTTTTAATGTCATTTATTTCATTTAAACATTAATGTAAGCAGCGATTGGTGATTCTCAGACTCATCCTAAGATACAGTTCTGCTCATAAGTTTCATACCCCTTGCAGAATATGCAACATTTTAATAATTTTAACAGAATAAGAGGGATCTGGGATCATAAAAATTGCATGTTACTTTTATTTAGTATGGTGATGCATTGCTGCCACATACATATTATTTTTAACTCAGTTATGTCGTAATAATGAGATATTATGTTGTTAACTACATATTTTTCTCGTAATAAGGACATATGTTGTATAGTGATGTGTATAAACTATGCCTTTATCCACATTAGAAAAAGTATAGGCTAGCCTATGTGTCTTTGTCACTGAGTCGTACCTGAGTGTGCGCTGGGTGAGACTTAACCAGTTTAAGAAATAAACCCAGGTAAATCGCACTGGTGTGTCAGCCACATTTTATTAAAAATACTGCTAAAAACAAAATGTTTACAAAACATTATCAACATGTAGCTATTTGTTTCCACAACAAATCCTTTAAATGTAACAAAATTCATAACAAGAATGAAAAATATAAATGTGAAACAAATAAATTATTCCATTCATTAGCCTTCAAACAATATTTATTTTAAAGCCTAAATGAATTAGGCCGAAACTGAAACCAGAGTTGCTCCTCTCTCATTCTGCACAAATCCAAACATTTTTATATTCGCACGGATGCTAAACTATGTATTATGGTAACAATGCTTTGTATGACTCGTGTCCCAGTCTAAAACTGCACTAGAGCGGTGGGCGCGACTGTACAACAGACAGTATCATTTCAGCCAAATAACGTTTTCTATTTGGTTGACTGCATTTTTAGTTCGATAAGGAATAGACTGTGAACATATTTGAGTTTATTTATTATAAGTTGTGTATTTGTTTATTATTATTATTATTATTATTATTAGGCATATTTATTTAGAACATTTATTTAATTACCGTTCCATTCACCGTGAAGGGAGAAATGTTTGAATTTGCATGGTGGTAACTCAAAGTTGTTGTTTTTTACCACTTTGTTATTTTGGCTTGGACTTTCGTTTGTTGGAAATATGAACTGAATTTAGAAATGCTTTTGAAATTTAATAAACAAAATAATTTTTGAAATGAAGACAGCGTTTGGAGTGCAGTGCATGCAAAATAATCTGTTCCCTGAATCCAGGGCCTTTGTTGTTATTGTGAGTGTACACAAATAAAAGTAGACAGTTTATAGTTTATAATTATGTCTTGCACTCATCTGTATGGCTAAAAATGACAGAGTATTGTGATTTGCTTCCTCTGTCATAAAGGAAAATAAATCGCCGGCGCCTTCGTCGGACAGACGATTAAAGAAAACGTAGCCTATTTAGTTTCATAGTTTAGCTATGTTTAAATATTAGCCTATGATATAATTTTTTAAATGTCATATGTTGATTATGAAAAGTGAGCAGCATGAGTACGATAGGCTACATTAAGATATGTCTGGAGACGTGGAGTGGGGTCAGACATGATTTTGACCACTTCATTGAGTTTTGTAGAAAGTCTTTCTTTAAAATTAATTTCGTTTTGTATAAATTGTATTTTAATTTTGATCAATGTTTCATCAACTAATTGCCTGTATATTTAATAAATAAGAAGCAAACCAAGATCGTCTGGAATGGATTGACGTGCGTAACGAACCCATTGGCCTGTTTCTGCAGCCTTTGAGTAAGGCTGAAACTATAGCGTCTTTCTGCTTTTAATACATTTCTTGAATATATGTCTTAATTACAGTAGGCCTATAGATAGTTATGATGTTTGTGGCTGCACCGGGGTCCATCATTACAGCTTTTCAAACATGGACATGTTACAAAGGCACATAGGCTAGCCTATAAATTCTCTAATGTGGATACAGGCTTATTTTGTACACATCACTATACAACACATGTCCTTATTAGGAAAAAACATATGTCATTTCAATGAGAAAAATATGTCGTTTTAACAACATATCTCGTTATTACAAGAAAAGATCTCATTAAAACGACATAACATCTCGTTATTACGAAAAAATATGTATGTAGCAATGCGTCACCATAATTTAGTGCTGTCCTGAATAAGTTATTTCACATAATACATGCTTACATACTCCACAAGACAAAATGACTGAATTTATACAAATTGCACATTCAGAAATGTAAAAACCCTAGAATCTGAACTGTCTGTCGGTACCTGGACAATTTTCATGTTTCATGTCAAGTCATTTGTTTAGGTAATTGTGACTTTTTATCTGACAATTCAGAATTTTTTTTTCCTTTTTGTGACTTGTGAGATATAAACTTATATTTTTTATTTTGTTCTCAGAATTACGTAATTTACTTTTTTTATCTCACAAATCTGAATTTATAACATGCAATTATGAAAGAAAAATAAATGCAAACTCGCAGTTGTGAGGAAAAAATATCAGAATTGTGAGATAAAAAGTCACAGTGACCTTTTTTTTATTTTTAGTGGCTTCCATGAAACACAATGCAGGGGTGAAAACTTTTGAACAGGATGATGTGTACATTTTTCTTATTTTGTTTAAAGATCATATTTTTTCATATTTTTAGTTCTGCCCTTCAGAAGCTAATAACTACATGTTTCCCAGAAGACAAAATAAGTACAATTTACCCTGTTCACCCACTTCAAAAGTTTACACACCCCAGATCCTAATGCATCGTGTTTCCTTCTTGAGCATCAGTATTTTTTTTTCTAAGATTGTCTCCATTTTTGCTTCAAGGAATATTGTGGAAATTGATGTTGTTAAAAGTAATATGCAGAGGAAATATGTTTGATGGACCCTTTGTGTTACATACATTATTAGTATAAAGTATAAAGTATTTAGATTGTTATACAAAATGCATTAATTCTAGTTGAGAAATCTATTGGCAAATAATATTTGTTTTAATTTGCATTAAAACATATGTACTTTTATGTGGATGCCTAAAATGGCAAAAACGGGAAACGGCCTTGACCCTTACGCACAGAGATTGTTCCAGATTCTCTGAATCTTTGGATGATATTATGCACTGTAGATGATGAGAACTTCAAACTCTTTGCAGTGTTTCTCTGAGAAACTCCTTTCTGATATTGCTCCAGTATGTTTGGCCGCAGCATTGGGGGAATTGGTGATCCTCTGCCCATCTTGACTTCTGAGAGACACTGCCACTCTGAGAGGCTCTTTTTATACCCAATCATGTTGCCAATTGACCTAATAAGTTGCAGATTGGTCCTCCAGCTGTTCCTTATATGTACATTTAACTTTTCCGGCCTCTTATTGCTCCCTGTCCCAACTTTTTTGGAATGTGTAGCTCTCATGAAATCCAACATGAGCCAATATTTGGCATGACATTTCAAAATGTCTCACTTTCAACATTTGATATGTTATCTATATTCTAGTGTGAATAAAATATAAGTTTATGAGATTTGTAAATTATTGCATTCCTTTTTTATTCACAATTTGTACAGTGTCCCAACTTTTTTGGAATCGGGTTTGTATTTGTGCAGCTATCATGTTCTAGTTCTAGCAGCACAATCGTAGAGAGAGGCTTTTCTCTGTTTGATCCCGTGGATGCACAAGCTGCAGAAATCTGCAGAAATGGTTGAGCACCTACAGAAAAATATGAGATATTCTCCATTAATTTTAACCAATAAAAAACGTATTGCATCTATCAGACACAACTTTCTTCTCACGTTAATAGTTAATTTAAGGCGGTTTCTATGGCATTATTATAATGACAAATGTTGTGCATTATTGTAATGCGAAAGTGGTGCAAGCAGGAATCTCTCTAATCGCAGGCGGATGCCCTTCTCGCACAAAACTGGATGCGCGCTCTCCCTCGCTCAGATATTAGACTACATGTGCATGTTCAAACGTTGTCCTTCTGCAGTGAATCTAGAATTGTCTTCTCTCCAGGATTTAATGCTGCCAGAAGCACAACATTATAGTGTGGGCACCCACCGGCAGAAACAAGTTTGCCAACGAATGTAAATCAATATTTACATAGCATAATAGTAATAAATGTATTTTTCACACGTGTCCCGCATTGCCCTGCAAAATCACATAGACTGTCCTGCAACAGATCAATAGTCAGGTGGTCACCCTAATTGCAGTGTGTGTTCGCCTGTCATAATATTAGTGGACTGTGAGTCTTCAGACTCGAGTCTGTCTCCTGCACCTTATGGTGCTCTTTCATATCATCTGATTATCATTACTTATTATTTAGTCCAATCTGACCATTTTAGTTTTCAGATATAATGTTGTTTATTGTCATGACAAATATTTGAACATTTGTATTGCCATAGCATTTGCAGTGTTGCTGAATGCAAAATGAAAACAGTGTAAAGAAATAAAATAGGAGAAAAAATGTCCCTGAAGGAGGCAACGGAGATGTACGTTGGACGTCATTGACAAATTGGGATCACTTCTGAGAGCCCCTATCAGCTTCCAGTGTATACTGAACGGGCCAATGGCCAGTTGCATCTCGCACTCTGCCCCGCAGCGTGGGTATAAATAAGGAAGCGGATGCAGTGCACATTTGTTTTTCACTAAGGAGCCGAACTAGTGACTTGGCCATGCAGTGATGGTACAGCAACCGTGGTGACAGGACGTACATCTCCATGCCCTCCTTCAGGGAACAAGGGTTACACACTTAAAGGGTTAGTTCACCCAAAAATGAAAATTCTGTCATTAATTACTCACCCTCATGTCGTTCGACACCTGTAAGGCCTTTTTTCATCTTCGGAACACAAATTATGATATTTCTGTTTAAATCCGATGGCTCAGAAAGGCCTCCATTGACCGCAATGTCATTTCCTCTCTCAAGACCCATAAAAGGTACTAAAGATGTCATGAAATTGGCCATCACTACATAAGACATTATTTAGTTTTATTTTGCACACAAAAACTATTCTTGTCACGTCATAAAATTATTGTAGAACCACTGTAGTGAGATGGACTTTTTAACAACGTCTTTAGTACCTTTTATGGGTCTTGAGAGAGGAAATAACATTGCTGTAAATGGAGGCCTTTCTGAGCCATCGGATTTAAACAGAAATATCATAATTTGTGTTCCAAAGATGAACGGAGGTCTTACGGGTCTGGAACGGAATGAGGGTGAGTAATTAATGACAGAATTTTCATTTTTGGGTGAACTAACCCTTTAACCGAGACATTCTCTTTCAGTTGGTCACGTTCAATGTATGTTGGACGTCACAGACGAATTGGGATCCCTATGGAAAACGCCACGGCTGTTGCCACTTCCAGCACTCTGCGTAAACCTCTCAGACCCCCGTCTGTTGGTTCGGGAACTTGCTCAAGGAGAGTCACTGCTGCTGTTCCACAAGACCCACTCACCAGAGTATTGGATAATGCCAGGAAAGCATGCCCCAAGGGGACACTGCTGAGTCCGGGTAGTATAACATAAGATGTGTCTCTGGGGTGGCCCCGGCAGACAACACCGGACAGAGACAGCAGAGCAGACTCTGCCAAGGGAAAGACACAGGCTCTCCGTAGGGAGCCATACCGTGGAAGAATACACATATGGGACTGCCATAGGGATCACAGCTGGGGAACTTACTGGAGCAATAAAGCACACTTATCCGGTCCATGCTGAGGGGAATAGTGCAGCAAGCCGACACTTAGAATGGGCACTGCGGTGTTACTGGCTGGTTGAAGTGAGCACATGGGAAGAAACCAGCTCTACACGGAGGCTATAGAATCTATCCCGCATCTCTACATAGAGCCTGCAGGTCCCCTACCCTCTTAACGGAAGCCAATGCAGTCAGGAGCACTGTCTTCTAAGACAAGATTTTCAACTCTGCTGACTGCAATGGTTCAAAGGGCGCTCTCTGCAGTACCGTTAGCACCAGAGACAAATTCCAAGAGGGTATAGAGTGAGGCGGATTTAGTCTCCTCGCTCCCCTCAGGAACCTGACGATCAGATCATGCTTCCCCAAAGACTTACTATCAACTACATCATGATGTGCAGCGTTAGCGGCAACATACTCTTTGAGGGTGGAGGGAGACAGCCTTCGCTCCAACCCATCTTGCAGGAAGGAAAGCACAGAACTGATCGAACATCTTTGGGGGTCTTCTCGTCGAAAAGCATAGAGGCGCCTCATAGAGAGGGCTCGAGCCGCAGTGATGGTGTCTGCCACAGTTTGTGGCAGATTACCTAGAACCTCCACATCCCGTCCAGGGACTAGACATGGAGTTTCCAGAAGTCTGGACACGGGTGCCATAGGGTGCCCCGTCTCTGAGTCAGAAGGTCCTTCCTCAGAAGGTCATTCCTCAGAGAAATGGGCCAAGGAGGTGCTGTCGCGAGGAGCACTAGTTTACAGGGAGTAAAACCCGAAACATCTCCAGATCAGCTGAACCACCTGGGGATGGAGAGTTGTGACATGCGATGGGAGTGTAGACCACCCTGTTTGTTGATGTACACAACAGTCGCAGTGCTGTCCGTACGGACCAGAACATGCTTGACTCATAGCAGCCCCTTGAGGCGGCCCAGCATAGGACGTACTGCTAACAACTTCAGGCAGTTGAAGGGCCATTGCAGTTGAGGCACCGTCCACAGACCCGAAACTGCAAGCACATTGTACGTGGCCCCCCAGTCGGTGGTAGAGGTGTCTGTGGAGACCACAGCATGCCTGGACACTTGTTCAAATCAAATCAAATCACCTTTATTTATATGGCTCTTTTAACAAGTCCAATTGTTTCAAAGCAGCTTCACATTTTTAACAGGAAAATAATGCAACAGAATTTGTACAGCCGTTCTGGTGAAACGGTGATGTTATCCAGCTACTTTAAAGTATCTTATAGTGTAAATGCGGGCAGATCGGTAATATAGATGAAATTTAGGTGTCCCCAACTGAGCAAGCCAAAAGCCAGAGGCAACGGTGGCAAGGAGCCAAAACTCCTTCAGGGTCAGAATGGAGAACAAAACCTTGGGAGAAACCAGGCTCAGTTGGGGTGCCAGTTCTCCTCTGGCCGACGAACAAACAGTGTATGATTATAATTCTGGCAACATAGCAGGTCTTAATTCATATTAGGTAAATAGATATTCATAAGATTATTCAAAAGATTGGAGTCGTCAAGCCGGAGACGGGTTTAAAGAGGATGTGGTGTCGATGCAGCATTTACGGGGGGAGTTTATTTGACACGCTCTCTGCAGACACTTCAGGGATGCGTTGGTCATGTCCAGGCACTGATCCACCATCTGATCTGGATACGGCCCGGATCCGGCTGACTGCAGTAAACCTCGGGATAAACAGAGAGACTAACATTAGCGTAGATGCCATTCTTCTTATGATGTAACAAGTACATCAGGTGTTATGGGAAGTGTTCCCGGTTCTGGCTGACCTAGTTTGGGTACTGATTTGAATAATAGAAATTGATAATGTTTTATGTGTAAGCCATAGTAAAGAGATGCGTTTTTAGTCTAGATTTAAACTGACAGAGTGTGTCTGCTTCCCGAACAATGCTAGGAAGACGATTCCAGAGTTTAGGCGCTAAATAGGAAAAGGATCGACCACCTGCAATTGATTTTGATATTCTAGGTCTTATCAACTGGCCAGAGTTTTGAGACCGCAATAGATGTGATGGAGTATAATGCGTTAAGAGTTCGCTCAAGTACTGGAGAGCTAAACCATTTAGTGCTTTGTAAGTAATAAGCGAGATTTAAAAATGTATACAATGTTTAATAGGGAGCCAGTTCAATGTTGACAGAACCGGGCTAATATGGTCATACTTCCTTGTTCTAATAAGAGCTCGAGCTGCTGCGTTTTGGACCAGCTGGAGTTTGTTTATTAAGCGAGCAGGGCAACCACCCAGTAAAGCATTACAATAAGCTAGCCTTGAGGTCATGAACGCATGAATTAACTGTTCAGCATTTTGCATCGAAAGGATGTGCCGTAATTTAGATATATTTTTAAGATGGTAGAATGCAGTTTCACAGATGTTAGAAACGTGGCTTTCAAATGAAAGATTGGTATCAAAGAGCACACCCAGGTTCCTAACTGACGACGAGGACTTGACAGAGCAGCCATTGAGTGTTAGACAGTATTCTAGGTTACTACTTGCAGAGTTTTTTTGTTTAATTAAAAATTAATTTATTTCTGAATTAAGTTGCTGGAAATTACTAGACATCCAATGTTTTATATCAGCTATGCATTCCGTTAATCTTGTGAATTGGTAAGTTTCGTCAGGGTGTGAAGAAATATAGAGCTGAATATCGTCAGCATAACAGTGAAAACTAATGCCATGCTTCCTAATGATATCTCCCAGTGGTAGCATGTACAGGGTGAAGACCAACGGTCCTAGCACTGAGCCCTGCGGTACGCCATACTGAACTTGTGATTGATGTGACATCTCTTCATTTACTGCTACAAACTGATAACGGTCAGATAAGTATGATTTAAGCCATGCTAATGCAGTTCCACTAATGCCAACATAATTTGGCATTAGTGGACGACTTGTTCTAGGGAAACACCTGCCCGTAGAAACAAAAGGTCCGACTATGGGCTGAAAGTTTGGCGGCAATTCTGTGTGATTATTACAAGGAATTAACTGCTCTGCCACGCCCATCTCGGGACTCAGTTGTGGAGCCAGTGCTGAAGAGGCCTCATATGAAGCAACCCGAGCAGGGTTACTGCGGCTGCGGATGCCATATGTCCCAGGAGCCTCTGAAAATGTTTCAGTGGGACCACTGTTCTGCGTTTGAATGAATTCAAGCAGTTCAACACTGACTGGATGCACTCCTCTGTGAGGCGCACTGTCAGATTGTCAGACAACTCCATACCGAGAAAAGAGATCCTCTGCATGGGGGAGAGTTTGCTCTTTTCTCAGTTAACCCGAAGTCCCAACTGGCTGAGGTGACTGGCTGGGGACAGATGCACCCGAAGATGCAGTTCTGCATTAACATCTTGAAAGGTACCCTGTGCAGGGACCGATTCAAGAACCGCAGGTCCAAGATTGGCCGTAACCCACTGTCTTTTTTTGGTACAATGAAGTACGGGCTGTAGAAGCCTATTTTCATATCGGCTGGAGGGACCAGCTCTATCACATCCTTCGCCAGTAGGACTGCAATCTCCACCCATAAAACAGAAGCACCCTCCTTCAGCACAGAGGTGAAGTGGATGCCCCTGAACTTGGGGGGACGCCAGGCGAACTGAATTGCATAGCCGAGTTTGATAGTACGGATGGGCCAGCAAGATGGGCTGGGAAGCACTAGCCAGGCTTCCAGTGACCAAGCAAGTGGGACCAACGTCACCACAGACGTACCTGTAGTGGGGCAGCGAGGTGGAATGCAGGGACGTCAAATACATCGAACGTGACTGACTGAAAGGGAACATATAATAGCTGTTTAAAATGAAATTACAACTTGTGTACAATTTTCAATAATAATAATATATGGTTATTCAGGTTTACATTTTTATTTGTATCATCTTAGCAGTTTATTTAAAGTTGACAAAATATACTTTCAATACATTGTCTTTATTATATTAATGCAATCTCTATATAAAATAATTCTATGATTTTTCTCTATTCTGTGGTCTACTTCTCTATTCTGTTACCTCTATTCTATCATAGTCAATTTAAGGGTCACGGATCAATCTCACGGGAGCCCAGCTTTGTGTCCATGAAGAGTGACCGGTCTATGGTGGAGCCAGTGACCTTTGGGGGAAAACACCCATCAACTGCTCTGAGGTTCAACATTTCATAGATATATAGATAGACAGACAGACATGCAGATAGATAATTGAGGATCTTCTTCATTTATTCATTAATTTAATTTTGACTTGTAAAATATTTTAGTGACACAGAATGACTCTATATGAATTATTGTCTCTGTTTTCTCTACTCAGATGTATTGTTTCTGTTCTGTCTATGTTTGTCCATAAATAGTGAACAATCTATGGACACCCCAGGAAGATTTTGGGGAAGACACATTTTATCTAATTTGCAGTACAACATTTCTGTCTAGACATAAAGTTATTTTACTATCACTTTTACTTCTTTATATTGTAATCTAATAATTTATTATTTCAGTCATGATTTTCAACTGGTCCAAAGCAGATCCAAATCAAATCTGCTGAAGAAGTTTCAGTGTCTGTATGAAGGAACAGCAAAGCAGGGAAACCCAACCCTCCTGAATGAGATCTACACAGAGCTGTACATCACAGAGAGTGAAAGTGGAGAGATCAAAAATGAGCATGAGGTGAGACAGATTGAGACACAATCCAGGAGAGCAGCAACAGAGGACACACCAATCAAATGCAATGACATCTTTAGACCTTTACCTGGACAAGTCAAACCCATCAGAACTGTGCTGACAAAGGGAGTCGCTGGCATTGGAAAAACAGTCTCTGTGCAGAAGTTCATCCTGGACTGGGCTGAAGGGAAACAGAATCAGGACGTCCAGCTCATATTTCCACTTCCTTTCAGAGAGCTCAACTTGATGAAGGACAAACCACTCAGTCTTTCAGATCTTCTTCATGTATTTTTCCCTGAAACAAAAGAAATGGAAATATCCAGTGAGAAATATAAAGTGTTGTTCATCTTTGATGGTGTGGATGAGTGTCGTCTGTCTCTGAACTTTAAGAGCGATGTGAGGTTGTGTAATATATCTGAATCAGCCTCAGTGGATGAGCTGCTGATGAACCTCATTGAGGGGAATCTGCTTCCTTCGGCTCTCATCTGGATCACCTCCAGACCCGCAGCAGCTGATCTCGTCCCCTCTGGGTGTGTCCATCGAGTGACAGAGGTACGAGGCTTCAGTGACCCACAGAAGGAGGAATACTTCAGGAAGAGAATCAGTGATCAGAGTCTGGCCAATACAATCATCACACACCTCAAGTCATCAAGGAGCCTCCATATCATGTGCCACATCCCAGTGTTCTGCTGGATCTCAGCCACTGTTCTAGAGAAGATGTTGAGTGAAGCTGAGAGAGGAGAGATTCCCAAGACTCTCACTCAAATGTACACACACTTCCTGATACTTCAGACCAACATCAAACATGAGAAGGACTATGAGAAGAACGTGACAGATCAAGACCTGATCCTCAAACTGGGGAAACTGGCTTTCCAGCAACTTGTGAAAGGCAACCTGATCTTCTATGAGGAAGACCTGAGAGAGTGTGGCATTGATGTGACAGAAGCATCAGTGTACTCAGGATTGTGCACTCAGATCTTCAGAGAGGAGTTGGGCTTGTATCAGGGGAAAGTCTTCTGCTTTGTTCATCTGAGCATCCAGGAACATCTAGCGGCTCTATATGCACACATATCCTTTACAAACGAGAACAGAAATGTGTTAGATCAAACCAAACCTATTATCTAAAATTTTAAATCAGAAGAAACATGTGTCATTATCTGAGCTGCATCTGAAAGCTGTGGATGAGGCTTTACAGAGTAAGAATGGACATCTGGACCTTTTCCTGCGCTTCCTTCTGGGTCTCTCATTGGATTCCAATCAGACTCTCTTACGAGAACTACTGACACAGACAGGAAGCTGTTCCTACAACAAAGAGGAAACAGTTCAGTACATCAAACAGAAGATCAGTGAGAATCGCTCTCCAGAGAGATCCATCAATCTGTTTCACTGTCTGAATGAACTAGGTAATGATTCACTGATGCAGGAGATCCAACGTTATCTGACATCTGAAGAAATAGGAGGAACCAAACTCTCCTCTTCACAGTGGTCAGCTCTGGTTTATGTGTTGCTGACATCAGAGCAGAAGATGGATGTTTTTGATCTAAAACAGTTTGTTGGAGCTCAAAACACAGCAGATGAAGTTCTTCAGAAGCTGCTGCCTGTGGTTAAAGAATCCAGATTAGTTCAGTAAGTCACACTGACAACAATCACTACACTGATAAAAACATGATCACATTTATGAATTTCAGCATGTGCTTTCGTACCAAAGTGTGGCAATTATAAATGGAGGGAGGGGCACTGAATGTTTAGTAAAATTCTTCTTAACATCACACGCATTAACATGGATAAGCAGACCAGAGAATAAAGAATGCTATCAGTACCAACTACGCCACCCCGGGGGCCTATTTCTGGGGAAAAGCCCTTAACAATCGAACAAAGCTCACAGGTTTGTTTACGGCAGGTATCAGACATGGATTGAGAAAAATCCCTTTATAAATCCCAGTCAGCAAAAGATTGTGCGTATGTGCATCTCCACCCCGTCTCCTCCCTGTGTGTGTGTGTGTGTGTGTGTGTGTGTGTGTGTGTGTGTGTGTGTGTGTGTGAGTGAGAGAGAGAGAGAGAGAGAGAGAGAGAGAGAGAGAGAGAGAGAGTGAGAGAGAGAGAGAGAGAGAGAGAGAGAGAGAGAGAGAGAGAGAGAGAGAGAGAGAGAGAGAGAGATATGAATGATTGTTGAGCTCAGGGTGTGAGTCGTGATGAAGGACTGAATGTGACCAGGATCGAAACTGACCGAAAAGTTTTACTGCCTCCAGGAACCACATTTGTAGTTTACACATTTTATTCTATAATTGCAGCTGGTATCAGTTCACCAAGCATCTTTAATCTCTACAGGTTGATTAGTTGTGGTGTCACAGATAAAGGTTGTGCTGCTCTGGCTTCAGCTTTGAGATCAAACCCCTCATACCTGAGACAACTGGATATGTCATGGAATAAACTAGGAGCATCAAGAGTGAAGCTGCTCTCTGATGGACTGAAGGATCCTCACTGTAAACTTGAAAAACTGTGGTAAGCAGGCATACGTGCACACATAGACATCAAAGGGATCTTGAACACCTGCCCTTTTCCTTCCTCAAAAGAGAAAGTGCCCTTTTTTTCTGGGGTGCTTTTCTTAAATAAATGAATATGTGTATATACCGCATTGTTCCGAAAATGTACCAATAATCACATTCAGAAATCAACACTTTATTATTATTATTATTACCTTTTTATGTAAAGTTACATATGTCAAAAAACACAGGTGTTTGATTCACATTACCTATCTGATCAAGGGGATATGAATGTTTTTTTACCTTAGGCTGACCAAGTCAATGTGTCAGTACGTAGCTGAAATAAGAAATCATGGCCTCCCTACAGTAGGCCTACCTTCAGCTGGATGATGGCTCTGGTTATGGGCAGCGCTGTCATTTCTTTTATCGGCTACTGACACACTTGCCTGTCAGTTTCTTCAAAGCTGCCATTTTTAAGACTGTCTTTTTGGGCTTGTGATCTTCTAACATTACACTCTGACACACTGTATTTCTTGGCTGTGTAATGAGAGTTGTTTGATGACTCCGCTGCGTTTATCAGTCCTGGACAGAACACTTGTTTTACTTGTATTGTTGTGAGTGTATTATTGACATCTCTCCCTCCCTCTCTCCCTCCCTCTTTTCCTCTCTCTCTTTCTCCCTCCCTCTCTCCCCCCCATCCTTTCCTCCCTCTCTTTCTCTCTCCCTCCCTCCGCGTCTTCACGCAGCACATCAGACACACAGACAGGCAGTGCAGCCTATTGCATTGGTTCCACCAGTAGTGGGCACTCATTCAACATAATCAATGACATATACCTGAGTCAATGAGACTGAGGGAAGTTAGTGAGGGAAGGGCATAAAAATACAAAGTGGAACACAGCCCAGCTCCAACACATTTGACTGGAAGTTTCTAGTCAGTCTGAAGAGCTTGATTAGTTTGTTCAGGTGTGTGTAATTAGGGTTGGAGCTAAACTGCAAGACAGTGACCCTCCAGGAACAGGTTTGGACACACCTGCATTACAGGGTACAAAACAAACCTTCTGGCAACAAAAGAGCTGTGTGATAAATTGTTTTAATGTGTGACGTGGAGGCAAAGAACCACTTGATGTGAAAAGAGGGATTGTGCGTGTGTGAATTACCTGCGTCTGTGCAGCTCATTTACATTTACATTGACGCTTTTATCCAAGGCGACTCACAAATGAGAGCAATAAAAGCAACTATATACAGTCAAGGGCAACAATATGCAAGTGCTGTAACAAGTCTCAGTTAATCTAGCACAGAACACATAGGACAGAACATTTTATATATATATATATATATATATATATATATATATATATATATATATATATATATATATATATATATATATATAATAAATAGACAGAAAACGGATAGAGTGATAAGTGCTATTCTTTATTGGTCAGGTGCTGCTGGAAAAGATGCGTCTTAAGATATTTTTTTGAAAATGGCTACCGACTCGGCTGCTCGAATTGAGACAGGCAGGTCATTCCATCAGGTGGGAACGGTCCAGGAAAAGGTCCTTGTGAGGGATTTCACCGTTCACTTGCAGAACGCAAGCTTCTGGAGGGTGTGTAAGTCTGAACAAGCGAGTTTAGGTACATTGGTGCAGAGCCAGTGGTTGCCTTGTAGGCGAGCACCAGCTGATCATCAATCACAACTTCAAGGTTCCTGGCTGTCCTGGACGGAGTTATGGATGATGAACTGAGCTGAATGGAGAGAGTATGGTGAAGTGCTGGATTGGCTGAGATCACAAGCAGTTATATCTTTGCCAAGGTGTTGTTCTTTCATCCAGGCAGAAATATCTGTCAGGCAGGCAGCGATACGAACACCAACTGTGGGATCATCTGGTTGAAATGAGAAGTAGAGTTGAGTGTCATCAGCATAGCAGTGATAGGAAAAGCCATGTTTGTGGATGACAGATCCCAGTGATGACATGTTGATGGAGAAGAGAAGTGGTCCAAGCACAAAGCCCTGGGGAACTCTAGATGATGTGATTGTTGTCCATCTCCAGTAGCTAGATGATGTGATTGATGATGTGATTGAAATGGTTGTTGTCCATTTCTACTAATAGAGAAGCTTTGAGTACTAAAGAAAACAGCAGTGTTACCACCTTGTTGCTTAGAAATATAATTTAGCTTTTCAGTAGCGCAGCTATTTTACTAATAAATTCAGCAGTGACAACTAATTTCTGTGCTCCTGAATCTTTCTGTGTGTGATTTAAAAAAAAAAAAAAACTTACCCACAAGTGTTGATAAAAAAAACAATGCATGAAGCTAGAATAAAACAGAATTTTGTCAAAGACTACATCCAGATAGGAAAAACTGAGGCTCTGTTCTTTCTTTTTATTTATTGCATGTTCAGATATTCATACAACAAAATATTCTGGGGGCCATAAAAAGTTTGTGAAAATTATCAAAAATGCTGGTGGTGGCTGAAAAAAAAAAATGCTGGAGGGGAAAGAGTTAATGTAAAGCAGTGATTAAACTGAATGAAACTACCTGTGCATTAAACGGTTTGAACGGACACCTTCTAGCCAACCAGAAGTGAGTATTCAGACAGACCATGGATTAACCCTGCCGTAGATTAAATCTCTCTTTCTGATTGTGAAGTTCTGCTTGTCTGAGCTGTAGATTCTGAACTGAGAGACTGAAGAGTGTCATTGTTCTCTACAGGTTGAGTTATTGTGGTGTTACGGGTGAAGGTTGTGCTGCTCTGGCTTCAGCTCTGAAATCAAACCCACACCTGAGAGAACTGGATCTGTCATTGAATAAACTATGGGTGTCAGGAGTGAAGCTGCGCCCTGATGGGCTGAAGGATCCTCACTGTAACCTAGAGAAACTGTGGTAAGAATATATAAATGTCAACATTCTCTTTCATTTCCCTCCTTTTATTGACACCAGGCCCAGAAAACGAGAGCTCTTGATCAATGACGTAATAGAACGGGAAAACAGATCACGCTACAGAGCAATAAACATGCCGAAGATAGCAAGTCGCTGCATAAGCTTCCTTCGGATTCTAATATTAGGAATGAGTGGATGTTTGTTTGCTTCATTTCACTGTGGAATCGTGTGTAAATAAGACAGGTCGAGACTGGATTTGCAGACATATTGAGATTAAAACACAATGCTGTACCTTCTATGTTGGATCCGACAGGAATGGTGCAACACACTTATGTGAGTAAAACATGTGTTTTATATGTGATAGTATTGCATTGTTACAGATCGTTTTGATTATGTGTACGTTACGTGCACTCAGGGCTGTGTGTTTTCCAGACGGGCTACTAAAACGTAAGCCTGTCGGCAGGCCGGTGAATCTTAAATGTTGAAATAATATTCCTTTCTTGATCTGCGTTGTTCACTCTCTTGATTTGATATTTGAAGGGCGCGCATGCATGTGTGTGTGTGCGGTTCACGCTTATATCCACCGATCAGGCGGGCCAAGTAAAAATAATATTCCAATCAATCGCGGGTGGATGAGAGAGAAATCATTGTGTTTGTTTGGTAAAGATGTTTTGCAAGCCCTGTGAGAGAATCAATCCAGTTGCCTCCTTTCAGAACAATCCCTCCCTAATGTGAACTGACAGGGGAGCTCATTAAATATGCAAATCTTATCCAATTCTAGCCATGGGCGTTTACTTCCAAATCTACAGTGTGGCAGCCCATCAAAACCAAGCATTCCAGGAGAGAGCCTCAAAACCAGTATAGAAAATAGCCTATTACTTATTCATTATGATGTTTTTGAATGTAAAAACTGCATAAACATCATTAGTTGACCTCAGACAACAGTATAAATAAATTTAAAAAGCCAGTTCATGACACCTTTAATGGCGGCTATGCACTCTAAAAAAAAAGTTGGGACAGAGGTTAATAAAAGTGAAAATATTACATAATATCCAAGTTAAACTCTTTTGAAACAGTCCACAATGAGCAGGTGAACTGGTAATAGATGAGGGGATCGTGACTGGATGTAAAAGGAACTTAGTTTTTGCAAGCAAAGATGGGTCAAGGCTCACCACTTTGGGCCAAATTTCATGAGAGAATCATCAAACTATTCAAAAATCACATTTCTCAATGCAAGATTGCAAATAATTTATGTCTTTCACTAACTACCATATGTAATATTGTGAAAAGATTCCAGAGAATTCTCAGGGAATCAGAGAAATCTCAGTCTGTGTAGGGCAAGGCAGGAGACCTCTGCTGAATGTGCATGACCTTTGACCCCTCAGATGGCACTGCATGAGAAATTGTCATGCTACTTTGTTAAATACGGCCACATGGGTTTGGGAGTAAAACCGTTGTCCCTTAACACAGTCTGATGTTGCATCAAGAAACACAACTTGAATCTCTGTTACTCAAGGAGAAAGTTATACATCTGTTCAATGCAGAGATGCCGGCGAGGTCATCTCAGATGATCCAAAACACAGTGGAAATGTGTGCTGTGGTCAAATGAGTCCATGTTTCAGCTTCTTTTTGGAAAAAAACAGACATCAGGTTCTCAGTCCCAAAGACAAAAGGGACCATCCAGACTTTCATCAGCAACAGGTGCAAAAGCAAATCTGTCATGGTATGGAGGAGCATCAGTGCAAACGGCATGGGTGACTTGCATTTGTGTGAAGGTACCATTGACCTGGAGGCGTATAATGGGATTGTACAGTGACATCAAGATGACATCAAGATGACATCTTTCCTGGGAAGTCCATGGTTATTAGATCAAGACAATGCCAGGTCTCATTCTGCACAGGTTAAAATAGTGTGGTTTCATAGACACAGAGTGGATGTGCTTGACTGACTGCAGTCCAGATCTGTCTCCTACTGAAAATGTATGACTCATCATGAAAAGGATGATCTCGGAGCTGGCTGAAGCCATCTTTGGACGCTGATCAGGGGCTGGAGCCATCTCTGGACACTGGTCATGGGCTGGAGCCATCTCTGGACACTGGTCACGGGCTGGAGCCATCTCTGGACACTGGTCACGGGCTGTAGCCCTCTCTTGACTCTGGTCACGGGCTGGAGACATCTCTGGACACTGGTCATGGGCTGGAGCCCTCTCTGGAGTCAGGTCATGGGCTGGAGCCCTCTCCGGATTTAGGTCATGGGCTGGAGCCCTCTCCGGGCTCAGGTCATGGGCTGGAGCCCTCTCTGGACACTGGTCATGGGCTGGAGCCCTCTCCGGGCTCAGGTCATGGGCTGGAGCCCTCTCTGGACACTGGTCATGGGCTGGAGCCCTCTCTGGGCTCTGGACAGAGACAGGGGACTTCGCAAGACTCATGACGTGGACGGGAGATATCCCTGGACACTCAACGGGGATAGGAGATGTCGCAGGACACTCGATGGGGACAGGAGATATCCCTGGACACTGGACGGGTACTGAAAACATTCCTGGACTCTCCACGGGGACTGGAGATATCACTAGACTCTCGACAGGGACTGGAATTGACAAGGGTGACTGTGGCTGAGTGGTGGTGGTGCCCTCATCAACCTCACCATCAGTGAGGGAAGAACCACTCAGCCACACAGCACATAATCCAAGTATTGTGCTAGAGTACCTGGTGTAGAATATGCTGGTACCTGGATAAATAGCGGGTCACCCAAACCCCTCCAGAATATAGTTTTCAACATCACATTGTTCCATGTTACCTGGTGGGTGAGCTAAACGAACTCCTCAACATGTAACTGAATTGGTCAGTGGTCCTGTGAGATGGAGATTAGTAGATCAGCTGGGTCTAGTGGGATAAGGAGAAGACCCATAATGCTGCAGTCTGTATAGGTCCAGTCTTCTGTTACGGAATGTATACTCAGAACACAAAGAGGGATGATTAATAGATTTAATTCGAGACAGCACAATGCAACAGGCAATGTAAACAGGTGAGTAGACACACAGTGGAGACTTGTCATTCTCTAGGAAATCGTTGGGGAACAGGACACATGGGAAATTGCTGGAGAACAGGACACAGGGGAAATCGCTGGAGAGACAGGGCACAGGGGAAAATCGCTGGAGAAACAGGTAGGTAGACCGTGAAGCATGAACAAGACCGGACCAAGAACTGAGGTGAGGTGTGTGCTTAAATAGGTGCTGATGAATGTGCAGACAGGTGCAGGTGTGTGTGATAATGAAGTTCATGCAGGTGAGAGCCAAGGAGGACGCTGGGAGCCAAGGAGGACTCCTGAGAGAGTGAGAGACTAAAGAGTGTCATTGTTCTCTACAGGTTAAGGGATTGTGGTGTTACAGATGAAGGTTGTGCTGCTCTGGCTTCAGCTCTTAGATCAAACCCCTCACTGATTCTGTCTGGAAATAAAATAGGAGACTCAGGAGTGAAGCTGCTCTCTGATCTGAAGGATGATCCACATTATAAACTGGAGACGCTTGAGTGAGTGGTGATGACTAAAAACGTCTGAATTTTAATTGAAATATAGTTTTTCCTTCTTGGGTTACTTTCTTGGTAACATTTACGCACTATAAACATTTAATAAGAGTTTGATTCAATTTATAGTTATTTTTATTTTAAAACAATGCAATATTTAGTTTGAATCATTGTAAACTATTTCGCTCTGACCAAAGTGCACATGTGATCGTACGTTCACGGATATGCCGTGTGCTATTCACACAACTCTGTGAATGAACTCTGTGACATTAAACTGAAGTTTTCCTTTCTTTGAATCGCTGCACCAGTGTCTGCTGCTTGTCTTCATCCAGAGACAGTGTGAAGAACACAATGGCAGTGTAGTATAACCCCGTTTGCAACGGCATTGCTATCACATTTTGATGTTCATCACAGAGCCGAAAAAACAATCCAATACTTCCATAGAAATGTGTTTTGCATTTGACTTAAGTAGATTAAAACAATAGATTATTGGAAATAATCACATTATTGGTGCACCAATAAACTCTAACTGCTTTCGCCGTACAAACTAAACAAACTAAAATAAAAAAGATCGGAGCATCCTATTAAGAATATCCTGCTAAACCTAACAAGGGAAAAACATATCCAACCATAAACCTCCCCTCAAATACAACTAGCAACACTTACCCAAGCCGAACTCCCACGAAGCAACCAGAAACCCACTATATCCTCCAAAACTTACTAAACCAAATATTTAACGAATGCCAAATTTAAAGACGAGCCCCCATATTTGTCACGACCAGCTCAAAGCCATGACAAAGGAATTGGAGGACACAGTCAGGTTGATAGTTGCAACAAAAGGTTTATTAACATAAATAGAAAATGTCAGACACCTGATAAATCAAGACATCAGACAGAACCAGTATTAAATTAATAACAGAATTGAACTAAACAAATCAAGGCCAAAACCAGGAGCAAAGAAACCAAAAGCAAGCCAACATGCTAAGTCAACAAAGCCTAAGCTTTATAGAGGGAAGAACAGGTGGACATCGTTCACTTCATGAGTCTCCTAGCCACACCCACTGGCCGGCTGTAGCAGGAAGAACCGGAGACCTGTCACAATAGGCATTGTCTTTTTATATGTGAAATTATGTATTTTTTATGTAATTTGCAATAGAACATAATGGTAAATTTGTGTTATCATAAATAAAACTGACCCAATGACAGAAAGAGGACCATCACACAGGATTATGGATAAGGGTCAAAGGTCATCATTCATGGTGGTTTGGATGCAAAATTAAAACCTGAACAGTTAAAAAGATATTTAAAAATGTGTACACCACAGGGTTATTTTATTATCTCTGACTAATAGTGCAAATAGTTTTAGTTGATCATTTGACTGTCTGTGTTTTTACAGGTTTTAGATGTTTGCCTGACCTTCTCTGGATCAGCTGATGGAGAATAAAGAGCCACTACAGACACATCACATTCAACAGAATCAACACACACAAACCCACAGTGATCATCACACACACTTGTGTTCGTGTAACTTTACAGAATGTTCCAATCCTTCATCCAGAGTCAAACACAGAAACCTTTTGTTTCTTCTTCTGAACTGACATTTACACTGGTGCCCCATTATACATGACAGTATGACCAGTTGTTTGTGAGAATCTGTGTATCTTCTGTCCACATTACAATCGATGATATCCCAACATAATAATAAGCTTTACATTGGGTTACAGTCTTTATTTATGATTAATTGACTTCATACGTTTAAAAAAAAAAAAAAAAAAAAACAGGTTATTTCCTACAGGTCATGTCGAGTCATTTTGTTGTTTGTCTCCAGTGCCAGAAGCTTCTGTGAGTAGTTTTGAGGCAAGCCGTTCTGTTGAGCCCCTGAACACACAACCTAGATGCAGAATGAGACAAGATCAACATTTAAATGAAAAAGTGACTCTTCATTGACACATTTCATGGTAGTTAGGCAACTAGACAGTCACAGATTTTATTCTTTATTTTATAGTCATGCACACAATATAGTGTGATTAAAAGACAGCTATATTGAGAATAGACATGTGCTGGTATACAGTAATACAATATATCACAATAATAAACATGCGTGGTATTGTTATCGTGGGCACTTCAAAATATAGTGAATAAGTAGCACACAATGTTGTATAGAACAAAAATAATAATAATGCAGAACACCCTTTCAATGTTCAGCGTGTAATATTTATGAGGATCTATTAACAGAAATTTTAATATAATATACATAACTATGTTTTCAGTGGTGTATAAAGACTACATAATGAGCCGTTATGTTTTTATTACCTTAGAATGAGCCGTTTCTATCGACACACCGCGGGTCCCTTACAGTGAAGTCGCCATTTTGTGCCGTCATGTTTCTACAGTGGCCCTAAATGGACAAATTGCTCTACAGAGCGCTAGCTACTCTCTGCTGTCTCAGACAACAACATCTTTGTCCTGTGTCGGCCACCGTAGCTTCTCTATGTGTTTCGACAGGGGGGGGGGTGAGCGGTGGACGGTTGCAATTCACCTTCAAGGTCAGTCAGAAATCTAGTAAACTTTGATGACCTTCAAAGCCCACATTTCAAAGACAACTCGGTCCTGCAGGTTTTGTGCTGCACAAAATCAGGAAGATCAGACAGAGCATGCAACACAGCTTCTCGTCCAGGCCCTGGTCATTTCTAGGCTTGTAGCGCGGTCACATAATGGGGGAATATTTATACTGCTGTTAATTATTTTAATTAATCATATAAGACAGCTGTTTTGTATATGTATTTTCCCCTGTTGTTTATTGCCCGGGAATGTGTTTGTGTTCCCGTTTTACTCACGCGTGTTATGGGAAAATTTAATCATAGAAGAAAATGAGAGTTTATTGTTCACATTTATCCAAATATCAAAGGATCATGCATGTGTTTTCTGTTTGCTATGCCTGATTGTTAAAATCCACGGAGGTGTTTGCTTGAAAGACATATGGAGTTATTTGAGGATATGTGGAAAATTACAGAAAGGGGCAGAGATGCTGACCTTGGGAAGGGTTTAAGAGGAAATTAAATTGTTTAGTCTGGCAGACATCGCTCTGCAGCTGTATGACCGTTCTCTCTTCTTTTGCAAAAGAATAAACCATTTTATTAAATTTACGAAGATTTGTCTCTTATTTCAGAAGTTGATTATAAAATTGCCCCAACACGCGAGACTTCTGTCGGGAAGATTCTGGGAATCCCTGTGACATCAGGGGGTCAGACAGCTGATTGTCACATCCAATAAAAGAAGCCGCAGGCTCAGCACCCGCATACTTTAACTCACTCCTACGAGTCTACACCCTCACCAGAAGCCTTCTCTCAGCTAAGGAGCGACGGCTCATGGTACCATCACGGAGAGGCATGAAATCCCTCTCCAGAACATTTTCATTCACCATTCCCTGCTGGTGGGACGATCTTCCCACCTCCATCCGGAAGGCAGAATCACTGACAACATTCAAAAGACAGCTGAAAACTCATCTCTTCCGTGAGCTCTTAACCTCATCTTTAAAAAAAAAAAACAACTAAATTTCCTCCCTATTCTAGCTTATGCTACTGTCCAAAACGTAGTATTTCAAGCACTTTTTGTGTTTTTTCACCTCTTCATGCTGGATCGCTTCTTGTATTCTTCAGTTGTAAGTTGCTTTGGATAAAAGAGTCTGTTAAATTAATAAATGTAAATGCAACCTTCTTAGTATTCCTCAATCAATTCATTATAAACAATATAACACAAACTAAATAATACAATTATAAAAAATGCCTGTTTTCCCATTATTTTTTTGTAAAAATGGTATAGTCGCTAACAATCCGAGGTGCGTAACAGTGTAAGTATATTTTTTTCTGCACAACAATAATTAAATCTTTGACGACTGAATAAGTGTAATTCACCTTTATTCCACAAGGTGGCAATGTCTGGCACACAATGATGATTTCACTCATCGCTACCTCACAAACATCGTTGTTTTTTGCAGAAAACAAAAGAATATGAAGTATCATCAGCAAAAAGTGAAACGTCTCAGCAATTTACTACGGAGCAAGTACTGAACACAATCAAATATAAGTGTCACATCACTTGATGGTGTGTCTGGTGAAGAATCTGTCAGCGATCAAAATATTGATGTTGAAAATGATATGTTAGGATATGTTTGAGATGGTGAATATGAGCCAGATGCTGACGAGGACAGTGATGATGGTATTAAACATCTGTTCAAACTAAACCCTTCCAAGCTCCAAAAGGTAACAATATATGCTTTGTTTTATTCTTCATTAATTGTTACTCTAATATCAGGAGAGTTTTATATTATTGTGACAGGTAGAGATCCGTCCGTGTTAGATACAGATCCGGGTCGCTGTAATAATGATTGTTAAAATATTTATGCATTTAAGGGTTATCTCTGTTTATAGAAAATGAAGAACAAAGAATGCACATCAGGTGTGTTTTGCTTTTTTATGCTTTTAATTAATTTATGATTTGTTATAGCAATTTATATAACAATATGTTGTAATATTTTGTGCAGAGATTTTATTTTGTTGTAAATTGCCTGACAATGTCACTGCTAAAGTATTGTAATGTATGTTTTAGATACCAAAGGCCATGTACACACTATCGGTCAAAAGTTTGAGAACTCTTTAAAAAGAAGTCTCTTCTGCTCACCAAGGCTGCATTTATGTTATAAAAAATAAAAATGTAATATTGTGAAATATTATTAAAATGTGTGCTGTGTTAAGAGTTTAGAAAAAGTACTTTAAGTATTGATAAACTCTTGTTAGCAATTGTAAAAAACTGTAACGCTGTGTTTTGTTGTAGAACAGCGCCCCCATGTGGCATCAGCTGACTACTGCTGCTCTGAGCTTCTCTGACACTGATGCTGGGATGTTTTGTCCCGGGACTCAATATGTCTGGATGACATTGTTCAGGGGACACCATCACTCGACTGCCCCTAAAAGCTGCTGTGCCAAATCTAAATGAAAGCATGCACAGCTCTGATAACAGACCGCAAGGCTGTTGAACAGTATCTATCTGCCATCTTTACCCATGAAGCTCAGCGTCACTGCTTCATGTCCAGAAACACAGTGAGTTCATGAACTGCATCAATTAATAAAACAACCACAGGACTTTATGATGGACCGATTTATCCATAGGAAAAGTTTTGGCTTTATATAAAAAGAGCAACATGACTATCAGAATGTCACCAAAAGGAATAATATTTATTTTCTACACACTTGTATTTACTGATCTTTTATTTTATAGATTAACTACCACTGTTATTTTTAATCCAATTTTGAATCAGAAGAATCACCTCTGCATAATCATCAAGGCACTGCGTTTATATGCGCTTAAGAAAGCAACTTATTCTAGAGTTTTGCCACGCTTTCAGTCGCAACGCCCTCTGAACTCAATTACTCATTACCCCTGGATGTTAAACGGGCGCTTATGAAAAATAACCATGGTTTTTGGCTAATTGATTACTAATTGTATAACCACAGTTTTACCACAAATACCATGGTTAAACTGTGGTTAGAGTAGCAAAACCATGGTTAATCTGTGGTCACCATGGTTTAACTACAATAACCATGTTTTTTTGGCTTTATTTGTAGTAAAACCATGGTTCATTTTCGTAAGGGGGTGTACAGGGAGATAACTAAGTGGGTGTTCTTACGGGGGTTTGTGCATGAAGTACACACACACACACTGTTGACAAAAATATTCAGGAATATGTATGATATTCTGAAGCCCCCCTAGTGACGCCCATGGCTGTAGATCTCATTTCTGCTTGTCTTCAGTTCTTTAGTGCTTTAGACAGACGCAAGTGCC
>CM031963.1:34332059-34347059 GCA_018749465.1 Paracanthobrama guichenoti
TCTGTATCTTTTCAAACTGATCCGACTTATGGTTTTCCTATGCTAGCAACATGCTAAATCATGTTAGCAGCAGTGTTGGGCAGTAACTCAGTTGGGGACTCCTAAATCTCATCTATATTCCCGATCTGCCCGCATTGACACTATATGATACTGAAATGAGCTGGATAACATCACCGTTTCACCAGAACGGCTGTACAAATTCTGTTGCATTATTTTACTTTTAACAATGTGAAGCTGCTGTGAAACAATTGGACTTGTTAAAAGCGCTGTATAAATAAAGGTGATTTGATTTGATTTGATTTAACGCATTACTTAGTAGCACGTTACTGTAATTTGATTTATTTTTTAGTAAGAGATTAATTTGACGCAGTATAATTTCCAAAATAGTAATTGGAGTATAGTTCCAAGTCTAGGTCACTATAGAGGGTGTGCACATATGTCACCGTCGGCTGGAGTGACTGGTTATGCCCACTGGTACCCCTTTTCCACCAAGGCAGTGCTGGTTTGGAGCCAGAGCCTAGTTTCAAATCAGTCTTTCCACACCCAAAGCACCAGCTCCAAACCAGGAAAAGTGGTTCTTAAGTAGCACCAAATCATTGCTGGTCTAGAAGTAAGAACCGCTTGCGTCAGCGGCTGGGTTACCGTGACCAACAAGACCAACACAAACTTGTGACCGCCATGTTTGAAATAGCAGCTAATCGAGCTAATAGCTGCTCGATTATAATCTCCGTCTACACAAATTATGGCGAGCTGCACGAATGCTTTGGATTTGCTGTGTTTTGATGCCGATGTAGGATCATAAAGCCATGAGGATCAATAGTAACGCAGCGTTTGCCATTGTTGATGGAAGGCTTCTTCGAGATGCATCGGCGCTGTGCAGACCGATCGCCGTGTGGCATTAAAGTACAGCGAGAGCACGTGACTCCTTATGCTGCGCAGCGCCGATGCATCTCGAACAAGCCTGGTGTGTGTGTGTGTTTGTTTCCCGCTGCCTCGCTAGCGTTGCTGAGAAAGATAAGATACAGTGACGTAAGACCTGGCTCTGTGGTGGCTCCCTAGCCCGTGGAAAGGCAAATCCGGTTCTTAGAAGGCTCGTCAGCCGAACCAACTCAGAACTGGCACTAGCACTGGCTCTGAACTAGCACCCGGTTCATTCTAGTGGAAAAGGGGTATGAGTGGCAAAAAGACTGAGAGGCATTGGTTTACAACGTGAATGCCACGAAAAGCACACAAAACCAGGCCCAGCACCAGAGGGGGGGGGTCGAGGAGTCTTGCCCCCCATAGACATCCCTGTTCCCCTCTCCAGACCGAGGGAGACAGATTTGATAATAGCGTGTAATTTTCTCACTCAAACCACTGCCGCTACTGCTTCTGCTACTGTTTGCTTTTAGAGGGAAAAGCTGCCCAACACTGCTGGTCTAGGATCTGTTTTCTTCGTAATAATCGCATATTATTAGCGAAAAAGAGTTGACAAAAGATCCAGTGCGTATCTGCGCTCATAAAATGATTAAATTCCCAACATGTTGTCGCTTCGGTGAGTAATGTAGCCAATCACAGACATGTCTGTTGATCTCTTTAACGCAATGGCCAATCACAGTCATGTCTGTTGATCTCTTTAACGCAATGGCCAATCACAGACATGTCTGTTGATCTCTTTAACGCAATGGCCAATCACAGTCATGTCTGTTGATCTCTTTAACGCAATGGCCAATCACAGACATGTCTGTTGATCTCTTGAACGCAATGGCCAATCACAGACATGTCTGTTGATCTCTTGAACGCAATGGCCAATCACAGACATGTCTGTTGATCTCTTGAATGCAATGGCCAATCACAGACATGTCTGTTGATCTCTTGAATGCAATGGCCAATCACAGGTGTTGAAGTTAGAATTCACTCACCTCGAGTTGTTGTCCAGTGCTGAGTTCTGCACGCACACTAATCGTCTCTAAGTGTGGATATTATGTAAATAAGAGATTCATTGTTTTGTCAGCGTCACTAAATAATTAATAAAACAGGACTGCGTGAGATCGTGTTCATTGAATGAGTGACAGCTTTCAGCGATTATAAAGGGAGCGCTCTCTGCACGCTGTCTAGGCGATATAAAAATAATGAATAGGATTATAATATATTCAGAATTTGAATAAAACTTTTGTTTTCCATTCTTGACAAGTGGCCACATGCTTCAACACATAGGCACATCGGCATATACATGCGGGACTCACTCTCGAAATTGTGATGACTGACAGTGATAAATATTTATGTATCGAAATCAGTCTCATATAAATGTCAGGAAAACATGATTCCTGACTGCATGTCAATATCCATGAATCACTGGATCTTTGGTAAGTTGTAAGGAACACTATATTGTGTCCAACCTTTAGTTTAAACTGATAACCGCTTGTTTTACTTGCGTTTTCCCCATTAACTCCAGTCATGCGGCAGCTCTTCTGCCACTCAGTCTGGCTGAGAGGGCATGTTCTGGCAGGAAAGTGACGTCGATGCATACCCTCTATACGTTACAGCCGACAGAATGTGGTGTTATCTGCATTCTCAACCCTGGTCCTCGAGGGCCACTGTCCTGCAGAGTTTAGTTCCAACCTTAACCAAAGACGCCTGAACCAGCTTAAGCTCTTCAGGATTACTAGAAAGCTACAGGAAGGTGAGTTTGACCAGGGTTGGAGCTAAACTCTGCAGGACAGTGGCCCTCAAGGACCAGGGTTGAGAACCCCTTAGAAGAAATAGCTTTTTTCAAAATAAGTCTCAGGCAGTCGCACGGGTCATCTTCCTGATCCCTACTTTAACTGGTAAGTGCCTGCGAGGCGGTGCTACCAACGAAAACAGAATCAGCGTGGAGAGAGAAAAGTACACGTTCTGTTTCTGGAATAAACAGTTCCAGAATTTCAATACAATGTCATGAAAGAGTTACATGGTCCCTATCAATGACCTGTGCGCTCTTCACCTGTGCGCTCTTCAACGCTCTTCACAAACCACTATCATTTGAATAGGCAATGCGTGATTTGGCATGGCAGCAGTGCGAATAATAAATAGCCTAACCATTGCCTTACCTAATGCAGCAAAACATACAGATATATAAAACAATGGATTTGGATCAGGACCTTTCACCATTTCAAACTGACTATATGTTGTTTTCTTTAATTTTGTCATAATTAGCCAACATATAACTTTTATAACTACTTGTATGTAAAGCTGTTTTGCAACCATGCAAAATTGTGGAAAGTGCTAGAAATAAATTTGAATTGAATTAAACAATAGCCCCTGATATTCAAAGTGTAGGCAAATTATTGAAAAGGTAAAGGTCATAATTATAAAACTTCATGATTATGATGATGATTATTATTATTATTATTATTATATAATTTCCTAAAACACATTTCCTGTGGCCTATTCTGTTTTTATACTCAACAAGTAGAACTCAAATACAGTTCACTGAATTGTACATTTAATCATAACAGGTCAACAAAAATACATTACTGAAGTGGTACTTAAATATTATAAAAATTAAATCATTTTATTTGCGAATTGCTCATTGTTACATTTGCGCTGTAGGCAAAAGTTGTGTAAATTCTGCCCTTACGGCTCCTTTTAGCAGAACGAACTAGATGCTTCAGTTCATACCTCACACTTCTATTGGTTTGCACACAAAGAAAGCCTCATCTAAACAAAATTACACAGCATCATCTAAAGATAATTTAATCATTCTAGTGAGTTTGGTTATTTAGCAAAAGTGCAGCAGAACCGATTGCTGGTGAGCGCGATGGCATTGGCTTTATGGCGTGTTGGAAACATAGATCAACCATAGCAGTCTGACGTGCCAACTTCTGGTTCAACCAATGGTACACCGTTGAGGCAGGCCAATGGGGGTCAAGGTTTAGCTTCGGTAGTTATGGTGTTTTCAAGCCATGTCAGAAAGATTGTATTTATGAGTTAAAATGCAAATGACCATCAGCACAACTTGTAATTATGAATTTTTGTTGAGTCTTTCTTAAGACTTTCTGAGTTATGTGCGTGACGTGAGAAACCATGTCAGAGCCAATGCATGCAGAGTCTGCTCTAGTGCAAAAGACCTATGCTAATAAGTATTTAAAATAGGCCTACATTTATTTCATACTAACTATACTACAAACCCTTTAATATATTTACTGACATATCGCTTGAGACTTACTGATATAAATATTATAATTAAACTTTATTTTGAGTTCTTCTTTATTGCACAATGCATATTTCTTAATATTAAGCCTAAAATGTGTTTAATATCACTATTACTAAGTGATATTAAACTGATCACTGTATAATTTAAATACAAGATATCTAAAGTGCACCTAAAGTATATTTGCAATAGTTTAGCACAATCAAATACTCTTCAGTATATCTTCAGTCAGAGCTCAGATTTATGGATAACTAAAGGACATTAAGTACAAAATTACAGACTTTAAGTACACCAATTGAGAATACTAAGTACAATTGCAGGGTATTTATATTAAGTACACAAATATAAATGTATTTGTAGTATATTTAGCATAAAATAAATGTATTTCAAATACATTTTAGTATATTTATTTTTCACTAGGGTTTAAAAGAAGTAATCAGTAATTGAAGTAATTTTCCAGAGTAACTTGCACAACACTGGCTAACAACACGCGAAATCATGTGTTCAATTTGTTATCTGATAGACTGTATCACACTTTCAAACTTCAAGCTTTTCAAACTTTTTTTTCCAGCGTTGTGGTCAGGCTTTCTGAAGCCATCTTCAAAGTTTGTCTTGACGAACTCTTTAATCTAGTTAATTTATTGGCAGGGTAAGTAACACTTTGACCCTCTGCTGTATGTGTGCAGCTGCTGAAGGGCGTGACCGTTGCTTCCGGCGGAGTCTTGCCCAACATCCACCCAGAGCTGCTCTCCAAGAAGAGGGGCTCCAAAGGAAAGCTGGAGGCCGTCATCACTCCTCCACCGACTGAGAAGACCTCCACCTCCAAGACCCCCAAAAAACCAGTGGTCAAGAAACTGGCCACCAAAAAGTCCACACGAGTAAAGGTACTCACTGAACACTGGTCAATCCTTTCTTTCGCTAACCGCACACTAACTAGGTAAAGCAGGTGAAATCATTCATTTCCATGCAAACATGCCTCCTTTATACACTGATCAGGCATAACATTATGACCACTGACAGGTGAAGTGAATAGCACTGATGATCTCTTCATCACGGCTCCTGTTAGTGGGTGGGATATATTAGGCAGCAAGTGAACATTGTGTCCTCAAAGTTGATGTGTTAGAAGCAGGAAAAATGGGCAAGCGTAAAGATTTGAGCGAGTTTGACAAGGGCCAAATTGTGATGGCTAGACGACTGGGTCAGAGCATCTCCAAAACTGCAGCTCTTGTGGGGTGTTCCCGGTCTGCAGTGGTCAGGATCTATCAAAAGTGCTCCAAGGAAGGAACAGTGGAGAACCGGCCACAGGGTCATGGGCAGCCAAGGCTCATTGATGCACGTGGGGAGTGAAGGCTGGCCCGTGTGGTCCGATCAAACAGACGAGCTACTGGAGCTCAAACTGCTCAAGAAGTTAATGCTGGTTCTGATAGAAAGGTGTCAGAATACACAGAGCACCTCAGTTTGTTGCGTATGGGGCGGCATAGCCGCTGACCAGTCAGGGTGCCCATGCGGACCCCTTTTTGGCTGCCCATGTTTGAGGTGTTGACTTGGCCTCCAAATTCCCCAGATCTCAATCAAATCGAGCATCTGTGGGATGTGCTGAACAAACAAGTCCGATCCATGGAGGTCCCACCTCGCAACTTACAGGACTTAAAGGATCTACTGCTAACATCTTGGTGCCAGATACCACAGCACACCTTCAGGGGTCTAGTGGAGTCCATGCCTCGAAGGGTCGGCAAAAGCAGGACCAACACAATATTAGGAAGGTGGTCATAATGTTATGCCTGATCTGTGTATGTAAACTAGGCTCGATACAGATCCAGTTTGCCTGGTAACTGAACATCTGTGTAGAAGGAAGTTTTGTGTGCACTTTCTACTGATCATGCCTGCCGATGCTGATCATATGATGAGCATTATAACCTGATGCTGTGTGTAGTAAAGCACACGTGTGCTTGTTTTACAGTGAGCATAGGGAATACGGCAGTACAGTGTGATGTTGTAAGTTTGCTGTTGTTGTGACAGAGACGAGCTGCTGATGCGGACGGCGGACCGGATGACGGATTCACTGTCCTCTCTTCCAAAAGTTTATTTCTCGGACAGAAGGTACAGCAGCCTTTATTAAACTCTTACTGAAGTCCATCTCAGAGTTCAGCTCCAGCTCGCCGGACACTAGTGTCCGGTCTGCAGTAAGGCCGTGATTGGCTAGTTCAGGTGTGTGCGTCTGCGGTTGGAGCTGAACTCTACAGGACAGTGACTGCTATAGCTCTTTTCCTCTACATCCTCTGCTTTTGTCCTCCTGCTGAGACTAGCTGCTAAAATCCAAATCCATCTCTCTGGTTTATGAAACATCTCCAGCTATTAGGGGTGGAATGATGCACTTGCATCGATCTTGAAATGTGAATTATGTATATAAATGTGAATGGCACGTTGTGATGTATGGAAGCTTGTTTCTTCCACAAAATAAAACATTTTAAAAGATAAGTGCAACTTTTTTTCTCACAATTCAGAATTGAACTTTATAACTCGCAAGTCTGAGAAAACAAGTCATTTTTAATTGTGTGGCGGAAACAAGCTTCCATAGTGATGTGCTCCTGTGTGCATATGTGAAGAGCTTCGAAGGTTTCTATTTACAGTGTGTTTCCGCAGTGTCGAGAGTAGTCAGATGTGCCTGTTGAGGTTCGGGAGTGAATTAAATGCAGGAATGAAAATGTGATGAGTGACCACAAGAACAGATGGGACAAAAAATGAGCTCTGTGCATTAATTCTCGAGCTATAAATGCATTGCTAGCATTAACAGTTCTTTATTTTCACACAGTAGTTCCAATAGATCGATCAACATGAGTATAGCAATCACTCAAATGAAAGTGTTGAGAGATGCTTTAGTAAGTACTGCATTTAGACAAATTTGCAAACCTCAGAATGAACAGTAAACCGTGTATAATGTGATGGTCCAGCACAACACGCTGAAGTCCAGTCAGCTTTATTTCTACAGCGCTGGATACAGTACAGATCGTTTCAGAGCAGCTTCACTGAAGCCAACACAACATCCACTCTTTCCACTCTTTTCTTATCGACAAAGTGAATCTGCCGTCTCCATCCGTTTGGTCTTTTACTGATAAAATGGTGTGTGCAATGACGTCATCCCTAAAAAAAATGCATTGTCGCAAAAGTTTTGTTGTATTTGTTGTATCTGCCCTTGAGTCGTTTCCATGCATAATAACACGTATATCGCAAATTATATCATATCTTTTGCATCCCAAATATTTGTAAAAGGCAGGGAGGGATGAGACAATTGAAATTCACCAGTTTACCTATTTTCACCAGCAACAGGCCTATAACTAAATAATGAAATATTAATTAGATGAAGTGGGACAGCGTGATGAACGGCCTTTATGTGACGAAGCCCATGGGTTTGAGCTCATTTGTCCTGTATCCAAAATGTAGGATCCATAAAAATATTGGTCCGTCAGCTTTAACGTATTGAACATGTAGTCGCGGTTTGTGGCTGAGAACGCATTCAGATCGTTCAAACCAAACAAAGGCATTGGTTCTGGTTTCAGTTCAGTAGCGTCGTTACGGATTCCTGGGAGTGAATAATCGCACGCACGACTCCACAGGAATAGTCAGGAACATCTGACTCAAACCACGGACATGATCCACCACACAAAACGGCACACAACGAGTTGCAACAACAAGAGAGAGAACATAACATAACATAAACGTCCAGGAATCAGGATCAGGACAAACATCCGACACATCAAATCCATCAGAGACAGATGCAGCTGTAACCTAAACTTATCTATTTGAGTGTCCTATATTTAACTTTTTCAAATGCTCTATATCTGCCGTCTTAACAATCCCTAAAAATTCACTTGGAGGAAATTCACTTTATTTTTTGGTTTGAGATCAAATGATACAGATGTATAAATACAGTTTATTAACGAGTGTGATGTTTGTGATTTTCCGTTGTTGAGTAGCAGATGAAACCGTGATTTATGGCGTTCAGATACAGGCGTCCTTTCTTTATCAGTACTGTAAACTCTCAGCCTCTCCAAGATTTTCAAGACGCTGTGTTTTCCTCATCCATTCTGAAACAGAACTTTATTATATATTATTACATTTTATACATCAAATAATTCTTATTAACAAGTGTCATGTTTTTTATTTAGATCAATACTTGATCAAGCAATCATCAGAAACGGTTAGCTATTATTTTTCTGAAGTTTTATTCAATTGTAAAAAAAAAAAAAGAATGATGTTTGAGACGTAACCAATTGTAATAAAATAATTTAATATAGAGTTTAATAATATGAATATAATCAAAGGAGCAGTGCCACGAGTGTGGACGCTATAGTCTGTCATGTATTTGCGTTAAAGCCCTTTTTTATTTGACAGAAAGTGTTTCCAAACTAGTTTTTCCGCAACATTTGAAGTACCGACATAGAATACGCTAAAGTTAAACAAAAAAAAATTGTCGACATTTGCAAAAAATTATTGCTAATTGGCATTTCCATCAGCCATCGGTGAAGATTTTGATGTGCTAAACCTTTTTTTCTGCCAAAAAATCCTTGGATGCAAACCTGGCCTGTGATAAACGGGATAACGACAGAATCAGTGATGCAAACTTCAGCACATATGACACTAATCCTCCGGAAAGCAGCTCGAGACACACTAGTCTCATTCACAGTGTCAATGTTGCAAAATCCGTCAGTTATGAAACGGGTGGACTTGGCTAAAAGAAACCGGTTTGCCATCATCGTTCAAGGTTTGTTCCTCTGTGTTGTTCTGAGCTGCGTCCTGCTCTTCTTCACTGTCCTGACCCCGTCTCATTCACAGTCAGACCGCTGAACGCCTGCACGCCTTCACTGACGACTGTCACCTCACTAAAGATGGGTTAGGGGAGCTGCCGTGGAGCCTCATGTTCAGGATTCGGTCAGCTGTCTCATGAATCTTTCCATCAGTCCTGTGTGTGTGTGTGCGTGTGTGAGGTGCTCACCTCTCAATAGATGGCAGTGTCTCCCTTTTTACTTTTCCCGTCTTCCTCTGTCTCCTCATCACGGTTTCAGCACATTTGTCTCTCACTGTGTTTGTTTGCCTGTTGTTGTAGCTGCAAGTTGTTCAGGCTGACATTGCCACCATCGAAAGTGAAGCCGTTGTTCACCCGACCAACTCCACCTTCTACATGGGTGGTGAAGTAGGTAAAGATCTACAGATGTTCTCCATCAAGCTCTGGCACTCCGAGCGCACTCAGACACTAATAATGCTCTCTGTGTTCATGAATCTGGGCTTTCGTGGCTGTGGTTGAGTGCGTTTGGGTAATGCTTTGCTTTCTGTTTGATTTCTCTAATAATGTCTGTCATCTTGTTTTTGTGTCTAAGCTTTGAATTCTCATTTGTCATATACTTGTTTTCCCAAACCTACATGTCTTCACTGATTCCTGTGCCCAAAAAACTCAATCTGTAACCTAACCTTTTTATATTAATAATAATATTTCTGAACATTTTAAAATGTTTTTTCTTGGTTGTGTGATCATTAAGATTATATCATTCTTTAAACATTATGGGAACGTTACTTTTGAATGTTCCAGAAACGGAAAAATCCTGTTTTTGTGCAGATGTTTTGAGAACATTATTAAAGACCTGATAACTTTGAAGGAACGTTCTATTGATGTTACTGTAAGAACGTTTGTTCATAACATTGAGAGAACCTTGGCAGAACGTTTGCTGGGTGAGGGATCAGAAGAAGCATGTGCTCGATTCTGTCATCATTCACTCAAACGCATGTCCTTCCAAACCCAGAAGAGGAAACGTCTTTTCCTGAAACACACTCACACACACTCGTCTGTCAAATATCACTGGTTTTGAAAACATTCACACTTTTGAGTGTTTTAAATTGAGCGTAAGCGGGAATGAGATGTAGAGCCACAGCAGAGGGAAGATTCTCAGGGAACGCTGGTCTGTTCATCACATGAAGCATCACGCGTCGTTTGGGCCTGTGTGGCGCGTCACGGTGTCGGTCCACACTCATATTTGTGTATGAAAAACAATTGTGTTCCACAGAAATCAGTCATACAGGCTTGGAGTGACATGAGGGTGAGTGAATGAAGACAGAATGGGTGTTTGTGTGTGCACTGTCTCTTTAAATCATGATTGAGATGTGTCTAAAGCTGGTGTCACTCACGCCAGAGCAATGACTGCTGGGACATTACCCGGGCTCGTCTGGTAGTTTTGCTAGGGGTTGTGAAATCTCACCCTCTTTTGTCACACTGGCCAACAACAACTCAATGTAAAGGAGGGTTGGTAGGACCTTTCCGGGCCTGGGTTTGTGTTAGGGACTGAAAGTGATGCCAGCTTTGAACGAGTGCTGATCAGAGAGACTCACAGTCGCGCGTCTCTCACAGGAAGTGCTCTGGAGAAGATCGGAGGAAAGGAGTTCGGAGAGGCGGTTCTGGAGCTGCGCAAGAAGAACGGTCCTCTGGAGGTGGCAGGAGGTACTGCTGCATCAGACACCAAATCACAGCATATTCGGACAATAAATACATTCAGTTTACCCCTCAGATAAACACACAGACGTATATAGAGAGGATATTTAAAAAATAAACAAGAGTAGTAAATAAATACAATTTTAAGAAATGAACTCATACACAGAAAATATTTCAGAAAAATAAATAAATGCATTCCAAATGGAAAAGAAACCTAAATAAGCACACATATAGAAGATATTCCCGAAAATTAAACAACTGAATAAGCATTAGTGCTGTCAAATCAATAAAAGTTTGTGTGTACGTAATATTTATGCATGTACTGTGTATAATTATTATGCATATGTAAATACACACGCATGCATGTTTATTTTTAAGAAACATCTTTTAATTTCATATATAAATATTTAAATTTCTAATGATATAAATGTATATACATGCAAATATTTCTTATATACATGTATATGTGTGTGTATTCAAATATACATAATAATTATGCACCGCACACGCATAAATATTATGTAAACAAACTTTTATTTTGGATGCGATTCATTGGTTGACAGCCCTAATATTAATACATTCTTTAAAATAAAAGTCAAATACACACACAGACATATAGAAGATATTCCAAAATATTGCAGAAAAATAAATTAGCAAATGTATAAATAATATATTTTAAATATATTAATTATTAATATTATTTACATTAACAGTTATTACATTATTTATATTTTTCTTTTTTTAAGATTTTTAAAGTACTAAATTTGGACATGATGTTGCCTATAAAAGCTGAAACTTTGTAACAGTTGTGTATATATACTGTATGATTCACTTGATTCAGTGCATACTGTAGAAACATCACAGTAGATCTGCATCAGCTGCTTATGAAATTAATAAGCAAAGTTCTTCCTGTAGATGATTCATAACTCGCGCTGAATCAGTCTGAAGTGATTCACTTTGATAAACTCCGTGTCATCTGGAGGGAAGGATGCGTTTGATGCTTTTCTGGTTGAGTAAGTCTGAGCTGTTATGAAGAGCTATGTTTTCAGCATGCTCTTTTACTCAGAGCAATCAAACGAGTTAGCGGTGTATAAACTGCAGTGTCATCTGTTGATGTGTGAATCTTCGCTCTCTCCCCAGCGGCCGTGACCTCAGGATACGGCCTTCCTGCCAAGTTCGTCATCCACTGCAACAGTCCCGGCTGGGGCTCGGATAAATGTGAGGAGATGCTGGATAAGACGGTGAAGAACTGCCTGGCTCTCGCTGATGAGAAGAAGCTCAGATCTGTGGCCTTCCCTTCTATCGGCAGCGGCAGGTAAAACTTCAGCCCTAAACATGAACGTTTTTCTTTTTTTGATCTCGTAATGTTTAATCAGAATGTCAAAACTGGATCTTCCAGTGAAATTGATGATGTATGCTGGTCTTCTCCAATCATTCAGTGTGCTTAAGCTCCGCCCCTTTCCTGCAATCCACTGCATGTTCACATTCAGATCCACAACTGGCACATAGAACCAAACCCCTTTTTGCCAATCATGTGCGTCATAATGCAAAAGAAAAGATTTGACGCGCTTTCCTTTGCATTGTGACTTTAAGACTGTAATTGTTCAAGAAAAAGTTGTCAATTTACAAATATAGCTGCAAGCAGCAATGGGCATTTTTGGACATTGTGTTTTATTAGGAAAATTGGATCAAACAATCTTCACAGCTTTAGCCTGTTCCTGTAAATGCATGCCACTCTCAAGTTTGTCTCATTTTACAGAGACTTGAGTTTTGAAGGCAGAACCGCAGCTATTGGCTCTAAATTACACATCAGACACAGTTTTATAAAGTTGCCTCACACGGGACTCGAAACCACAATCTCTGGGTCAGGTGCCGGCCGCTCATCTCATTGCGTCGCTGGGAAGACATGTCTTCACACAGTTCCATAGTTCTAGTGAGAATCACCATATGAATACACCACATGTTATTTAATAATAACTTCTGATGGGATCGTTCTCAGAAAGACACAATGTCTGGAACAGAAGCGACTTCATCAGCTGCTTCATTCCTGGCCACAGTGCGTGTTGCGGTCTGGGCATGTGCCAGGATTTGAACCCGCAACCTGAAAACCTGAACATTTCAGATTACACCACTAGGTGGCGCTGTACTCAGACTTCTCAGGTACCTCCAGGACATGACGATAATGATACCTACCGAATTTTGTACCAATATATCAAATTGTTTAAAAGATTTTCCAATTTGGTGGACAAATGTTTCATCCAATCCTGGCAAAATCGGTATCCATAGATCCAGCATGACACATCAAATCCATAGACAACAGTTAATGATTTTGTGACAAACTGTTCAAAAATTATGAGCAAAAATAGCATTTTTTCAGATCTCATGATCTCATGAGGTGGCACAAATTTGGCATTGGCCCTCAGATCATGGTTCTCATAAAGTGTACCAGTTTTAGTTTTGATTTGATAGTTTGGCCGAGATACAGCCTCTGAACCAATTACATTTTTTTTCATTAAGTTTGTGACGACATAACTTTTGAACAAAGATGACTAAAACAATATATGTTCAGTCATTAATGTGTGGCTCCAAAGATCATCTGATCAAATTTGACAAATTTTGAAGGAGTAGTGAAAAAAAATGGAATACTGTACTTTTCAAAATGGCCGCTACTGTAATGGGCGGAGTCTTAATGTAAGATGGTGATTGGCATCAGCATGAAGAGAGAAATCGGGTGAACTAAATTTCATTTTTCTAGAACAAAGGGTTCAAAAGTTATTTTATTTTTAAAGTTATTTTTTTAACTGGTGGTGGCGCTATAGAGTTGGTCCTAGAGACTCCAAAACTGGTCCAATCACTATTCATGAACATCTCTACAACTGTGCCAAATGTCATCATTTTCTCATAGTCCGTTCATAGGGCTGCCATAGACTCCCATTCGGGAAGAAAAATAATAGTGTGGAAAACCTCTTCGGGGCTTGGCTCCTAATTAAATGGGTATATGCAAGCCTGAAATAACAATAAGAATAATAGATATTTCAAAATGTTTTATAAAAAGATATTTGTTCCAGAGAAATGCATGCTGCACAGATAAAGATCATGTTCAGCAAAGGGACTAATTAGATCCATTTGAGATCCCAGTCATTAACTGCTAAATGCGGCTTATTTGTGTCAAAACCTGAATGTTTGTTTCTCCTGTGTAGAAACGGCTTCCCGAAGCAGACGGCGGCTCAGCTCATCCTGAAGGCCATCTCCAGCTACTTCGTCTCAACCATGGCGTCCTCCATCAAGACTGTGTTCTTCGTGCTGTTCGACAGCGAGAGCATCGGCATCTACGTGCAGGAATTGGCAAAACTTAATGCCAATTGAAGCAGATTAATTTGGATGGTGAGGGGTGATGAAATATTTTTTGATACTTTATCATAACAGCAGCGGTTGTTGGATTCTTTGATTTATTCCTAATTTTAACAGGGGTTTGTTGCATTGACCTGCAGACACATTTTGCATCTTGTTTGTTTCAGTGTATCATCACAAATGTTAATATGCATAAAGTGTATATGAAATAATTGGAAAATATATATACATATATATATATGAATGCATGGCTTGTGTAATTTGTGACTGCTGCCAGCAGAGGGAGCCCTTTGTCTAAAGTTATATTCAGAGCATCTTACAGTCATAACACAGACAAAGGAAGTGAGAGAAGTCTGTTTATTTCATACCTGGTGAAATTACGTCCCATTACAGATCGCAAACCGCTCTAGAACATTCTTCTGCTTCGCTCTCATCCGTCGTTGTGTTCCGCTGGTTTCTCCGCCGAGCTCTTATCCCGGGGTTATTGGCAGTCAGCGGCGGGTCAGTTTCCCAGCGGATCCGCAGACCTCCTCGAAGGGCACCATCTGAGCACTAATCCACAGGAAATACGGGCAGCTCTCTCCTCTCCTCCTCGCAGGAAAATCTCAGCAAATTCAAAGCATCTGTAGGCACGGCTTGTCCTTCCTGCGAAGAGGGCCGCTTTCCCAGAGCTCCGGCAGATGATATTTTATTCCTTGCATGTACAAAGTAAGCCCGGCGGGGGCAGAGGGCCACGTGAAATTAAAACAAACATCGGCGGGATCAGGGAGGGAAAATATCCAGTCATGAGAGATCATGCTAGTGCACATGAAAGGAGCGTAATATATGTGGACGCACACGCTCTCCGTAGTGAATCTGGTTGTTGACCGCTTGTATTCGTGAAGAATGTCGACATGATATACTTAGAGCTGCTCAAATGTGACTTAGTGAGTAATCAAATACAAACAGGAGAAATCCTCATGTGTTATGAATGCACATCTTTTCTATATTTACTCGTATA
>CM031963.1:34352059-34449559 GCA_018749465.1 Paracanthobrama guichenoti
CTACGAGATTCTGAAGTGTGTATACGATGGACACTTTACTATCCCATGAGGCCATGGGAGAGGAGTTGTGATTGGCAGTGAAGTGACGAAACTGACGCTGATAGGTCACATGATCACGACAACATGGCAAATGTAGTACGTCCACATTACATTCATACTATATAGACTGTACATTTTTAGCAGTGGTGAAGTAATTACTTATTCAAAATAAGTACCGACCCAATGAGTATGAGATTTCGGACACAGCCCGTGTCTTTTCTCCTCTATTGTGCCGTATATCCGAGTGAAACGCTTCTCAAACAAGAGCAAATGTAGGTGTAGATTGGTGTAGACAATGTATATTTTACAGGGGCTTGAAATGTTCTTATATTTTCACAGTTGTTGTCGTCATGTTCTTCCTTTTCCCGTGTCTTTGGACCCCATTGCCCATTGATTGTCATTCTGTATTTTAGTTTTTCGTTGTATAGTTTATTTCTCTAAAAGCCTCTACTGCAGGAGAACTCAAGATCACAGAAATCACTCCGTTAATTTCACTGAATTTAACTTTGCAAGCAATGGAAACCGGTTCAGAATGGTGACGTCTTTATCGCTTCACTGGGACAGTATGTGCTGGACTTTTACCCTGCCGCAGGATCTTGAGCAATCCCTCTCAGCGCTGCAGTAAATGGCTGGACTGGGCACTTTTATTGGGCTGTGAGGGGTCTGGAGGAGAGACAGGGTTAATCTGTAGGCCAGATCAAAAGGTCACATCCACTGATAAAGCCAGGCCTGCCAGCTTTTCCTTGCTATCTGCAAATGGTTAAAGAGCACGACTTTTCAGAGAGAAGAGATGCATCTTCACACGGCAAGTCTGAACATGCAGAAATGCAAATGACATGAGAGATCTAACATCTCATTTGGGTCTGTTCCTCACACAAAGCCAAGTGCACTCAAGTCATGTGGACTGCTTTAGGATGAGAAGAACCAGGTGATTGAAAGCTAGATACTGTTTATTGGGAGATTCTGTGAAGGTAGATTCCATCACTCATAATGAGATGAGTTTTGAGCTTTGACACTTCTGAGGTGTCTTTGCCACACAGGATGCCGCCCGTCTGCCGAGGGATTTGGCGGATCAGGATGACCTCCGCTAATCCAGAGAGTCCACAGCATTGTGTCCATTGTAATTGTGTGACTGACGGTGTCCTTCATTAAGAGGCCCAACACCTCGAGATCAGCCTCACACACACTCATGGGACTAGACCCCCTTATCATTATCCCGTCAGTCCTGTCAAACATACAAGCAGACACACCCACACACACACACATACACACAGCTAGACAAACAAAGGGCTGTATGTACATTTGCCTGGGGGCCTTTCAGGATTTGCTACGTCAAAATCTCTCTCTAACAAGGCGCTCATCCATTTGTGCGGCTCCACCCGTGTGTTTGCAGCAGGATCCTCTGAGCTCATGCATTCTGCAGGAATGCTTCCTGTGGGCTGTTGACCAGACTCATGATTGGCCACACCGCTAAAATAAAGTCATGAAGATCAGGTTATGGTGTATAGAATGACGCGTGGCATCAGGGAGTAAAGATTGTTTATAACGCTAAGAATAAATTCAACATAATTTACCGGAAAATAAAACGCCTAAAGCAAAGCGTGATGGGATGTAATTGAGATAAACATATAAAGGTCTGGCTGTTAGCTAATAAATATATTATTACAAATAAGGTCAAGGAAATTTCATTTAAGATATTGCACAAATTTTACCCCGCTAAACATTTTCCATCCAAGTTTAAGAAAGACACAGATGTAAATTGTTCATTTTTGTTCAAACTGTACCTCATGCTTTTTGGCACTGTCAGTATAAGAGGTTATGCTGGGACGTTTCTAAACGTATTACAGTTTTTTTCAATTGCTAACACACAATTTTGCAAACTAGGCTGGTTTTATCAAAATACTTTACACAATTCCCAAAACCACACACCCAAACTGCAAAACCCCTCATATATCTGGCAAAATGAAGCACTGCAACCAAAACTACACAAAGCATTATCAAAATCAAACTTTTGCACACAATGGCACACGCTTCACTCATATTACCAGATGTGTGTCTAACCAGCTACACACTGCTGGGCATAATCAACACTCTCATCTTTATATGCTTTGCCATAATACTCAAATATGTAGTTCAGATTGTAGAAAATTCTTCAGATTGTTCACATGCACAGAAATATTTGCAGATACACACACACACACACACACACACGCTGTTGAAACATTTTTATTTTTTTATTTTCACCAAACAAGTCAGTGCAAATACAAATGTCACAGCAGATCTATTTACATTGGACTGAACAAAAATATGCTCACAAAAAACAGTAACCTCAAAAAGAAAATTGCATCCTCCCTCTTCCTCTCCCACTCCCTCTTCCTCTCCCTCTTCCTCTCCCTCTTCCTCTTCCTCTCCCTCTTCCTCTCCCACTTCCTCTCCCTCTTCCTCTCCCACTTCCTCTCCATCTCCCTCTCCCACTTCCTCTCCCACTTCTTCTCCCTCTCCCACTTCCACTCCCTCTCTCTCTTCCTCTCCCACTTCCTCTCCCTCTCCCTCCCTCTCCCTTCCTCTCCCTCTCCCACTTCCTCTCCTCTCCCTCTCCCCTCTCCCACTTCCTCTCCCTCTCCCTCTCCCTCTCCCTTCCTCTCCCTCTCCTCTCCCTCTTCCTCTCCCTCTCCCTCTCCCTCTCCCTCTCCCTCTCCCTCTCCCTCTTTTATCTCCCTCTCCCACTCCCTCTTCCTCTCCCACTTCCTCTCCCTCTTCCTCTCCCTCTCCCTCTCTCTCTTTATCTCCTCTCCCTTCCTCTCCCTCTCCCTCTTCCTCTCCCACTTCTTCTCCCTCTCCCACTTCCACTCCCTCTGTCTCTTCCTCTCCCACTTCCTCTCCCTCTCCCACTTCCTCTCCCTCTCCCTCTCCCACTTCTTCTCCCTCTCCCTCTCCCACTTCCTCTCCCTCTTCCTCTCCCTCTCCCTCTTTTATCTCCCACTCCCTCTCCTCTTCCTCTCCCCACTTCCTCTCCCTCTCCCTCTTTTATCTTCCTCTCCCTCTCCCTCTTCCTCTCCCACTTCCTCTCCCTCTCCCTCTTCCTCTCCCTCTTTTATCTTCCTCTCCCTCTCCTCTTCCTCTCCCACTTCCTCTCCTCTCCCTCTCCCTCTCTCTCTCTCTCTCCTCTCCCTCTCCTCTTCCTCTCCCTCTCCCTCTCCCTCTCCCTCTCCCTCTCCTCTCCTCTCTCTCCCTCCTCTCCCTCTCCCTCTCTCCTCTCCCTCTCCTCTCCCTCTCCCTCCCCTCTTTTATCTCCCACTTCCTCTTCCTCTCCCTCTCCCTCTTTTATCTCCCTCTCCCACTTCCTCTCCTGTCCCTGTCCCTGTCCCTGTCCCTCTTCCTCTCTCCCACTTCCTCTCCCTCTCCTCTCCCTCTCCCTCTCCCACTTCTTCTCCCTCTCCCTCTCCCACTTCCTCTCCCTCTTCCTCTCCCTCTCCCACTTCCTCTCCCTCTCCCTCTTTTATCTCCCTCTCCCACTCCTCTCCCTCTTCCTCTCCCTCTTCTCTCCCTCTCTCCTCTTTTATCTTCCTCTCCCTCTTCCTCTCCCTCTTCCTCTTCCTCTCCCTCTTCCTCTCCCACTTCCTCTCCCTCTCTCTCTTCCTCTCCCTCTCCCACTTCCTCTCCTCTTCCTCTCCCTCTCCCTCTCCCTCTTCCTCTCCCACTTCCTCTCCTCTTCCTCTCCCTCTCCCTCTCCTCTCCCTCTCCTCTCTCCCACTCCTCTCCCTCTCTCTCTCCCTCTCCCTCTTTTATCTCCCTCTTCCTCTTCCTCTCCCACTTCCTCTCCCTCTCCCTCTCCCACTTCCTCTCCCTCTCTCTCTCTCTCTCCTCTCCTCTCCTCTCCTCCCCTTTCCTCTCCCTCTCTCTCTCTCCTCTCTCCTCTCCTCTCTCCCTCTCCTCCCTCTCCTCTCCTCTTCCTCTTCCTCTTCCTCTCCCACTTCCTCTCCCTCTCCTCTCCTCTCTCCTCTCTCCTCTTTTATCTCCCACTTCCTCTCCCTCTCTCTCTCCCTCTTTTATCTCCCTCTCCCACTTCCTCTCCCTGTCCCTGTCCCTCTTCCTCTCCCACTTCCTCTCCCTCTCCCTCTCCCACTTCTTCTCCCTCTCCCACTTCCTCTCCCTCTTCCTCTCCCTCTCCCACTTCCTCTCCCTCTCCCTCTTTTATCTCCCACTCCCTCTCCCTCTTCCTCTCCCACTTCCTCTCCCTCTCCCTCTTTTATCTTCCTCTCCCTCTTCCTCTCCCTCTTCCTCTTCCTCTCCCTCTTCCTCTCCCACTTCCTCTCCCTCTCCCTCTTTTATCTTCCTCTCCTCTTCCTCTCCTCTTCCTCTCCCTCTCCCTCTCCCTCTCCTCTCCCTCTCCTCTCCTCTCCCTCTTCCTCTTCCTCTCCACTTCCTCTCCCTCTCTCTCTTCCTCTCCCTCTTTTATCTTCCTCTCCCTCTCCCTCTCCCTCTCCCTCTCCCTCTCCCACTTCCTCTCCCTCTCCCCTCTCCCTCTCCCTCTCCTCTCTCCCTCTCCCTCTCCTCTCTCTCTCTCCTCTCCCTCTCCTCTCCCTCTCTCCTCTCCTCCCTCTCCCTCTCCTCTCTCCTCTTCCTCTCCCCACTTCCTCTCCCACTTCCTCTCCCTCTTCCTCTCCCTCTTTTATCTCCCTCTCCCACTTCCTCTTCCTCTCCCTCTTTTATCTCCCTCTCCCACTTCCTCTCCCTGTCCCTCTTCCTCTCCCTCTTCCTCTCCCTCTTTTATCTTCCTCTCCCCTCTTTTATCTTCCTCTCCCTCTCCCTCTCCCACTTCCTCTCCCTCTCTTTATCTTCCTCTCTCTCTTTTATCTTCCTCTCTCTCTTTTATCTTCCTCTCCCTCTCCCACTTCCTCTCCCTCTCCCTCTCCCTCTCCCTCTTCCTCTCCCTCTTTTATCTCCCTCTCCCACTTCCTCTTCCTCTCCCTCTTTTATCTCCCTCTCCCACTTCCTCTCCCTCTTCCTCTCCCTCTCCCTCTCCCTCTCCCTCTCCCTTTTCCTCTCCCTCTTCCTCTTCCTCTCTCTGCATCGTCTTCCATTGCTGTTGTAAAGTAAAGGTGCTCACCTGTGTTCTTCTCCTAGTGCTCTCATCCTGACTGAAGTGTTGACCATTAACCTGTGAGGTGTTTGGTCAGGTGGCACATGTGTTGGCCAATCAGCTCATGGAGTGTCATTTTGAATGGCAGTGTTTTGAAATGGCAAACATGTGACTTTATGTCAGATTGTTGTGTCTTATGCCGAGATCCGTGTTCAGTGCATTTAAAAAGTGTGATTTTGAATTGTAAAATGTGTTTAGACTTTAGGAGACTCGAGTAGAGGTTTTGCTCTCTGTGTGTCCGTTTAGATAATTGTGCTGTGCGTGTCATTTTAGTGTGTTAGCAATGGGAAAAACTGTAATGACTAATTGGAATGCAATTTTCTTTTGTAATACAAACATTTAATATTTGTTTTTCAAATATGAAAAGAGTCTGGAAAAAATGATGCTTATATTATTAATCTTGTGATTATATTTGTTAAGTTTCATATTCATCTGTGTAAATTTAGCAATCAGAAACCTCTTTTTTCTGTGGTATTGAAAGAATTAGAAAATGATATGGTTTCCGTAGGACAAAAATGGAAAAAAGCTGTTAAAACCATTCATTTGTTGAATACACTTAAGATTTTGTGAAAGATTAAATACTTTCATTGTGTGTTTGGTCCATTAGCTTTCTTGTATTATATATTTTTGTATCCTTAAACCTGGCATTTTAGTTTTTGCTTGTTTAGTTTTATTTGTAATTGTTGTTCATGCCATAACTAACTTGAAACATATATATTGGTATGTCTCAGAACATGTCGTCATTATTTGATGATTTAACTCTGTCTGGAGTGTAAGGCAAAATAAGAACAAAAACTTTTTGTTGTGAAAAGAAAAAGAGCTACACTGCAAAAAAATGCTTTTCTTATTTAGTATTTTGACTTGTTTAAGATTAAGTAAAGTGACATAAGATACTTTCTCTTGTCTTAAAATCAAAATGAGTTTTTTTTTATAACAAGCAGAGTGATCTGCCACTGTGGTAAGAAGAATAACCTTGTTTCTGACTGAAATCTTGTTTCTTTACTTGATGAATCTTGATTTAAGATTTTTTTATATTTGGACTGGAAATAAGTCAAAAATACTGAGTAAGAAAATATTTTTTGCAGTGTATTTTCCTGATGTTGGAAAGCACAAACCTGAACATCCAGGCTGTATTTGAAATACAGCTGGCCACCAAACGCAACGGCCAGTTTTTTGCTGTCCTGGTTTCTGTTAGTGTTTTGGAGCTCGGTTGTACAGTCATGTTGTGTTGGATTGATGAGTTGGCTGGGTTTACAGCCCTGTCTGTGAAAGACTGAGCTAAAGATGGCCTGAGTAGGGTGACCAGATTTATCATGGTGAAATACAGGACAGATTATTTTAGTTATTTCTATATATAATTATTTTACATCAAAAAAGAACAAAGCAGCAAATTACAAACAATAGGGCAAACATAATCGAGATACTAATCAAATAAACCATGTTTTTCAGGTACAGTAAGTTTATTTAACATATATACACATACAGCAAAATAATCTGTCAATGGGGTAAGCAAAATAATCTTGTTTTCTGTTTGAAATGGCTTGTTTCAAGCAAAAACTCTTTCTGAAAACAAGACAATAATTTTTACTTGTCAAGTAAATGCTTCTTAATTTAAGAATTTGTAGATATTTGGACTGGAAACAAGTAAGAAAAGCATTCTTTGGAGTGCACACGTGTTTCTTTGACATCTTCACTCCTGACTCCCTCGATCTCTAAAACCCGCCTTCACTAACTGCAAGTTAATCCATAACGAATTGTGATTGGATGGTAATTTTGTTGGATGGCTATTCTCGCATTACAGAAGACTACTAATCGCTCTATGCTTCAATAGTATCCACCCAGCCATAAAGTCATTTTAGTACAGATGAAATACAGGACAAAACATGATTTTTCCATAATAAGTCGGGACACTAAATATAGAGCTGAAACACAGGACTGTCCCGGGAAAAAATGGGACGTCTGGTCTCATGACAGCCAGAGACCATCAGGTTGAAACAACAGAGCTGTGTCGTCTGCATAGCAGTTCAAGAAGCCTTTATGATGGTGTGTAGATGGACAAGAGAAGAGGACCCAGCACTGAACCTTGAGCCACCCCAGTGTTTAGATGAGCCCTTGTCTATCAGAAACTGTGAAAGATCTGCCTATGAGGAAAGACTGAAGCCACTGAACGACTGTAGCTGTGAAAGAAGAGCGTTTAGTTTCATCAACTGCTCTAGGATTGAGCCTTGGTTTTTGAACATTGGGTTTACTCTAGCCAAAGGACTTCCAGCCATCCTCAAGAGAAAAAGGACAATAGATGTCTAGCCCAGTTGACCAAGAGGAGAAAAGCATGGGCATATTAACCAGATATTAACCTATTAAAAGGATGTGTTACTGCAGAGAAAAGAAAGATGAGTGAGCTTTTTTGTAGGAAAGTCGTTTGAGAGCACCAAAGAGTTGCAATGTTGTCTATGCAAACTAAAATAACTCGTCATCTTGATTAGGTAAAATAGAAAGATTCTACTAGCTAGTTGCACTAAACACAGTAATCCACACACTTGGCCAATGGAGTATACTTTACAAGGCTTTGAGCAGAAAGTGGAAAACAAAGTATACCTGGCCCTAAAAAGAAGCCATATTGTGCCATTTTGTATTGTTTTTGTGCTCTACTAGAACAGGTTTTCCTGCTTGAATGTTGATTATTTCTCCATATTCCCATTGTTGCGGCTCCTCTCTTCCCAGTCTGTCAGTAACTCTGTTTAGTTCCTGTCTCTATGAAGCCCCTCCTTCTGAAAAGCACACTGTGCTCTGATTGGTCGGCTGGAGCAGTGTGTTGTGATTGGTGTTTGGGAAATGTCCTTCCCCTTACCATAACTGCCAGTTTCAACCAGGCCCCACCCCTTTATTCTGCATATTAATTATTATAATGAGGAATATTGTGATTGGTTCCCGGAAGAAACTCAAGACTACAATGGAGTTCAGAAAAACTGACACTGAGATAGAGAAGAACTGGAGCTTCTTCATGCTCAAACAGCAAGATCACACAAGGAAAAAGATAATAGGTGTCTTTAATGTTTTTTGAGGCTATTGCTGAACAGGTTGATGCTGTTTATACTGTACATGTGCATCTTATCTGGTCTTCATCTAATGCTAAAGCACTGGTAATCTGACGGAGAATGACAGCCTTTTTTTCTGCCTTCATCTTCAACAAGGCATGCAGACACAGATCCATGGATGTCATCTAAAGCCAGCACAGGAACAATGGGTCGTAATTAAAAGCTTAGGAGAATATGAGCTTGTAGCTTGTCATCTGAGTGATGAAGTTAAAAGCAACCGCACAATGTATATAGTCTGAAGACTAAGGTGATTAATGTACATTTATAAAGGCTCATATACACTGACTGCTAAACATTTTAAGTTCCTTAAAAGTACTTCCCTTTTACTGTATAGGAAAATAAGAAGAAATGAAATAACAGTAATACACACTTCAAACTTCTTTCACAGTCGGTAAGCCTGTCTAATCATTGTCTGTGTCTAACACTGAACTGAAGCGTTGTCTAGACTGAGCGGCTACCACCTATAATCCCAGCGATATCCAGCAGAATCAATCTGAAACCCGAGACGCCGCTACAGTTCTCAGGTTGTCTTCGGCTTCCATGGATTACTGTCACAATGGCGTCTGATCCTGCTTCTCAAAACGCTGGGATGTGACCAACTTAAATGTCTTATGCTTTTTCCCATTTCCATTTTGTGACAGTATCTTGTCCAAAGCAGAGTCTAGTGGAGATCTGTCCAGTTTTTGTTTGTGATCACGTCTTCTTCCTCTGAACTATACCTTGCATATGTTTTTCATGTGGCAGTCATTATGGCTACACAGATGAATTAAGATTTTCATTAAATATTGCTGTGACTAGTGATGGCGTTTGTATTAGAATCGAGTTTGATTCCAGTAAATCCGTCTGAATGGTGAACTGTAATTAACAACACGCCTTTCTGTGTCTTTCTGTTCTCTACTGTTCTGTCATTTCCCCTTTAACGATGATAGTTTGATGTTTCTGACGTCCTGTTTCAAGCATTGGCATCATGTTTGTCACCACGTCTCAAACAGAGCTCAGTCTTTATCACTTTGTCATACACATATACAATGTAAATAATGTGATGGGCGCAAGTGCATATAATTGAATAAAGGGATATTTACAGTCATTATCAGACATTTATGCACTGAACATCGACCTTAACATTAACATTCAATCCTGAAACATTCACAATCAAAGCATTTTTAAAAGAGAACTGTAATGTAGTTATTACAACATATTAAAACATCATATACACAATATTTCCAAAAGTATTGGGCCGCCCCTCCAAATCAGTTCAGGTGTTCAATCCCTTCATGGCACAGGTGTATAAATCAAGCACTAGGCATGCAGACGCTTCTACACACATTTGTGAAAGAATGGGTCGCTCTCAGGAGCTCAGTGAACTCAAGCGTGGGACCGTGATAGGTTGCCACCTGTGCAATAAGTCCATTCCTGACATTTCCTCCCTACTAAATATTCCACGCTCAACTGTTAGTGGGATTATAACAAAGTGGAAGTGATTGGGAACAACAGCCACGAAGTGGTAGGCCACGTAAAATCACAGAGTGGGGTCAGCGCATGCTGAGGGTCACAGTGCGCAGAAGTCACCAACTTTCTGCAGAGTTAATAGCTCCAGACCTCCAAACTTCTGTGGCCTTCAGATGAGCTCAAGAACAGTGCGGAGAGAGCTTCATGGAATGGGTTTCCATGGCGAGCAGCTCATCCAAGCCTTACATCACCAAGTGCAATGCAAAGCGTGGGATGCAGTGGAGTAAAGCACGCCGCCACTGGACTCTAGAGCAGTAGAGACGTGTTCTCTGAGTGACCAATCACGCTTCTCTGTCTGACAATCCCATGGACGAGTCTGGGTTTGGCGGTTGCCAGGAGAACAGGACTTGCCTGACTGCATTGTGCCAAGTGTAAAGTTTGGTGGAGGGGGGATTATGGGGTGGGGTTGTTTTTCAGGGGTTAGGCTTGGCCCTTTAGTTCCAGTGAAAGGAACTCTTAATGCTTCAGCAGACCAAGACATTTTGGACAATTTCATGCTCCCAATTCCCATAAACACACTCCTAAACCTTGTGGAAAGCCTTCCCAGAAGAGTGGGCCGACTCCATATTAAGATTCAAGATTCAAGAGTTTTATTTGTCACATACACAGTTATATACAGAATATACAACCGGCAGTGAAATGTAAACAGGTCCGCTCCATGGACAGTGCAAATTCACAGTTAAAAACACAAGGAGGAAATTATAATAGAAATAGGATAAAAAAAAATACTATATATATATATATATATATATATATATATATATATATATATATATATATATATATATATATATCTGTAGAATTATAAATAATCAAGTCAAGAGAAAAAAAAAGTAAAAAATAAGGATAAAGTGGAATAAAATAAGTGAAGTAAACTGTGCAGTGAGTAAACTGTAGACTTATAAATATGTGGTTAACAAATGTATAAAGAGTATAATGTGCAAACAGGTTTATAACAGGTTGTTACACAGTAACAACGAGAACAGAAAGTGCAGTGCAATGTCAGTGTATCGATGTTTATCCTGAAGTGAAGTCACGTGATGTTAAGTGACTGAGTTCAGGAGTCTGATGGCCTGGGGGAAGAAGCTTCTCCTGAGTCTCTCAGTTTTGGCCATTAGGCTGGAAGCGCTTACAGATGGTAGCAGCGTGAAATGAGGGTTTGCAGGGTGATTAGAGTCCTTGATGATCTTAGTAGCTCTACCTTTGCAGCGTTTGGTGTAGACGTCCTGCAGAGACGGGAGAGCTGACCCTGAGATACGCTCGGATAAGCACACGACTCTTTGCAGGGCTTTGCGGTCATGACTGGTGCTGTTCCCATACCACGCTGTGTTAAACCCTACGGATTAAGAATGGGATGGCATTAAAGTTCATGTGCATGTAAAGGCAGACGTCACAACACTTTTGGCAATATAATGGAAGCTTGTTTCTAACATTTTGAGACAAAAGGGCTGAATTCATGTAGTGATTTATTTATTTATGCAATTCATTACCTGCTGCCATTAGGATTCCATAATAAAGGCAGTTGAGTTACTTTGGGCCTAACCGGGGAAAATATTATTATTTTTTGACAGTTCAGCAATAGCCTTTGCTTTTTTTTAAAGATGTATGGGCTCCGACCAACAGCAATAACCTTCTCTGATTAAATATCTTTCTGATTTGGCCTTGACTTGACTTGCTGTAATCGACCCATGTCCTATTTCTGGACTCTACAACTGAAATGCTCATTATATTTGTTTTTCAGTGAATAATGAATTGAATTTACCTTAAATGCATTACAGTCTATCTAAATGCATCCACAGTCACACTAATAGCATGTCAGCGTGTGAGAAACACACAGATGGAGGAAGGAACGGGGTCAAACACATATACTGGAGTTCAGTGGGCTGCGCCGCCTCCCTTCTCTTCATAAATCTCCAGCGAGCTTCAGTACGGAAACGAGTTTCTCTACCGCCGTCCAGAGCCCGGTGTGTGAAAGAATGAAGATAAAGACAGGATTCAGATCAACACAATGCTGAAAGATCAAAGTTGATAGTTTGGTCTGGGAGGTTCTTTCTGGAAATCCCGAACTGACCTTCTGAAAATATGCTGAATTAAAATATGTGAACGGAAAAACTGATCTTGGCCGATTTGGAAGAGCCTTTGTTCATTTACAGTCAAATCCGATTAGTTTTTATAATACCATTTGCACATTCAAATACTGTTGTTGCACATTTAACTGTATTGAGTAGACAAATACATGCAATATGTATTAGAATTATGTGTAGAATCCAGAACAGTTTTACAGAAAAAGTCAAAATGCATTTGTTCTCATTTGTTCAGTGTAAACCAAGCTAACAAATATACAACCTAAAAACATTTAGCTAATGTTCCCATTAAGTTATGAAAGCAAAACAATTTCATCATGTATTTATCCATTTGGTTGCGAGTGCAGTGCGCTTGCAGAGACTCCTCCCACATGCTCTTCTGATTGGCTGTGATTTTTGATAGATTTGGTTACGAGTGCATTGCGTCTGCAGAGAGACTCCGCCCACACGCTCTTCTGATTGGCTGTGATTTTTGATAGATTTGGTTGTGAGTGCACTGCGCTTGCAGAAAGTCTCCGCCCACACGCTCTTCTGATTGGCTGTGATTTTGGATTGATTGATTGTGAGTGCACTGCGCTTACAGAAAGACTCCTCCCACACGCTCTTCTGATTGGCTGTGATTTTGGATTGATTTGGTTGCGAGTGCAGTGCACTTGCAGAGAGACTCCACCCATGCGCTCTTCTGATTGGCTGTGATTTTGGATTGATTTGGTGGTGAGTGCAGTGGGTTTGCAGAGAGACTCCACCCACGCGCTCTTCTGATTGGCTATGATTTTGGATTGATTTGGTTGCGAGTGCAGTGCGCTTGCAGAGACTCCACCCACACGCTCTTCTGATTGGCCGTGATTTGTGATTGATTTGGTTGCGAATGCAGTGCGCTTGCAGAGACTCCGCCCACACGCTCTTCTGATTGGCCGTGATTTGTGATCGATTTGGTTGCGAATGCAGTGCGCTTGCAGAGACTCCACCCACACGCTCTTCTGATTGGCCGTGATTGATTTGGTTGCGAGTGCAGTGCGTCTGCAGAGACACTCCGCCCACACGCTCTTCTGATTGGCCGTGATTTGTGATTGATTTGGTTGCGAATGCAGTGCGTTTGCAGAGACTCCACCCACACACTCTTCTGATTGGCCGTGATTTGTGATTGATTTGGTTGTGAGTGCAGTGCGTCTGCAGAGACACTCCACCCACACACTCTTCTGATTGGCCGTGATTTGTGATTGATTTGGTTGCGAGTGCAGTGCGTTTGCAGAGAGACTCCGCCCACACACTCTTCTGATTGGCTGTGATTTGTGATTGATTTGGTTGCGAGTGCAGTGCGTCTGCAGAGAGACTCCGCCCACACACTCTTCTGATTGGCTGTGATTTGTGATTGATTTGGTTGTGAGTGCAGTGCGTCTGCAGAGAGACTCCGCCCACACACTCTTCTGATTGGCCGTGATTTGTGATTGATTTGGTTACGGATGCAGTGCGCTTGCAGAGACTCCGCTCACACGTTCTTCTGATTGGCTGTGATTTTTGATTGATTGATTGTGAGTGCACTGCACTTGCAGAGAGACTCCACCCACGCGCTCTTCTGATTGGCTATGATTTTGGATTGATTTGGTTGCGAGTGCAGTGCACTTGCAGAGAGACTCCACCCAGGCGCTCTTCTGATTGGCTGTGATTTTTGATAGATTTGGTTACGAGTGCATTGCGTCTGCAGAGAGACTCCGCCCACACGCTCTTCTGATTGGCTGTGATTTTTGATAGATTTGGTTGTGAGTGCACTGCACTTGCAGAAAGTCTCCGCCCACACGCTCTTCTGATTGGCTGTGATTTTGGATTGATTGATTGTGAGTGCACTGCGCTTGCAGAAAGACTCCTCCCACACGCTCTTCTGATTGGCTGTGATTTTGGATTGATTGATTGTGAGTGCACTGCGCTTACAGAAAGACTCCTCCCACACGCTCTTCTGATTGGCTGTGATTTTGGATTGATTTGGTTGCGAGTGCAGTGCACTCGCAGAGAGACTCCACCCATGCGCTCTTCTGATTGGCTGTGATTTTGGATTGATTTGGTGGTGAGTGCAGTGGGTTTGCAGAGAGACTCCGCCCACACACTCTTCTGATTGGCCGTGATTTGTGATTGATTTGGTTGCGAATGCAGTGCGCTTGCAGAGACTCCGCCCACACGCTCTTCTGATTGGCCGTGATTTGTGATTGATTTGGTTGCGAATGCAGTGCGCTTGCAGAGACTCCACCCACACGCTCTTCTGATTGGCCGTGATTTGTGATTGATTTGGTTGCGAGTGCAGTGCGTCTGCAGAGACACTCCGCCCACACGCTTCTGATTGGCCGTGATTTGTGATTGATTTGGTTGCGAATGCAGTGCGTTTGCAGAGACTCCACCCACACACTCTTCTGATTGGCCGTGATTTGTGATTGATTTGGTTGCGAGTGCAGTGCGTCTGCAGAGACACTCCGCCCACACGCTCTTCTGATTGGCCGTGATTTGTGATTGATTTGGTTGCGAGTGCAGTGCGTTTGCAGAGAGACTCCGCCCACACACTCTTCTGATTGGCTGTGATTTGTGATTGATTTGGTTGTGAGTGCAGTGCGTCTGCAGAGAGACTCCGCCCACACACTCTTCTGATTGGCTGTGATTTGTGATTGATTTGGTTGCGAATGCAGTGCGCTTGCAGAGACTCCACCCACACGCTCTTCTGATTGGCCGTGATTTTTGATTGATTTGGTTGTGAGTGCAGTGCGTCTGCAGAGACACTCCGCCCACACGCTCTTCTGATTGGCCGTTATTTGTGATTGATTTGGTTACGGATGCAGTGCGCTTGCAGAGACTCTGCTCACACGTTCTTCTGATTGGCCGTGATTTTTGATTGATTGATTGTGAGTGCACTGCACTTGCAGAGAGACTCCACCCACGCGCTCTTCTGATTGGCTATGATTTTGGATTGATTTGGTTGCGAGTGCAGTGCACTTGCAGAGAGACTCCACCCACGCGCTCTTCTGATTGGCTGTGATTTTTGATTGATTTGGTTGCAAGTGCAGTGCGTCTGCAGAGAGACTCCGCCCACACGCTCTTCTGATTGGCCGTGATTTGTGATTGATTTGGTTGCGAATGCAGTGCGCTTGCAGAGACTCCGCCCACACACTGTTCTGATTGGCTATGATTTTTGATTGATTTGGTTGTGAGTGCAGTGCGTCTGCAGAGAGACTCCGCCCACACGCTCCTCTGATTGGCTGTGATTTTTGATTGATTTGGTTGCGAGTTGCAGTGCACTTGCAGAGACTCCGCCCACACGCTCCTCTGATTGGCTGTGATTTTTGATTGATTTGGTTGCGAGTGCAGTGCGTTTGCAGAGAGACTCCGCCCACACACTCTTCTGATTGGCTGTGATTTGTGATTGATTTGGTTGTGAGTGCAGTGCGTCTGCAGAGAGACTCCGCCCACACACTCTTCTGATTGGCTGTGATTTGTGATTGATTTGGTTGCGAGTGCAGTGCGTCTGCAGAGAGACTCCGCCCACACACTCTTCTGATTGGCTGTGATTTGTGATTGATTTGGTTGCGAGTGCAGTGCGTCTGCAGAGAGACTCCGCCCACACACACTCTTCTGATTGGCTGTGATTTGTGATTGATTTGGTTGTGAGTGCAGTGCGTCTGCAGAGAGACTCCGCCCACACACTCTTCTGATTGGCTGTGATTTGTGATTGATTTGGTTGTGAGTGCAGTGCGTCTGCAGAGAGACTCCGCCCACACGCTCTTCTGATTGGCTGTGATTTGTGATTGATTTGGTTGCGAGTGCAGTGCGTCTGCAGAGACACTCCGCCCACACGCTCTTCTGATTGGCCGTGATTTGTGATTGATTTGGTTGCGAGTGCAGTGCGTTTGCAGAGACACTCCGCCCACACGCTCTTCTGATTGGCCGTTATTTGTGATTGATTTGGTTACGGATGCAGTGCGCTTGCAGAGACTCTGCTCACACGTTCTTCTGATTGGCTGTGATTTTTGATTGATTGATTGTGAGTGCACTGCACTTGCAGAGAGACTCCACCCACGCGCTCTTCTGATTGGCTATGATTTTGGATTGATTTGGTTGCGAGTGCAGTGCACTTGCAGAGAGACTCCACCCACGCGCTCTTCTGATTGGCTGTGATTTTTGATTGATTTGGTTGTGAGTGCAGTGCGTCTGCAGAGAGACTCCGCCCACACGCTCCTCTGATTGGCTGTGATTTTTGATTGATTTGGTTGCGAGTTGCAGTGCACTTGCAGAGACTCCGCCCACACGCTCCTCTGATTGACTGTGATTTTTGATTGATTTGGTTGCGAGTGCAGTGCGTCTGCAGAGAGACTCCGCCCACACACTCTTCTGATTGGCTGTGATTTGTGATTGATTTGGTTGTGAGTGCAGTGCGTTTGCAGAGAGACTCCGCCCACACACTCTTCTGATTGGCTGTGATTTGTGATTGATTTGGTTGTGAGTGCAGTGCGTCTGCAGAGAGACTCCGCCCACACGCTCCTCTGATTGACTGTGATTTTTGATTGATTTGGTTGCGAGTGCAGTGCGTTTGCAGAGAGACTCCGCCCACACTCTTCTGATTGGCTGTGATTTGTGATTGATTTGGTTGTGAGTGCAGTGCGTCTGCAGAGAGACTCCGCCCACACACTCTTCTGATTGGCTGTGATTTTTGATTGATTTGGTTGTGAGTGCAGTGCGTCTGCAGAGAGACTCCGCCCACACACTCTTCTGATTGGCTGTGATTTTTGATTGATTTGGTTGCGAGTGCAGTGCGTCTGCAGAGAGACTCTGCCCACACGCTCCTCTGATTGGCTGTGATTTTTGATTGATTTGGTTGCGAGTGCAGTGCGCTTGCAGAGACTCCGCCCACACTCTGTTCTGATTGGCTGTGGTTTGTGATTGATTTTGGTGTAGACAGCCAAACTGCTTGCCACTGGAATCGCATCGCGTCCGGTTACGACACAGTCAGTGTGTGAATTGTTGTCGATCAGTAAATTCTGCAACACAAATGAACAATAATCTCAGACAGCATGTCTGTCTTCAGTCTTATCCAGAAGTGATTGTTACAACATTAAAGCAAAATGTTTTTTTGAAGCCCTATATTTTCAGGTGGTCCTGCTATTACTGTTAGTTCTGTACCTTTACTGAATGCATAATGGAGAGCAGACCTGAGCTCTGCGCAGTAAAGCCTGTAAAACTGCACAGTCTCATTGGCTTAACTATAATAACAATGATCAGACACAAATGTGCGCTCGCTAATCAAGAGCACTAAACAAAGGGTCGCGAGTCGATCGAATCAGGCCGCAATCACGGACAAGCATGTCGAGCTGGAAATGATATTGTGTATGATTAATGCTCGATTTCACTCGATATGTCCTGCAGTAATCCGCAATAGTTAATGGATTAGAGAGACCAGCTGCTCTGAATTGTAGCGTCTTGAGTTACCTAGTTAAGGTTGATTCCTCAATGATAGTCTTTATAAGATCTGTTTCATTCCCCACCTCTTCTGTTTGATTGAGCTGCTGCAATCACAAGATGCACAACACCGTCCATGAGGCTGGAGTCTCTATTAAGAACACGTGTTTGAGGCTGACGGACGCCCTGCCCACACATATGCACATTTAATTATGTTTGGAACACCTTAAGATCACATCATAAAGAATATTCTTATGTTAAAGCACTCGCACCGAGAATAAATCTATATAATGCACGCTTTTTAGGATCACACCCAGCCAACAGAAATATGTTCTGAGAACGTTTTGCTAACGTTCATATTAGGTTGTGAAAATGTTATTTCTCTGAAAGTTCAAAATGTATTAAATGTTATGTAAACGTTAAGGCAACGTTTGTTCATAACGTTGAGAAAACCTTGCCAGAACATTCCTAGTCTTAAAATACAATCAAGAAGGGCGTTTTACACAAATGCCAGCTGTGATTTTACAAACAAAATGGTCAAGAACATAATGCACAAAGCAAGCTTCCAAACAGAAAAAGGAAATGCAAAAAGTTACTAAAGTTGCTAGTAGTTACTAAAGCAATTATACGCTTCGGCTCTTTCTCACAAGCCAATCACTTTAATCAAAGCCATAAAAACCCTGTGTGGAGCTTTTAAAATGTCATAAATGAAGCCTTGAGAAGCAGACACGTCTCAGATAAAGAGAGCTGGAAAACAGCGTTTGTCTAAATGAACAGCCAGAGGTTCAAATGAATATTAATCAAATGCGAGTGTAAATGTAAAAAAAAGATTGCAAAAGAGAGAGTATGCAAATGAAGGAAAGCAGAGTTTAAATTGATTGTTTGAAGCCGAGGCTCTTCCATGACTCCATCACTTAATCACTTAAACACAATACAGTTCTGTTTCCATTGATCTGTTCGGAGAATACATGGAAACTGGGACCTTTTTACATGGAAAGAGTTTTTTTTTTTAGACACTAAAAAAGTACACAATGGCTCAATGTTACAGCTAATGACCTGCACCTCACCACACACTTAAAAAAGGAAGCGATCGTTCATATAAAAGCTGAAGTGTCATACACATATTGTGTTGGGTCTCAGTGGGTGGGAAGGACAGGCGGCGGTGAGAAGTGTCGGCCGCTTTCATGTGCACCTAATATGGTTTGAGATGGAGATGAGACGCTGTCCAGAGCCGTGAAGCTCATATAAACAGCGTCGAGCCGCACGTCGTTACGCTGCCTAAAAGCTTCTCAACTCCACATTCAGTTTTTAACACACAAATGCTGATTTATATTTAACAAATGCTGATTAAAGGCTCAATGACAAACAAAGACATGGTTTTGAACAAATTGATATAAGAAAAGTTTTGTTTTAATGACTTACCATAGAGGGGATAATATATTTTCTGTACATATTTACAATATGTTCTGAGAATGTGTTCCATGAAGTTGTGAAAGCATGATTTCTGAATGTTCAGAACGTTTTTCTTGGTTCTGTGAACGTTAAGGACACAATGTATCATTCTTCACACATTATGGGAATGTTCCTTTTGAATGTTCTCTGAATGTTCCGAAACAAGTAGCAACATTTAAAAAACGCTACACGAACCTCCAACTAAAACATTTCAAAACGTTTTCTGTGTGTGAACATTATTAAAGACCAGATAACTTTGAACAAACGTTCTCTTAATGTTAAGAGAATGTTTGTGCATAACGTCGAGAGAACCTTGCCAGAACGTTCAATGTTCGCTGGGTTAGTCATTATTTCAGAAAATACGTTTTTTAAATATATATTTCTATGTAATTTTTTTTAAATTGTGAACATTTGGGGAGAAACTCACATGGCATTTCACAATGATCTGTTTCATTGGTGGACAAAGAACTCAGAGTCAGAGTACAAAAGTGCTTGATTTTTAATATACTTATATTAAAAGTAAAAGTACTGATTAATGAATGTGTGTTTATGTATAATTGTATACTCCATAGACACACAGATGGAGCTTAAATAGGTTACAGCTCAGTCTGACATCATTATGAATTGTCAAGCAGTCAATAAGTATGCAGACAATTCATATGTATTGATCTGCAAGTAAGAAAACGTTTTGTTTTATTGCCAAACCTTGTCATAACTACTGCTGATAATTACTGATAATTCAATAACAATATATACCATATAGTAGGCTATATACAAATTTGGAAAAACAAAATCTAAATGTGTTGACAAATATAACATAAGGCAAAATGTGCCGCCTTTAAGAGGAACGCCCTGCATACACTAGTTAGGCATCATTTGAAACTGAAGGGAAGATGCATGGGCATTGATTTCATTAGTTTAACGTTATGTTTAGCTTCTGTCCCGCTCAGAGCATTTCATACAATGGACTAAAACAGATCACACTTTTAAAGCAGATTTAGTTACAGTTTTTACAATATTAAAGCCTAAAATACAGCAGTAGTAACTCACTTGTCGCTCCGAGGATCTCGCCTCATTTCGAGTCTTTCACCTGTGAGTCCAGTGAATCGTTAAATGACTCGCTCCGACCGGATCATTTGAATCCGTGAGTTGTTGACTCGAGAACAGATGGGATCGGGAATGAATCGGTAAGTTTTGTGTGAACCGATTTAACGGTTCACTGAGATATAATCAGCTCGTTCATGAGTGCTTCAGTTCAAAGACGAGTAACGCATGTTTTTATGAAATGTAGTGGAGTAAAAAGTATGATATTATGCTTTCTAATGTAGTGAAGTAAAACTAAAAGTGTCCCAAAATAAAAAGTACAGATACTTGAAAAATGTACTTGAGTACAGTACAGTAAAAAAGTAAAAATAGCTTGTTACTGTCCACCACTAGCTAGTTTAATATGATGAGGGTCTGCAGTCAATCTTTCCTGTTTTACAAACCCTAGAGGCTGTTAGGGTATCATTTTATGATGGATTTAGTTATAATACCTTTTTTCATTTTAATTACATTTTATGAATTAAGCAGCTCGTAGTCACTATGAAATAATCGTTAAACACGAAAGTATTATACAATCATAAGACATTTCTCCTTTAGGAAAGTCTCCCACTGAACCGTTTCTCTAAGAGTGTAATAATTCAATCCTGTCACATTAACGTTTTTCCTTTTAATGAGACTCATTATGATATCAAGACGTTTTTTACTTCACGTCATAAGAGCCACACGAGTGTCCGTCAGAATGCTGATGTATTTGACGTGGATATGTTGAATATGAATGGCGTGTGTAACGGGAGCCAGAGGTCAGCGCTGAGATGGAGTGCGTCCCCTTCAGTCGGGCCCCTGCGCTGGCGGCCCTAATGCATTGCCCTCGACCCCGGCCCTGTAAATCAAGATCAGATCATACGCCGGGGTTTGGAGTGTGCATACTTCAGAGAGAGAGATGTCCGTCCTGCTACTTCTGTTCTCATGATGCTTCTGCAATAATGGAAGTATTGTGTTGTGTTAGAGAAACTGTGATGGCAGTGTAGAATCTGACCAACAGGGGGCGACAGCTGGCCTCTTTCCTCAGCAGAAACTCATATTCAGAAAGGCCGGTGAAGCCATGAATAAGCCAATGAAGGGCAGAGTCTGTGTGCATTTCAGACAGACATCGTTCAGGTCATATTTGCAAACCAAACAATAACGAAAATACTACAAACAGTTTGGTTGCCCTTTATTTTACAGTACATTCACTTACAGCGTACTTACCTAAAGTCACACGTGCCCCTGGAGCCCAACACCAGTCCTAATCTCACGGGTATATCTGTGGCCATAGCCAACAACACACGTGTGGGTCAGAATTATACTTTTCTCTTTATGCCAAAAATCATTAGGATATTAAGATCATGTTCATGAAGATATTGTGTAAATGTCCTAGCGTAAATATATCAGAAATGTATTATTAGTAGTGATATGCAGTGCTAAGGACTTCATTTGGAGAACTTTAAAGCAGATTTTCTCAATATTTAGAGTTTTTTGCACCCTTTCCAGATTTTCAGTATGATTCCATCAAAGCACACATCAGTGGAGAGATGATTATTCAGCTTCAGATCAAAACATTGACCCGTATGATGGTTCTGTGCTCCAGGGTCACACATAATCTCTCCATTGTGTGGTTTATTAGGACAATATTTGAAAATCTGGAATCTGAGGGTGCAAAAAACTCTAAATATGGAGAAAATCTGCTTTAAAGTTGTCCAAATGAAGTCCTTAGCACTGCATATCACTACTAATAATACATTTCTGATATATTTACAGTAGGACACAATATCTTCATGGAGCATGATCTTAATATCCTGATGATTTTTGGCATTAGAGAAACGTGTAATTCTGTGTAGTTGGCTATGGCCACAGATATACCCGTGAGATTATGACTGGTGTTGGGCTGCAGGGGCACAGATAAGATATGCATATGCAGAGTCAGACTGTAAAATAAAGTGCTACCCATATTTTCCTAACCGCCTCAGTGTGTGTTTGAAAGCCCAGTGTTTTTGTACAGATGCGATTGGCTTTCCCACACCTGCGCCTGTGTTTCCTCGGCCCAAACACACAGCTAATCCCAGGCCACGGTTTATAACTCACACCACGCAGCGCTTAAAAATAGATGGAGCAGAGGTCAGATCTACACAGGGATTTAGAGTCTTATTATAATCGCAAAATGGCGAGCGGCTTTGAGGAATTGCTGAGGCTGAGAGAAGGAGAGCAGGCGAGCGCTGCAGTTCTCTGGTTAGGACTGAAGTCATCTCCAGAATGTGTTTCAACATCTCTCAACGGATCTGGCGTTTCAATCAGCACATGCACAGATCAGCAACCTGGAACAGCTTTTATCTGGATGATTATTTAGTTGGTGAATTGTAGAAGTAGTAAGTGTTGTTCTGTCAGTCCTTCTTCTCCTCAGGACGGAGCCGCAGGACGCACTTCAGTTTTCAGCCCAAATCAACGTTTCCTGTCCACTGAGTGTTCACATTAATGCAACGCTGTTATCAACAATATTCATTAAAAACATTGGTAACACTTTATTTCACAGTGTCATTGTTACACGTTACATATTATAATTATTTTTCTTGTTTGTATTTTATTTTAATGCATTTTATGCATCCTCTTTTTATTATTCTTTCCTTTTCTGTGTAAAGCACTGAATTACCACATGTGCTGCATAAACTATAAACGCATGCATCTGACCCTAAACCCTAAATCAATCACTAATCGAATTACTTTACCCGTGAAAAAGTACAGTAAGGAATAACTCCTAATTCTTCTGTAATTTAATTGCATTAAATACCGTACCGACGAGAGCAATTCTACATACAATAGTGGATTTAACCTCAACATTTACTGTAATGTATGTTTTAATGTAAGCCCTTGCCTTTGAATACTTTGAATAATTTATGCAGTTGTATATTGTTTATTTGAAAGTGTGTTGTTCAGCTGGACGAGGCTGGTGTGAGATTTAGGAAGTAATTAGTAATAACTAATCCAATACTGTTATAGAGAGTGGTTAGTACAGTAATCTAATTACACGCTGAAGATGTCATTAGTAGCTAGTAATGAATTACCGTTTTAGAGTAACTTACCCAACACCGACCCTATAGTAAGTACTTTAATCTTACTTAAATGGATAATTACACTGAAGCATTAAAATGAAGTGTAACCAAAATATGAATTTCTTTCCACCGCTTCAGAAATAATAACATCAATAATACAGTCAAATGAACGATACATCTACATCTACATTTACTGATACATTATTAAAATCAAAAGTTAACATTAGCAAATGCATGAACTTTTTACTAACTAATATTAACAAAGAGGATTAATGTTTTAAATATATACTGTTCGTGTTCACTAATGCATTAACTACTGGTGAGACCTTTGTGACGTGTAGCCTTTCTTGTATCTGCTGCTAAGTGTTGTTGTGTAGTTATTATTATTATTAATAGTCAGTAATGTTTTGATTAATCCGTCATAGCATGATGGCAGATCCACAGAGGTGCAGCTTTAGTTTACTCACTCACGGCTCGTTCAGGTTTGATCTGAGAAGGAACGAGGCGATGTCCGAGCTGGATATGATCCGTCCGTTTCCAGATGTTCACCATTGATCAGATAGCGATGAACATGATTGGTGTTTAAGGGTTAAACTTTATCCACTGGAGTCGCTACCGAAAACTTCACCTGAGGAAAAATGCAGTTTATTTCACATCACTAGTTTTGGATCGTTTAGTTTCAGATCCCTCGTGTATGGCATCAGTCGGGGGTTTAACTGAGCGTGCCGCGGTTGCAATAGTAGAAGAAGAAGTTGGTCATGTTTTTATACGATTATACTACATGCATACATACATGCATGGTAATTAGAATTAATATCAGAGATTTTAGGCTACAACATGCAAGTTTTGTTCTTCCAGCACACACGTTTGTCGTGTAATGAGATCCAGACGTGTAAGAAACGAAGAAAACCTCAACTAAAGGACAGTTTGGTGAGAGTGTATTGCATATTATTTTGGCTTTTAAACATGTCTAAAACCAAATCCACATAAGTATATGCAACACTTTACAATATTTGAATATTCAGCATTACAGAGATTAATTTCACGTTTAAATGTGTTTGCTCTCAGACTCATTTATGAACATGTTTCAGAACAGCAGTGTGCTTTTGTACCTTTAATTGTAATCATTTAAACAGGTTACTGTGATATTTATACCCTTTTCTCAAATTGTTAGTGCTTAAAATGTTGCATTCAAACACTAATGTGATTAAACTAAATAAAAACATAATGTATAGAATTATTCCTTCGTACATGAAAGAGCACATGAAGGAAAATACATAATAAAGCAACAAACGCACAAGTACGCTATACAAATATCCAGCTATTTCAGCTTAACTGAAGCACAGTTTCTGCCTTACATTTTGAAGTACAATCAACAAATGATATTAAACTGACTTTGAGTTAAATCTTGTATAACGTTGCCATCTGATCATATAATGTTTTTATCAGTTATGTACTAAGAATGAGAGAAGCTTGTCTCGTTGAGGCTCATAAACAGAATATATGTAAAGACTTGCGTGTTTGGTATGTGCTTAAAGGTTAAAAGGGTTTATGTGTAGAGTTCAGAAAACCTTGTTATTAGCGCCACCAGTGGCCGTACAAGAGCCTGAACGTGATTCAAGGCCCTGATATACTCAAGGAGTTACAGAGTGATATTTAGATGAATAACAAAATACACACACCAAAAATGACAGCGGTGAGAAAACAGCATGGGTGGAACGCTAACGCTAACTAAAGCCTCTAGCGCATCAGCCATTAGAAAGTGCAAATCGCCCCCCAATATTCAGATTAGTGATCATGTTTCCAATGGTTGACTCTTAAATTATAACACCTTCATCCTGAAAATGTGCTTTCATTCCTGGTCCAGTTAGTGCAAGGGTTCAGCCCCTTCAAATTAAAGCAAAGACACTTTCAGCCCTGTTTATTCTCTCTAATAGCTGCTATACGCTCATGCTAACAGCCATCGCAACAGCTAATGTGTCGAGCTCTGAGTCAGGAGAGGGCTTAACACCTGCTGAGAGAGAAATGCGGCCGCTCTACCTTCACCAACACTAATTTAACTAATGCCTGAATGTGGAAGGGCAAACAATTAGACAAAGTACCAGATCCATTATGTCTAATCTGGAGGTGTAAAACAGGCTCAGTTCAATTAGTGGTCAAACTCTGCGGAAAAGACCCGGAATTAGACGATTCCTCAAATTATTCAATCAGGGCCGTTTTATGGCAGGTTTTAAACAGGAAGCCTTTATGAATGCAGTCAGTGTAAGAGCAGCGCTGAGCCACCTTTACTGTACTGACAGTCTGAGACACATATCATTACAGCACACCTGAAACATTCAAAGCAAAACTACGATTAGTGAAAACAGCTGTAGCCCAACATTGTGCAGTATATTTGGGTTTTACAGTTTACAATGGTACAATGATACATTTATCTTGTTGTATTTTAAAGTCGGCATGAAACAGAAGTTGCATTCTTTTTTTATCCCTGTTGTACCGTATATCCGAGATAAACACTTCTGGAACGAGAACAAATGTTCTCTAAATGTAGCACGGGGTCACTGTGACCACACCCCCTGACGGGAGGCGGAGTCACTGGGGCCACACCTCTGGACAGGAGGCGGGGTCACTCTGGCCACACTCATGAGCAGGAGGCAGAGTCACTCTAGTCACACACCCTGACAGGAGGTGGGATCACTGCGACCACACCTATGGACAGGAGGCGGAGTCACTGCGGCCACACCCCTGACTGGAGGCGGAGTTACTGCAACCATACCCATGGGCAGGAGAGGGAGTCATTTTGGCCACACCCCTGACCAGAGGCGGAGTTACTGCAACCATACCCATGGGCAGGAGAGGGAGTCATTGTGGCCACACCCCTGGACAGGAGGCAGGATCACTCTGGCCACACCCATGGGCAGGAGGCGGAATTACTCTGGTCACACCCCTGACAGGAGGAGGAGTCGCTGCGGCCACACCCCCTGACAGAAAGCGAAATCACTGCGGCCCCACCCATGGACAGGAAGCGGAGTCACCACAACCATGGACAGGAGGCGGAATCACTGCGGACACACCCCTGAGAGGAGGCAGAGTCACTATGGCCAAACACCCCATGACAAGAGGCGGAGTCACTCCAGCCACACCCATAAGCAGGAGAGGGAGTCATTGTGGCCACACCCCTGGACAGGAGGCAGGATCACTCTGGCCACACCCATGGGCAGGAGGCGGAGTCACTGCAGACACACCCCTGAGAGGAGGCAGAGTCACTATGGCCAAACACCCAGTGACAGGAGGCGGAGTCACTCCAGCCACACCCATAAGCAGGAGGCAGTCACGGTGGCCACAATCCTGACAGGAGGAGGGGTCACTGCAGCCACACCCATGGGAAGGAGGCGGAGTCACTGCAGACACACCCCTGAGAGGAGGCGGAGTCACTGCAGACACACCCCTGAGAGGAGGCAGAGTCACTATGGCCAAACACCCAGTGACAGGAGGCGGAGTCACTCCAACCACACCCATAAGCAGGAGGCAGTCACGGTGGCCACAACCCTGACAGGAGGCAGGGCCACTGCAGCCACACCCCCTGAGTGGCAAAAAGATAGTGTTGGTGTTCAGCTTGAATGCCGCAAAAAACACAGAAAACGCATCTAAAATGAAAAAGAGCTTTGCAATTTACGGTACAAATAAATTCAAGAAGAAATATTTTTACAGACTGCTGAAAGCTAAAGAAAAGAGAATTGCTGGAATTCACAGAAACAACTGGAATCAAAATTTGGTTATTTATTGTATTAACAACATATCAATTAAATATTTAACATCTTAAATTCTGTGTAAGTGTAAAGTTTTTTTTGTCAGCATTTATTAAAAGAAACATCCATTATGATGAGCCTTGTGTTCTACAAAGAGGGATGTTTGGATAATGTTAGACAAACCCAGCTTTCCTCACAAAGCAAGTTTAGATAGATCAACAGATCGGAGCACAAAGGAGTTCTTAAATACATGGCCACAGCTGTCAGTTATCCAGATACGTTTCTACAACATTGCTGTTTTGGGCACTTTTATCCCATCTTGAAGTTTGACTAAGTCAAATTTATTAGCGCTTCACAATACACATCATTTCCAGTGTACAGAAGCAGCGGATTTACAGAAAGTCATAATGTTATGTCTATAATGCCTTGGTGCTTTAACAAGTTTTAGGGCCGGGCGATATGATAATATATAACAATGATATAAATGATTCTCTGCTGAGTTGTGAGGATCACTGTCGAGTCCAACTGCCCTGTTTAATTTAAGCAGATAATTGTTTTTTTACTCCCGTTTCCACAGTTTCCCTATTAAATGTAGCCGGATGTTTCTTCAGCCTCTGAAAATGCCTGGATCTTCTTGCAGACCTTTAGTGATCTAAGCAAATACATCATACTGAACCGCCAACTAGAAAGTCTGTAGTATTATTTTAAATCAGACGCACATGAAGCTCAGATGCCGCTAGTTCCTTCCCAGGAGCTGGGTTTTTCTGTGTTGCCTTTCATTAAATGTACAGCTTACATTTATGCATTTAGCAGACGCTTTTATTTAGCATATTTTGTGTTTGTTTGTTCTGTAAGTGCCAAAAACAAAGTTCGTTTCTGGAGTTCAAAACAGCTCGTCAAAGTGAACTATATCCAAAAAAGTTTGCTCCGGCTGGTAAACGCCTCTGAACTCCCATTGGTCAGAGGTGATGATGCAGTAGGTGGGTGTGGCTTCTTTGAGCTGGTTAATTTCTTCTGTTGAGTCTGTCGAGGTGAGACGCGAGTGAAAACATGAGCACACTGTTCTCATGTTTAATACTGTAACGCGATCTACTGTATAAAGCGCTGTATTATAAACGTGACGCAAACATTTCCACATCATCACTGTGATCTGATGCTTTGTGAACGGCTTTTTGATGCTTTTGTTTTCTTATCTTTGTTGTGTGTTTATTTTGTTATCCTTGTTTCAAAAGCATATTCCATATTTGTTCATTTATATTTTTTGTAATTTGTATTTTTTCATGCTGCTGTAGAATATATGAACTACTAATGGCTTATTTAAACATTTCCTCTCCATAAAGCAGTGCCGGTCCTCCCATGTGATTAATAGAATTTTACTTTCATTTTTGATTTTGGCTTCCAACGATTATGAAAACACAATGCTTTTCCTTCAAAGCGGTGCGATGTCGCCCTTCATACGTAACACCCAAATCAGTCTAATCATGACTGTCGTAATATACAGTCTCCTGTCGGACTTGCTTGATACTTCAGACAAATACACACAAAAATATGTCAAAATGCCAGTCTTGCCGAGTTTTTGCTTAAACGCAGTCGATTATGTCTTTACATTTGAACATAAACAGTTGACAAGACAATCAAAGGTATGTCAGTATATTAGATCTGCGTATTTGGTCTAAAAGTGACAGCAGCCTAATAAACCTGCGAGTGGCCAGAGTGACCCCACCTCCTGCTCATGGGTGTGGCCAGAGTGACCCCGCATCCTGCTCATGGGTGTGGCCAGAGTGACCCCACCTCCTGCTCATGGGTGTGGCCAGAGTGACCCCACCTCCTGCTCATGGGTGTGGCCAGAGTGACCCCGCATCCTGCTCATGGGTGTGGCCAGAGTGACCCGCCTCCTGCTCATGGGTGTGGCCAGAGTGACCCCACCTCCTGCTCATGGGTGTGGCCAGAGTGACCCCACCTCCTGCTCATGGGTGTGGCCAGAGTGACCCCGCATCCTGCTCATGGGTGTGGCCAGAGTGACCCCACCTCCTGCTCATGGGTGTGGCCAGAGTGACCCCACCTCCTGCTCATGGGTGTGGCCAGAGTGACCCCACCCTACATTTGTTCTCATTCAAGAAGCACTTCACTCGGATATATGACACAATAGGAAGAAAAAACAAGCGCAACCTCTGTTTCATGCCGACATATGGAATCCATATGTATCGGATCTGGGCCGGATCTGGGCTGACACTATTTATTAATAATAATTTGTTATATTTATATAGTGCTTTTCTTGGCACTCAAAGCGCTTTATATGGAAGGGGGGAATCTCCTCAACCACCACCAATGTCCAATGTGCCAATGTGGATGATGATGCGACGGCAGCCATATTGTGCCAGAACGCCCACCACACACCAGCTGATTGGTGGAGAGGAGACCGAGTGATGAAGCCAATCTATATATATGGGAATGATTAGGAAGCCATGAGGAACAGGGGCAAATATGGCATTTTGGCAAATTTGGGATTTTTAATGACCACAGAGAGTCAGGACTTCGGTCTATACTGGGGTGTTAGGACTCACACAGACCACAGGGTAAGCACCCCCTGCTGGCCTCACTAACACCACTACCAGCAGAAGCCTAGTTTTCCCAGTTGGTCTCCCATCCAGGTACTGACTAGGCTCAGCCCTGCTTAGCTTCAGTGGGAAACCAGTCTTAGGCTACAGGGTGATATTTGCTGTCTGGGGAAAAAAGAAGCAGAAACAAGTGATAGAAGCATTGATTACGCACAAGTTGTAATCTTGTTCAAAATGCTGCTTTTTTAATGAAATGTACCCACGTGAAAGTTTTGATAAAAAGACTGCATGAAGCATGTTTTTTTAAAGCAGAGACTCTTTCTTTTGATATATTGTATGTTCAGATATTCATACAATGAAATATTCAGGGTCCATGAAAGTTTTGTGAAAAAAAGCAAACCAAGCTGACGGGGAAAGAGTTAAAGTATCATTAAAGGTATATTTCAAGTATAAAAACAAATACCTAAAAAGGAACATAGTAGTACACTTAAAATGCTAAAATAACAATTAGTAAACTATGATGTTGGCAGGGTTTTGATATGTTTCAGTGTGTTTTAAGTCCAGTGCCTGTTTGCCTGTGTAACCCAGTTTCCTAGTGTTTGCCAGTCTGTTCCCTTGATCGTATCCCATTCACATTTTGCCCATTAATTAGCTCTTCTGTTCCTCTGTGTATTTAATCCTGTCTTCCTTCAGTTCATTGTTCGGTGTTGCCAATGTTAAGGTGCGTTTTGTCTGAGTTCTCCTGTGACATATTTGGATTAAAAACGATTTAGTTTGAATTTTGTGCGCTTCCTGGTAGCAGCACCCGTGACAGATGTTATGTTCACTTAAAGAAAACTTGCAAGTATACTTGTAGTATGAAACTATTAAACTAGTAGTTTACTCAGAGTATACTTCAAAGTAGTATACCTATCAGTTCACTTGTAGTATAGTTGAAGTACAAACAACGGTAACACTTTACAATACGGGTGCACTAATATGCATTAAATAATGCTTAACTAATGCACAGATAATCATGAGTTAATGTGTGACTCATGAAGAACTAAACCATTTATTAATGATCACTGCATCAGCAACTAATGAAGATTCTACATGAATAATAGATTAAGTAATTTTTATTAGTTAAATGTGTCATAATGTATTAATTCCTTAATAACATATTATATTAACTAATAGTGTAAATGAACGTGTTAATTACCACAACGGGTTGAAGCCATGCATTTCAACTTCCAGTTGTCTGCTTTAATTAATCATTAGCTAATGATTTGCAAAGGTTTCATGTTATGACTTTACTTGTTAAGGCACATGACTATTAACTAATTAAACATTTATTTAAAACCCATAACCACAATTACATTTTACTTAACAATCAGTTAATAGTCATGTGCCTCAACAAGTAAAGTCATAGCATAATGATACCTTTGTAAATCCTTAGCTAATGATTAATTAAAGCAGACAACTGGGAGTTGAAATGCATGGCTTTGACCCATTATTTAATCTATTAATCATATAGAATGTTCATTAGTTGCTGATGCAGTGATCATTAATAAATGGTTTAGTTCTGCATAAGTCACACATTAACTCATGATTATCTGTGCATTAGTTAAGCATGAATTAATGCATATTAGTGCACCCGTATTGTAAAATGATACCCCAAAAAAAAGTGGGCCAGTTTTGTCCCAAGCAGTATTGAAACAGTACACTTACAAGTACACTTCTAGTGCATTGATATTACTATACTTATTACATCAAATAAACTTTTACTTCATGATGACTTAAGTACACTGATCAAATGAAGTTGAGGTTTACATCAGCTCAGACACATGCAGTTTGTATGAATGAGAGACATGTTTCTGTAAACTGAACGTGACTCATCTGTGGTTCTGTTTGAGGTTTCACCACTTACTCTGAACTTCTCAGCACTGCAAGCCATGACAGGTTTATCAAGGAAACAGTTGTTACAGGCGCAAGATCATTTTCACATGCAAGGAGAGACACATCTGAGTGCAAACGGAGATCAGATCTAACAGCTGACAGAGCCGTAGATCATCAAAAGATCATCAGTGAGGTCTGTCATGTCATTACAATGTAAAGATGATATAGTGAAGGATCTTGAATGATTTAATTAATGGTGTCTCATTCACACCTGGGTTCAAGATATGTTTGCACATGTGAGTGAGGGGCGTGTCCGTGGGTGTGTCTGTGGGGGTGTTCAAGGGAGTGTCTATGAGCCAATTGCAGTTCCAATTGTTTCCGATGGGCAAAAATAGAAGCAGGAGTGTAATGAGTTCAATATACGAATTTAAAATCATTTGTTAATACATAAACTGCATTATGAACTTGTTCAAAGGGGATAAAAGATGACTGACCCGGCAACAGTAAGTTGGGAAATTGCATTCATGAAATATTAAATTGTGCGTATGCAAAACTGATGTAGAGTTCAAAAGCGTTATACAAACACACTTTATTTTACCAATCCAGTCTTCATTGAAGCGCTGCTGTTATCTGCACACAAACTCAAGCTCAGATGATGGACCAATATACACTATATTGACAAAAGTGTTGTGACGCCTGCCTTTACATGCTCATGAGCTTTAATGCCTTCCCATTCTTAATCCGTAGGGTTTAATATGGAGTCGGCCGACCCTTTGCAGCTCTAACAGCTTCAGCTCTTCTGGGAAGGCTTTCCACAAGGTTTAGGAGTGTGTTTATGGGAATTTTTGACCATTCTTCTAGAAGCGCATTTGTGAGGTCAGGCACTGATGTTGGACGAGAAGGCCTGGCTCGCAGTCTCCGCTCTAATTCATCCCAAAGGTGTTCTATCGGGATGAGGTCAGGACTCTGTGCAGGCCAGTCAAGTTCCTCCACACCAAACTCGCTCATCCATGTCTTTATGGACCGACACTTTGTGCACTGGAGCGCAGTCATGTTGGAACAGGAAGGGGCCATCCCCAAACTGTTCCCACAAAGTTGGGAGCATGAAATTGTCCAAAACGTCTTGGCATGCTGAAGCACTAAGAGGTCCTGATAAAGCTGCCACATATCATCACTTCCGTCTCCCTTAAACACCATCTGTCTCATAGAGTACAGCCTGAGCGGAAAACAATGGCTTTGCAGCCTCAGTCCTGCTTCAGGATCAGAGGATAGAGACTCTGCGCCTTCAGTTTAGTGTAGTGTGGGCCTTTTCATTTGCTTGGTTCTTTCTGCGTCATTTATCGTATGGAAACATATGGTATACAGCTATATGCGACTGTCTCCCAGACAGCAACATTGTGTCTTCCCAGATCCAGCCCACATCTGGTACGCATGGAATCTACATGTTCCAGATGTAGGCCGGATCAGGGCAGACACTATTTGCAGTCTGGGATGTGTTTTGCTTACGGTAGGCTACAGTAGGGAAGTCTTCGTGAATCTATCTATAAAATCTGAGTTTATTTATACACTGCTGTTTAGTATTGTAGGTAACTAGTAGTATTACATATGACTTGTTGAATAGTTTTCAAATGAGAAAAAACTACTTTACAGTGGCTCAAGCTGCTTCATAACACATTACCTAAAAGATTGAACTGTTTGCGTGTACAGTTATTCACAGTTATCATTAAATGTTTCCGTTTTTTAAGTCAGATTAGCAACCAATGCCAATCAGTTTGTGAAAGTGAGCTGAACCCACCACAGTATCTGTATGATAACTATTTTATTCTGATGTTGAAGCATAAATGACCCACATATCAGTTTCATAAAGATGATTAGAAGTGAACTAGATATAGTCTGTGTTATTTTCACTGCTATGTCTGTGAGATAATTGGAGCTTATTTCTTTGTAGACAGACAGAAACTCTACATAAGTCTACATATTTTCCAAGGTCTGCCGGTTTCTTACGTGTTGTTTGTTCAACCTGTCAAAAATGGTGTTTTGGCAGTTTTTCTTCCTCTGTAGTTTGTAGCCATTTACAGCGTATGAAATTAAGCAATGCACACTGGCACAAGATTCATTTGTTAGATGGCTGTGACTTACAATAGCTGCTGACAAGAGCTCATTCTGAAAGCAGCCATGCCTCATTACCTGTCAGATGTCTTTCATATTAATTCAGAGTTGTCAGTAGTAAACACATGACAGACAGATCCACCCAGGACGGTAGTCATAGAGCTGAACGCAGCGCATCAGACAGCCTGACTCAACATGCGCCTTTCAGGACTACAAAAACATCACATTCATCACACTTTGTTGAAGCTGAAGTCTCACGCTGATGACATTTGCAAAGATGTAGGATGTTGTTTTTTTGTGTGTTAGGTTAAGGTGTGGGCTTTGAAACTTCACGGTCTAGTGGCAACAGTATTGAGATCTCAACCGCTGCTGAATGAGAGCGGCAGGAATGCACCACACTTTTTATTTGATTCTGAATTGTTTGAATTAATCAAATAAGAAACATCTGAAAGTGAAGGAAGCCCTAAGGTCGAGCTGTCAGAACGCTCAAACAAACACAACGTTTCCATAGCAACACTGTTTGCACATTTTAACCTGTAGATGGCCAACACATGTGAACATCCACCAATCAGGCAGCGGCACAAATAGTACAAATAGCAATAGACTGTATTTACACTAAGTAAAATAAGCATTTTCTTTGCAATAAGTGTAAATAGAAGTTAGATAATAACACAGAGTGTGAATGATTATATTTATTGAAAATATTAAATGGATTCTGCCTTATTGGGACAATAAAGCCCTCCCTACGACCCCTAACCCTAAACACTTTATTATTAAACACACGTTAGACACTTTATTTACACTTTTAGAATATTTTCTTATTTTTTATTGAAAATCAATGCCTTTCCGATCTGATATGTGGTGGGAAAAGGGAGTAAAGCAAGCTCGGCAAAGGGTGGAATCAAACACTGACACTTTAGTTTAGGGGCCAATTCTCACTATTAACTAGTTGCTTATTAGCATGCATATTACTAGGATATTGGCTGTATATTAGTACTTATAAAGCACATATTAATGCCTTATTCTGCGTGACCATATTCTACGTATCTTAATCATACCCAATACCCAAGCTTAAACGTCACAAAAACTACCTTACCAACTATTAATAAGCAGTAAATGATGAGTTTATTGAGGCAAAAGTCGTAGTTAATAGTGAATGTGTTTTCCATACTAAAGTACCAAACTTTCTGCCACACCTTATCCCTATACTATTACTACTGTAAACAATCCAGCATCTTCTGTCATTTTGTCTGGCCCAATCAGACGTCAGTGGGCGGAGTTAGTGTAAATAGCCTCTGTCAGCAAGGCACTTAGTGTAAATAGACACTCTGTTAAGATAATTAAACGAAGATTCACTTCCACAAACATGAACTTGTTCCCCTCCATTGACAAGATTTTCTGTCATTTATGACACAATGCTTTCCTGCCATTGACGAGTTTTTCTGGTTACAGATCTTCTGACAAATTACTGAATGTCTGGATCAAAACACAAGTGAAGAAGATCTGCTTAAACCAGGGCTGAGTTTAACTCCACTTTTTTATGCCCTTCCCTTGCTAACTTCCCTGTACGTCACTGCTAATGTTGCACAAGTGCCCACTACTGGCAATGTGCCTTTGCAATGTGTTTAAATAGAACGTATTAAATACTTGGGGCCAGATTGTGCCAGCTCGCTTTGCGTTAAAAACTACTGTCCGGATTTACTAAAGACATGATAAATTAGCGCTGTAAAGGCGTGGACAGGGTTATTTTTGAGGCTGATCTTATTGCATATCCATTTGTAGGAGTTTCCCTTTCAGACGCAGTATTTATGGGAGGAGAGTATTTAAATGAATCACGCGAGGTGATTTACTAAGGTTTGTGCTCGTCAGTTTACTGGTGTTTGTGCCATTATTTACCGCCCAAAAAAGCGCGTCTTAAACCAGACGCTAACTGGTAGATTGCGTTGGTCATTATGGAAATGATCCGGCTGCGTCTGTGTTCTTTAATGTGTGTCGTCAGTAGATCACACGCTAAACTTTCCACTCCAGTCGGCGCTTTTTTGGAATTGCACTTTCACGCTAATTTGCCCTGTTTAGTAAATCTGGCCCTTGGGAGCTGCTTTGGGAGCTGCTGTAGTGGCGTCACAATCGTGTTGCATTGTGGTCTCTGAATCTGCCTGAAGTGTACATGTTGAGTAGACTTACTCCCTCGGTCAAAATCAAGAGGTCAAAGGGTCAAAGGGATGTCCACTTGACGAAGTTGAGGAGGAAGTGCTTAGGGAAGTTTGTGAGTGTATGTCTAGAAGTGGAGTTAAACGCAGCCCTGAAGCAGTGGATAGAAGTTAAGGGTGTGTTCACACTCGGCATGTTTTGGTTGGATTAAAGGGCTGGTAAAACACATTCTTTTGAAGGCTTGATTGTGTTTGTGGCGTGCACTGTAACGTGTTCATGCTTCGTTTTTAAAAAATGGCATTATTTTTCATATATTTGACCTTTATTCTACACTGCTCTGTCCCGGTCTGATGGTTTCCGGGTTCTATGAAGCCGGTCCTTCAGAAATACGCAATGGGCTCAGATTGGTCAGCTGGCCCAGTGTGCTGTGATTCGCTAACCGCTAGTGCACGTTTTTGGGAAACGTCACGCCCCTTACCTTTACCGGTAATCTGTGCTTTGGTAGTAGAAACAATGTTGACTCTAGCGATTATAGGCAAATATCTGTCGCAAGAACTACTAACCCAAAACGAACACTAAACATGGGCTTTACTCTAGTAGCCCAGTCAAACACAGAGCCAGGTTTGGCATGCCTGCAGATAAACGATACATAAAAGCTCTAATCAAAGAATCATTTACACTAATTCCCAGTTCGCTGTTGAGATTTTAAAGTTTGTAACGTTAGGTGTTTGTTGGATAACGTTGCGTATGAATGAGCGTTTAACACACTGCTTTGCAGAGCCAAACGGCGTTGTCATTTGTTTACTTCCTTGCTACAACGTACAATTAACAATACAAACTATTACAGGAAAACACATCGACGAAACATAAATCATACTTAGGTTGTGTCCCGTGAACAGCTCCTGTTTTTAAAGTTGGAACTGCTCCATCTTTCAGGACAAGCCGTTGTGCGAATCCAAAGATTGTGGAAGCTTTCCTCCGTAAAATGTGCAGCCCAGAGAGCGAGATTTGGGTGATAATTATGAGGGACAGAGTTAAAAATACATTTTAACCATTGATCCCTAACTCCCCCATCCCTAGGAAGGCTGAACAAAGTGGACCTGCAATCCGGATGAGAATAACAGCGTTTCGTCGGCATTGCGGCAGCAACACTCCAGCCTGCTAACTACACCACAGCAACTCTTCTCCACAGCAATAAAACATGGCCCCGCCCCCCATATTTAATATTCTCGGGGGAGGGGTTTATGCAAATATCGGGGTTGGTGATGTCAGCAGCCCTGGAGGAATGTCTGTAGTCCCGGCCGTTTGCTGTAGTCCTTACAAACTGATTTCTGTAAAAGCAAATCTCTCCCTTTGCTTTAAACTGTGAGCGCTGTAACTTTGCAGATGTTGTTTATGCTCAAACAGCGACATTACACACTAGCTAAAGTCAGAAAAGTGAAATCGTGTTTTACCACCCCTTAAAACGAACCCTGGTGTGATTGCTCTGATAGTGCGGATCAGTTGAATAAGTGTGAACGCTGCCATCTGGATCTGGACCAAACAAGTGGATCGAGCCCACTGAAAAGATGGGTCTCGCTCCACTTCCAAATGAACTCTGGTGCGGTTCGAATGATATATGGACGCAACACGGACAAAAGACATGTAAACAAACCAAACACGGGAAGATGCGGCTCAAAAATGCACAGTCTGCCCAATCACACCTGTTTTTTCTCAACATAGTCAAGATGTTGCCCATCACAAGTCAGTACGGGCATTAGAACCACGTCTCCACGCAGCAGATCTGTGTGTGTGTGTGTGTGTGTGTGTGTGTGTGTGTGTGTGTCAAAGTCAGCTTTATTGTCAATTCTGCCATACGTACAGTACATACATACAGAGAATTGAAATTCTATGACTCTCAGACCCTAGGTGCCTAACAACAACAAAACAATAACAACAAAAGTTTAACAGTAACAACAACAGAAGAAAGATTAAAAAAAGATGGATAAAGTGAATTATGGAGGTAAAGTGGCGATGGCAAATAGTGCAAACAATAGTAACAATAGTGCAATTTCAGATTTAAGTCAGTGCAGGTATAAAATAAAATTATAAGAGTGTGTGCAAAAAAAAGAGTCTGTAAGAGAGGAGACCAATTTCTCAGAGAGACAACATAATGAGGTAGATGAAAGGAGGAGAACTGAAGGGGGGGTGATTCACAGATCAGGTGCGTGGGGCAGAAGAGGGGAGGGTCGGCAGAGTCGGGAGGGAGTTCAATGCCCTGACAGCTTGGGGAATGAAGCTGTCCTTCAGTCTGCTGGTCCTTGCCTGGAGACTGCGTAGCCTCCTCCCTGATGGCAGCAGACTGAAGAGGCTGTGCGATGGGTGGGTGGGGTCTCTCGCAATGATGAGGGCTTTGCGGGAGAGGCGGGAGTTATAAATGTCCTGGAGGGGTGGGAGAGAGACACCAACGATCTTCTCAGCTGCTCTCACTATGCGCTGAAGTGCTTTACGGCAGGATGCGTTGCAGGCACCGTACCACACAGTGATGCAGCTGGTCAGAATGCTCTCGATGGTGCCTCTGTAGAAGGTGCGCATGATGGGGGCTGGGGCTCCGGCTCTTCTCAGCTTGCGGAGAAAGTAGAGTCGCTGCTGTGCTTTCTTGGTCAGTGCTGTGGTGTTGGCGGTCCAGGAGAGGTCCTCTGTGATATGCACACCCAGGAATTTGGTGCTCCTCACCCTTTCCACGGTCACACCGTTGATGGTCAGAGGGGCGTGCTGGGTGTGCATTCTCCTGAAGTCAACAACAATCTCCTTCGTCTTCTCCACGTTCAGAGAGAGATTGTTGTCGCCACACCACCTGGCCAGGCGGCTCACCTCGCTCCTGAAGTTCGTCTCATCATCGTTGCTAATGAGACCAACTCTCGTGTGTGTGTGTGTGTGTGTGTGTGTGTGTGTGTGTGTGTGTGTGTGTGTGTGTGTGTGTGTGTGTGTGTGTGTGTGTGTGTGTGTGAGTGTGTGTGTGTGTGTGTGTGTGTGTGTGTGTGTGTGTGTGTGTGTGTGTGTGTGTGTGTGTGTGTGTGTGTGTGTGTGTGTGTGTGTGTGTGTGTGTGTGTGTGTGTGTGTGTGTGTGTGTGTGTGTGTGTGTGTGTGTGTGTGTGTGTGTGTGTGTGTGTGTGTGTGTGTGTGTGTGTGTGTGTGTGTGTGTGTGTGTGTGTGTGTGTGTGTGTGTGTGTGTGTGTGTGTGTGTGTGTGTGTGTGTGTGTGTGAGTGTGTGTGTGTGTGTGAGTGTGTGTGTGTGTGTGTGTGTGTGTGTGTGTGTGTGTGTGTGTGTGTGTGTGTGTGTGTGTGTGTGTGTGTGTGTGTGTGTGTGTGTGTGTGTGTGTGTGTGTGTGTGTGTGTGTGTGTGTGTGTGTGTGTGTGTGTGTGTGTGTGTGTGTGTGTGTGTGTGTGTGTGTGTGTGTGTGTGTGTGTGTGTGTGTGTGTGTGTGTGTGTGTGTGTGTGTGTGTGTGTGTGTGTGTGTGTGTGTGTGTGTGTGTGTGTGTGTGTGTGTGTGTGTGTGTGTGTGTGTGTGTGTGTGTGTGTGTGTGTGTGTGTGTGTGTGTGTGTGTGTGTGTGTGTGTGTGTGTGTGTGTGTGTGTGTGTGTGTGTGTGTGTGTGTGTGTGTGTGTGTGTGTGTGTGTGTGTGTGTGTGTGTGTGTGTGTGTGTGTGTGTGTGTGTGTGTGTGTGTGTGTGTGTGTGTGTGTGTGTGTGTGTGTGTGTGTGTGTGTGTGTGTGTGTGTGTGTGTGTGTGTGTGTGTGTGTGTGTGTGTGTGTGAGTGTGTGTGTGTGTGTGTGTGTGTGTGTGTGTGTGTGTGTGTGTGTGTGTGTGTGTGTGTGTGTGTGTGTGTGTGTGTGTGTGTGTGTGTGTGTGTGTGTGTGTGTGTGTGTGTGTGTGTGTGTGTGTGTGTGTGTGTGTGTGTGTGTGTGTGTGTGTGTGTGTGTGTGTGTGTGTGTGTGTGTGTGTGTGTGTGTGTGTGTGTGTGTGTGTGTGTGTGTGTGTGTGTGTGTGTGTGTGTGTGTGTGTGTGTGTGTGTGTGTGTGTGTGTGTGTGTGTGTGTGTGTGTGTGTGTGTGTGTGTGTGTGTGTGTGTGTGTGTGTGTGTGTGAGTGTGTGTGTGTGTGTGTGTGTGTGTGTGTGTGTGTGTGTGTGTGTGTGTGTGTGTGTGTGTGTGTGTGTGTGTGTGTGTGTGTGTGTGTGTGTGTGTGTGTGTGTGTGTGTGTGTGTGTGTGTGTGTGTGTGTGTGTGTGTGTGTGTGTGTGTGTGTGTGTGTGTGTGTACCAGATGTGGGCCGGATCTGGGCTGACACTATGTTCCTGTCTGGGAAACGTATCCCTGTGCCTTTAGGTTCGGGTATCTTTAGGTTTGTTGTTAATATGCCAATGTGAATGCTAAGCGGACTAAACGTTTTCTCTTTTTTTTTTGGTCTGGACCAAATGAACCGAACTACAAGAGTGAACATGATGTGTGAACATAATGATGTGAACATAAGTGTAATCTAACATGATGATCAGCACATAAATCAAAGCTATCTAATGTTACTGAATGAAATGTCGCCCCAGAACGAGCTCTAGGACTGTGAAGCTTTATCACTTGATCACTCTGAATCCCATCTGGATGATGATGTCTCAACTTTTTGCTCAAAAAGTTGCTTTTTAATGAAACACCCACATTGAAGTGTTGATAAAAAAAGAATGCACGAATCTAGAATAAAACAGGCCCTGTTCTTTCTTTTGATATATTGCATGTTCAGATATTCACACAAGATATTCTGGAAGCCGTGAAAGTTTTGTGAAAATGATCAGAAATGCTTGGGGGTCAGAAGTTGATCACATGTAATGCAGTGTTTGTGTTTCTCTCGCTGAAGCTGGCGCTCTGCCAGTGTTCAGACGTGTGGAGTGACGGAAGATCACCGGCGTTGGCATTTCAACGGTCTTGTGTTGTGTGTGAACATGCCCACCCATTCAACAAACGCCCTTCCCCTTTCACTTACTCTCTCCTGGTAGCAATGCCTGCCGCTGACAAGTGTGTGTTTTATGTCTGTGTGTAAATAAATGTGATTGCGTCTGTATATGCGTGCCTCTGTATCTTTCTGTTTGTCCTGTCCCTTCAAACAAACAAACACCAGCCACATGTATGTACACTCAGCTGGAAACGCAGAGGAACATTGTTGCCATGTAACAATGTGTTTGTTTGTAGCGTTATGTATATCTTAACTTTTGCCTGGTGGCCCGTGCGCTACTTGACATTCATGCATAACAGGCTGAGGTTTACTCTGCGTTAGCGCTGACGTTCTGCAGGTTGCTCCTCATTTGCATGTTATTACAGTTTTTTTACAATCGTTTCTCAATTCACAGCGTCAGTCTGTGGATAAACGGAGGATAATTTATCATTGGCACTAAATGCACTCAATGACGACATCTTTCACTCTCAAACACAAACACCAGCAAAACTCAATATGCACATTTATATACTTAAAAGTTCTGAACCTAACATCATTTTATGAGTGATGAGTGTTTGTTGGCTGAAAACCTTTGCTAGTGGAAGAATGAGTTGATTTGAGACATGAATGAAGTGTTTTACTGCATTTTGAATGTGAAATGAACTGCTGCGATGCTAAAGTTTTGAGGAACGTGATTGAGAAATGTGTCATGACAGTTTGAGTAGAAACATTGCACGTGCTTTAACGACAGCATGCACAGGTTTTTAGATCGACGTCTCTAGAGTAGCTCGCATCGTTGGATTTTACGGTTTATGCAAAGCATAATCTCATCTTTGTATTAAGAACCGTTTGAAATGGAGCTCATCAAACAACACTTGCCATCGAATGCGGGTCATCTCATCTGGAGACTGATCTGTGAGACACTCCGAACCCTCTGAACCCTGGAGGGGAGTTTACTTTAGGACCGACCGACACAACGCCGAATCTACAAAACCATGACCCAATTTACACTTAACACACACCACAGGTTTTCTGCATGTGAATATGTGCGGATGTCAAAAAGATTTGGACAGCGCCTGACAGCAAAGCATGTAAAACACCACAGCGCTTCACAAATGAGAATAACAGAGGCGCAGGTAGAGCGAGCGGGCCAGAGGGATTTCCGCCACCGTAATGCTGGACTGAAGCCCTCAGAAGCAGCTTGTTAGGACGGCGCCCCCATTACAGATCCGCGGCTCATCTTTCCCCGTGCGTCCGCACCTTTGCTCGCAAATTAGATGGAAAGGCTGGAGCTGCACCTCTCATGTATATTTATCCCGAATCCCTGCGGGACGGTCAGGCATGGCTCCTCTCTGGATAACAAATGCAATTTGATGTAACATTTGGCTTGTTTTTCCCCATTTTATTGCTGTCAATCAAGTGAGTGACACATCCAGAGCTTCTGGTGATTGAAATGAAAATGTCAAACTCAGATTGTAAATCCTGTGTGGAATAAAAACATGTTGCTTTAGTGTAACAAATATCTAAACAGTTTGCCGTTTGACACAACCGCGCATGCATGACTATATAAGCTGCGGCGTCTTGACGCATAAAGCACATCGAGAAATTTGGTGTGTTCGATTTGGCAACTCAGCTCATAATTTACTTAAAGTGCAAACTGAGGGATTATGGGATCTAGCTGAGCGCAGACGCTACGGGAGGTCTTTCGCAAAACTAGGCGCGGCCGTAGAGAAAGAGTGCAGTGTTTTCTTTTCCACGTCTTAAAAGTGCATTCATCAGGCATTTACGGTAATCCAGCTCACTTTTCAAGTTCATTCCCCTCTTCAGATGAAGGCCCTTCATGTGACCTGATTAAAAGAGCGCATATATAGTGTGTGTGAACGAGTGGATACACACTGCACTGAAAACCAGCAAAACACCAGCGGATTCAGACCGTTCATGAAGAGAAAAGATCCTGCCGCATTTCACACACACACACACAGACACACACACACACACACACACACACACACACACACACACTCACTCTCTCACACACACACACACACACAAACACACACTCACTCTCACACACACACACAAACACACACTCACTCTCACACACACACACACACACACACACACACACACACACTCACTCACTCACACACTCACACACTCACTCACTCACACACTCACACACAAACACACACTCACTCTCACACACACACACAAACACACACTCACTCTCACACACACACACACACTCACACACACATACACACTCACTCACACACTCACACACTCACTCACTCACACACTCACACACAAACACACACATACACACTCACTCACTCACACACTCACACACAAACACACACATACACACTCGCTCACTCACTCACACACACTCACAGACGCACACACACACACACACACACACTCACACACACACACACACACAAACACACACTCACTCTCACACTCACTCACTCACTCACTCACACACACACACACACACACTCGCTCACTCACTCACTCACACACACACACACACACTCACACACACATACACACTCGCTCACTCACTCACTCACTCACACACACACACACACACACACACACACACACTCACACACACTCTTAATCTATGACAGCAGGTACTTTAAGTGTCTAAATATTTTAAAGGATCACTGTATATTTAACAATCTATTTCCGATCAATTAGTACATATATTAGTACTTGATTAGTATTATCACGTGCATATTGTCACATATTTTTGAGCAGATTGTTACATGTGGCTCTAAAGCCTCATCCTCCTCCCGAGTCGACAGTGACTGGAGGAAAGGTCCGGCGCTGTGAAAGGGAAGGAGCCACCGGAGAGGGGAGATTAGCCGGCCTGTCAGCCTGATGAAGGGCAGATGTCTCGCGTGAGTGACGGCTCAGCTGTTCTTCAGGTTTTACCTGTCATGAAGTCAGATTCGCTCCAGGCCTGCTTTTGTTTTGACTGCGCTCCGGAGCGCCACTTCCGAGGATCGCTCCATTCAGCCGCCCAGTGCGCTCCTCTCCGCCAACATGTCTGCGCCAGGTGTGTCTACATGCCCCTGCAGAGTGTTTGCTCGTCAGCGCAGCGAACAATGAGTGACCGCAGTGGGCGGCTCCATCGTCTGAGAAAACAGGAACCGAGACAGAAGGGAGAGTCTCTTCTTAGCTGCAAAAGACATTCGTTTAAATGTTCACGAAGCTCTTTTCTCAAGCCTTTAATTGTTCTGAATGACTGCCTGTAAGAGAAACGTCTGAGTCATGCACACATTAGTAAACCGTCCATTAAGATCAGATCAGTTATACATATATAAATAGTCAACATAATAGCATTCTTTGCCTTGCACTACTGAAATAATTCACTTATGCTGTGGATTACAGAACAAAAACAGCATCGTAATATCTCATACATGCTGAAGTGCTTGAACAAGGGATTGACAAACTTGATTGTCTAACGTGAAGCTCTGAATGCTTCAAATCAAGGGATTTTAGTCAAACAGAAGCGCTGTATCTCGCAAAAACGCGTTTATCTGCCATTTCCGATGAGCTGAACTACAGTACAATGTTACATGTGTCTGTTTATATCAAGAATGTGTTTGAATGTGTTATAATGATTATATCAATATGGATGTGCTTCACATCTTTCCATCATACAGCTAAAAACAACCAAAAAGGGCAAACATGAGCTTTAGATAAATCCCCAACATATGGAAATTCACACCCGTGGTATAATGTAAACAAGCTTGCTATAGAAAGATCTTTTAATCAGACTTCCATCATTGTTTTATGAATATTAAATTATTGTTTTTTTACTTGTCAGAGAGAGAAAATGTCAGTCTATCACAAAAAGCACACTGGTCAGGTTCAGGCTAGTATAATCATCCTGAACAAATATTTCACATGTGGAAATCTGTCCACCCTGTTACATGACAACGTGTAACAGGGTGGAAGAGTTCTGTATTTATAAGACAGTTCCATGTCCAGTATAAATCCAATGTTATGTTTAACTATTAAATAAATCGTCTTACAATTAGGAAATAAGAGAAGTTTATTTAGCTTTCCCTCCAAGGAAATGATGTCACTTCCAGCAGGTCATGTGATTTAGATTCTAAAGGGCAAGTAGCACTAATGTAACAGGGTGGACTGGAGTTTGTAGGGATATAAAATAATTTAATGGTTTTGGTTTTAAATATGTATCACAATAAATTGCAAGAGAATAGGTAGCTGTTTATACAAACCCGATTCCACAAAAGTTGGGACACTGTACAAATTGTGAATAAAAAAGGAATGCAATAATTTACAAATCTCATAAACTTATATTTTATTCACAATAGAATATAGATAACATATCAAATGTTGAAAGTGAGACATTTTGAAATGTCATGCCAAATATTGGCTCATTCTGGATTTCATGAGAGCTACACATTCCAAAAAAGTTGGGACAGGGAGCAATAAGAGGCCGGAAAAGTTAAATGTACATATAAGGAACGGCTGGAGGACCAATCTGCAACTTATTAGGTCAATTGGCAACATGATTGGGTATAAAAAGAGCCTCTCAGAGTGGCAGTGTCTCTCAGAAGTCAAGATGGGCAGAGGATCACCAATTCCCCCAATGCTGCGCCCAACATACTGGAGCAATATCAGAAAGGAGTTTCTCAGAGAAACACTGCAAAGAGTTTGAAGTTCTCATCATCTACAGTGCATAATATCATCCAAAGATTCAGAGAATCTGGAACAATCTCTGTGCGTAAGGGTCAAGGCCGGAAAACCATACTGGATGCCCGTGATCTCCGGCCCTTAGACGGCACTGCATCACATACAGGAATGCTACTGTAATGGAAATCACAACATGGGCTCAGGAATACTTCCAGAAAACATTGTCATGAACACAATCCACCGTGCCATTCGCCGCTGCCGGCTAAAACTCCACAGGTCAAAAAAGAAGCCATATCTAAACATGATCCAGAAGCGCAGGCGTTTTCTCTGGGCCAAGGCTCATTTAAAATGGACTGTGGCAAAGTGGAAAACTGTTCTGTGCTCCGACCAATCAAAATGTGAAGTTCTTTTGGGAAAACTGGGACGCCATGTCATCCGGACTAAAGAGGAAAAGGACAACCCAAGTTGTTGTCAGCGCTCAGTTCAGAAGCCTGCATCTCTGATGGGATGGGGTTCATGAGTGCATGTGGCATGGGCAGCTTACACATCTGGAAAGGCACCATCAATGCTGAAAGGGATATCCAAGTTCTAGAACAACATCTGCTCCCATCCAGACGTCGTCTCTTTCAGGGAAGACCTTGCATTTTCCAACATGACAATGCCAGACCACATACTGCATCAATTACAACATCATGGCTGCGTAGAAGAAGGATCCGTGGACTGAAATGGCCAGCCTGCAGTCCAGATCTTTCACCATAGAAAACATTTGAGCATCATAAAGAGGAAGATGCCACAAAGAAGACCAAAGACAGTTGAGCAACTAGAAGCCTGTATTAGACAAGAATGGGACAACATTCCTATTCCTAAACTTGAGCAGCTTGTCTCCTCAGTCCCCAGACGTTTGCAGACTGTTAGAAAAAGAAGAGGGGATGCCACACAGTGGGAAACATGGCCTTGTCCCAAATTTTTTGAGATGTGTTGATGCCATGAAATTTAAAATCAACTTATTTTCCCCTTAAAATTACAAATTTTCTCAGTTTAAACATTTGATATGTCATCTATGTTGTATTCTGAATAAAATATTGAAATTTGAAACTTCCACATCATTGCATTCTGTTTTTATTCACAATTTGTCCCAACTTTTTTGGAATTGGGTTTGTATTACACAACATTGCTATTTCGGAAATATACACCGATCAGGCATCACTTTCCTAACCCATCGAGGCATGGACTCCATTAGACCCCTGAAGGTGTGCTGTGGGATCTGGCACCAAGATGTCAGCAGCAGATCCTTTAAGTCCTGTAAGTTGCGAGGTGGGGCCTCCATGGACCGGACTTGTTTGTTCAGCACATCCCACAGATGCTCGATTGGATTGAGATCTGGGGAATTTGGAGGCCAAGTCAACACCTCAAACTCGTTGTTGTGCTCCTCAAACCATTCCTGAAGCATTTGTGCTTTGTGTCAGGAGCATTATCCTGCTGGAAGAGCCACAGCCACCAGGGAATACCGTTTCCATGAAAGGCTGCTCATGGTCTCAACAATGCTTAGGTAGGTGGCACGTGTCAAAGTAACATCCACATGGATGGCAGGACCCAAAGTTTCCCAGCAGAACATTGCCCAAAGCATCACACTGCCTCCGCCGGCTTGCCTTCTTCCCATAGTGCATCCTGGTGCCATGTGTTCCCCAGGGAAGCCACGCACACGCACCCAGCCATCCACGTGATGGAAAAGAACACGTGATTCATCAGACCAGGCCACCTTCTTCCATTGCTCCGTGGTCCAGTTCTGATGCTCACGTGCCACTGTTGGTGCTTTCGGCGGTGGACAGGGGTCAGCATGGGCACCCTGACTGGTCAGCAGCTATGCTGCCCCATACGCAACAAACTGAGATGCTCTGTGTATTCTGACACCTTTCTATCAGAACCAGCATTAACTTCTTGAGCAGTTTGAGCTCCAGTAGCTCGTCTGTTTGATCGGACCACACGGGCCAGCCTTCGCCCCACGTGCATCAATGAGCCTTGGCCGCCCATGACCCTGTGGCCGGTTCTCCACTGTTCCTTCCTTGGAGCACTTTTGATAGATCCTGACCACTGCAGACCGGGAACACCCCACAAGAGCTGCAGTTTTGGAGATGCTCTGACCCAGTCGTCTAGCCATCACAATTTGATCCTTGTCAAACTCGCTCAAATCCTTACACTTGCCCATTTTTCCTGCTTCTAACACATCAACTTTGAGGACACAATGTTGACTTGCTGCCTAATATATCCCACCCACTAACAGGAGCCGTGATGGAGAGATCATCAGTGTTATTCACTTCACCTGTCAGTGGTCATAATGTTATGCCTGATCGGTGTATATGTGACCTTTATTCTAAAGTGAAGTTGAGAAAACATGACTGGGGATGTTTGTCTGTCATGTGCTTCAAAAAGTTCTTAGGTAAATTATCTAATCATTATTAGCCCCCTTTCACACTGGGTAGTTCTAGGAACTTAAGTTCTAGGAACTAGCCACCAGGGTGGTTCCCTGGTTGCCATCTTCCTGGTTGCATTCGCTCCTCCAGTAGAAACTCTGAAGAGATGCTCTTGTTGTTGTGACTTTTTTTTTGATGGCACTGAGAACGCCAGAGCCTGAGCACAGTGCTCACATTCTCTCTCTTCATTAGTTTACGATCTGTTTAACAGTCCTGTCTTATGCATTAACTGTGATACAAAGAAAGTATACAGTATATGAAAAAGTATTAGCCTTTTCTGTGTGGTTGATGCCCAATGTCATTAACTGAGCAGAAATACATAATCACGTTTCACTTGGTCCCCCCAAAGTTGCGTTGGATTTTCTCCTTAGTGTAAAGGTTGTGAGGTCCATCTATCACTGTTTTCCATGTTTGTAGAGTTAGTTTGTGGAGTAAATATATAGGCTATAATCTCTGTGTTTACATGGCTTTTTTAAAAAGGCGTTCCTAGAACTAAAATCGTTCCTAGTTCATCTGGTGTGAACATGCCAAAAATCATAGGAACTATGAAAAGATTCCTCCAGGTGCAAAAGCCCCAATGTCATAGCGAGGTTGCAGCAAATAAAAAGAGCAGGATCTAATCACAGCAGGTGTTTTATTAAACACTAGCTCAAAATATCAAACACTCAGACTCAGATTCAGATGTAACGTAACATTTTCCCTCCTTCCAAAAAGACATAACGTGACTTAACATGCCGTTATCCCCTTCCCCCTTTGGATGAAGATGAGAAGCTGGTAAAAGGGAACATCCAAGAGGATGAAGGAGCCAGGAAGGAGATGACGGAGGGAGGAGCCAGGGTGTAGCCAGGAGCCCAACCAACTGGGGTGAAGCCAGGCGTGGTGGAGACCCATGCGGAGCCAAGGAGATGAAGACCCAGGGCAACACAGGACTGGAGGGCCAGGGCAAAACCACAGGCTCACGGGACCAAGGTGGAGACAGGGGTTTGGCAGACCAGGGGAAAGGAAGAGCCTTGTGGAGCCTAAGTGGTGGAGGAACTAGGTGGAGCCGAAGGACCGGGAGTCTGTGGTACAACCAGGGTGATGAATGACCAAGAAGGATGAGGGAGCCTGGCATAGTCTAAGGGATGAAGGACCACAGTGGAGTCGAGGGAGCGTGGAGTAAAGGTGGAGTTAATGGGTTGACAGGATAAGGTGAAGTCCGGGGCTTGGAGGCTAGAGGTGGAGGTAAGGGATTGACACAACAGTGCAAAGCTGAAGCTCAAGGTGAATTTGAGCTGCTATGTGGAGCCAGTGAAGGAGGAGTTGAAGGCTTAAGGGAGCCAGCGGAGATGGGCCAAAGAACTAGATAGCATTGGCAGAGGAGGAGGGAGTGGGAGGCTGGATGGGAGCATCAGCGATGAAGAAGACTTGGTGCTGGCTGATGAAGAAGACTTGGAACTGGCCCACGAAAATGATTTAATGCTGGTCAATGAAGGAGACTTGGAACTGGCCCACAAAAAAGACGGTGCTGACCCATGAAACAGATTTGGTGCTGGGTGACAAAACGGACTTGGATTTGGCCGATAAAGTTACATACTCGTGAAACAGATAATTTCCCATTCCTCAAAACTCTCACAAGGAATTGAGCTTAGCATACTCATATCTGCCTCAGAAGCTCCACTCCATTCCCTCATACTCCACTAATACTCCCTCTAGTACGGACATTAATGCCAGCTCTGGCACCTAGTCAAACTGCATTACCGGCTTGGGCTCTGGGATGAACATGGCCTCAGGGGTTAGCTCCATGAAGGATATAAGGGCTGGCTCATGCATCTGGTTAGAGTTGGCTCTCCATGGTTCTGGGTCTGCAGTGGGCTTGGGCTCTGTTTTTGCGGCGGGCTCGGGCTCTGAGTCTACAGTGGGCTCTGGCTCATATCCAATGGTAAAGAGGGATACACCCTGAAAAAGCACCCAGTCCACAAACTCTTTAAACATCCCTCGAGGAGACAGCTGACACACACAGGCTGTTGTCATTGTAATGGACAACATAGACCAGATCTAAAATATTCTATGTGTGTTTCTCGAAGGAGGATGATCTGAACTGCAAGATCCATTTTTGTGTAGCTTCCATTCTTCTATCAATGTGCGGTTGCAGCAAAAAAGAAATAGCAAGATCTAATTGCAGCAGTTGTTTTATTAAACACTAACTCAAACTATCAAACACTTTAAGGTTTCAGAATATGTATCCGAATCAACAGAACAACCACTAAACACTGATGAGATCAAAAACAAAGGAATAACTGAAAACAAGCCTAATATATACAGTACAAACGTTAACAAAGGGATGAATTGAGAAACAGGTGGATGGAATTAATCAAACAATGAAACACCATGATTACTAATGCAAACAAAGGAAACAGAATGGGATAACAGGAAACAATGAAAAACTCAAACTAAACTCAAACTCAGACATAACGAGACAATTATGAATGTTTGTTTATTGGGGTACATCATGGAAAACCATGTAGCATGAAAATGTATTAACATTTTACATAAAATATGTATTATTGTTTCACGGGAACTGTAGCATTGACCCACGTACACATCTGACTAAGAAAAAAGCATCTTATTTGTCTAATGCCACGAGTGATGTTTTGATTTTTTTTTTTTCTCATTTGCAGAAGGATGACATTTCATGTTTTCCGTGTGCCAATCTTTTAGTTCCTTCTCCTGTTGATAATGCAGTGAAATCTTTCAGGATCGGCTCATCCGGAGTGCAGACGCACATGAAGGAGGCTTTAGCGTTCTGTCACACCCTCCATTAGGAGCAAGTCAACTAGCACTAAACGGTTTGGGATGTCATTGTTGCAAATGAAGGTAAAAGGGCAAACAAGCCCATCTAATCACTCTTGAACAATACAGAGGTGTGTTCAGCCTTCATGCAGTCAATGGAAATAGAAGATGTCCATCAACACCACAACATATATCCACATATCAAATTTAGTTAAATATGTACAATGCACCCTAAAAAATGACAGCAAGAATGAGTTTCCAGCAAAATATTTTACAAAAATAGTTAACAAAAACTATTGTGTGTGTTTGTGGTTAGTGGATGATAATGTGATTCTCTACAGCGGTGTGAACTTGAGGAGAACTGACTTCATACATCATCATGAAGAAGAAAAGTGACATTAATGAAGAGAAAAGATCAAACACGCAGATACAGATTCTTGATCTAATGAATGACAGCAGGAGCTTTATAGTTTCACATTGCATTTTCAATCAATCACTTACAATCTAAGAACAGTGGAAAGAGTTCAAGACAAGTGTGTAAACTATGAGCATTGATGCAACAAATATAAGCTACAATCTTGGTCTAATTCTTGTATAAGGATTGCTGAATGTTTTGAAGTTTAATTGAACAGGAAAGCTGGTTAACTCAGCTAATCGATCCGTTGTCTGCTGTATGGATGGAGCTTGAGTTTCATGACAAATGGGCTTTTAAATTCTCTTCAGGAATGTCAGAGCATGATTTATTCCTGAAAGCTGGATCAGGGCACGGCGATTCATCTTGTAACTGTGAGAGATATTGGCCTAACTTTTCTTTACTAAAACAAAATGCTCATAAACATGAAGCAAAAAATGTCTGGGTGTAGAAACTCTCTGAACACCAAACAAAAGACTTTTCTCTTTCAAACCGTGTTCAGACTCTTCAGGTGTGATTCGGACATTCCAATCATGTCCTCAGACCCTGGGCTGAACGGCGACGGGATGCATTTAACATATGAAATCATATGCCACACACCGCTGTGCAACAACTCATTTGACTAAAAATACACCTTGAGACTCCTGGAAAGCCGTAACGTAAGCTTGTTTCTTTTTCATAACCCTCCCAATTTATTCAACGTGTCTGTCAGCGGTGTCATCCATCTGTAACACGAAGACAATAATGAAGCTGTCTTCCAGTTCGCAGCTGTTTGGCCCTGTCAAGAGCGGATCACGTCTTTGCATGCGATACGAACGCACCTTGTGTGAGCCTGCGGGATTTCATATTAAACAGGTCGCTGTGAAAATCAGCTGTGGCACTAGTGGGAAAAAAATGAATTATTCTGCAAGTGCATCTGAACAAAAATGACATCTGCATACGACAATGCAATTAGCTTCTCCTGTCCTTCCCACCGAGAGCAAGAGTAACACGAGAAGCGTATCGAAACAATGCAAAGAGGCCGTGAAAAGATACACCGCCGAAACGTGAGTCGCCAATGCACTCATGCTACAGTATCCCTGATTTCTCATACAACTTCATTTCCTGAAGCTGCAATATTTACATATTTACCAACCTGAACCCTAACCTAACAGTCTACTAATACTCTGAGCCTGTACTTACTTATTAGTAGAATGACTAAAACGGACCATCATGAATGATGCCAAAAATGTACCAAGATGATTTGAATGTAATTTTGCTGGAATACGTGTTACTGTCCACCAAAGTACAAAGTACAAATGCTGATAACGCAGATATGCTGCGGTTGATAAGGAGAAGCTCAAACGGCATCCGTGCACATGAAGGATCCACTGAAGAGCAGGGATTAAGACTGAAACACATCACAGACCCTGAAAGAGCTTGATCTGAGCCCAGATAAGCCCCACTGTGAGTTCAGATGCACTGATTTATTGAAAACACAGGGAAGTGTGTGCGGCTGCCCCAGACGCAGCTGTGTTTATGTGACCTCTGGACAGAGGCAGGGAACATCTTTCATCATGATTAACACATGCACTATACGCTACTTCACACATGTGCCATTAAAACCGGCTCCGAACAGAAGATGTATGGATCCAACGTATTAGTCTAATGTTAGGAAATCATCTTCCGACTAATAATCCGTTAATGGACTGAATTAATGCAGGTCAATGACAAATAAGACATTTCTGTCAGAATCAACATGTGCTGCATTTTTACGCATCCTTGTATGTTTGTTGGTTTAATGTGATTTAAACTTGATTGCTTTTATTTTCACAGGTTATAAAAATGTCAGGTGGTGCAACCATTGATCAACAATAATATATGAGTGTACACATCTAAAAGAAAAAAAGATTTCTTGGATTTTTCCCATTTTTACAACCTCTAGCCTTGTCGTCATAAAAACGCTCCGATATTTGTAAGTGAGACACAGTCACAAGGGTCTGATTATCTTTGTTTCGCTGTGTTCTTGTCACATGACTAACTTTAATGGCTTCATGTTGGCATGTTGGTTACACCTTCACTTATATTTTAAATATCAAATATATGTGAATGCACCGAATGTCCTGAGGTTTCTCTGGAGGCTCATGAGGATAGTTTGGAAGGAGAAAATTATACCCAAAGTATGGCGTAGGGCAGGGGTTCTGATCCTGCAGGATAATGAGAAGATCAGAGGGTTTCGACCAATATCCCTGCTAAATGCAGAGGGGTAAAGTCTTTTTCAAAATCATCACCAAGAAGTTGTCAGAATACCTGCAAAGAAATAGCTACATTGACACAGCAGTACAGAAGGCGGGTATATCAGGGTTCCAGTATGATATAGTACAGATCCAGATGGCAAAGGTGGGGGGAAAGGACCTCCATGTTGTCTTCCTGGATCTTGTTAATGCCTTTGGGTCAGTTCCCCATAATCTCCAGTGGGCTGCTTTCAACTTCTTTTATATTGCGGACACTATTACAACTTTGGTGAAATCATATTTCCAAGATCTGCGGTTTTGCTTTACCACCTCGTGGCAAGCGTTAGAAATTGGTATTATGGCATAATCTCACCAATGGCTTTTACAATGGCCATGGAGGTCATCATTCGAGCCTCAAGGTGGGCGGTAGGTGGACTGCGGCTTAATTCGGACTTGCGCCTCCCTCTCCTCAGGGCCTATATGGATCACATTACTACTCCATGGTGTCATATACAAGAAGACTACTCAGAAAACTAGAGGAGAATATCAGCTGGGCCCAAATGAAGATAAACTCTTCCAAATTGCATAGCATCTCAATTGTCAAGAGAGTGCTTAGTGACAGTTCTTCACTGGAAATGACCCTATCCCAACAGTATCTGTGCAGCTGGTGAAAAGCCTTGGTAGGTGGTATGGTGAAAGCCTGAAAGACAAAGCACAGGTACAACAACTGCGGAAGCAGATCAGTAGTGGACTATGGGCCATTGACAACACTCAAATACCTGGAAGATTGAAGGCCTGGTGTTTGCAGTTTGGCCTTCTCCCACAGGTGCTGTGGTTCCTTACATTTTATGATGTCCCAATCTCGACAGTAGAGGACAGAGGAATCACAGGTTACATCAAGAGATGGCTCTGTGTCTTACCAACTTAGGCCTCTATGGAAGTCCTGTCCTTACACTGGCCTTCACTAGTCTCACAGAAGAGTTCAAGATGACTCTGAATGAATCATGAGACATAGTGCCGAGTAACAATGCACCAGTCTTGGCAGACAAATGGAGGCCAGCCAGTGCAGCGGAGAAGGCAATAGCAGCAATCAAACATACAGACATTGTGGGGCATGTTCAGAAAGGGAGAGGAGGCTTTGGATTAACAACAATACGTCCAGAGTGGAACAAAGCCATAACACCAGAGCGGAGGAAGATGGTGGTAAAAGAAACACGTAGACAGGAGGAAGCAGTGAGGTGGGCCTAGGCAGGGACACGGTGGGATAGGGTGGAGAAGAGGAGAATCAGCTGGAAGGATCTGTTGGAGCATGGAAGCGAAGCAGCTTAGCTTTATCATCAGAGCTACATATGACATCCTTCCAACACCAACTAATCTCCATCAGTGGTTGGGTGAAGATCCTGGGTGTGTTCTCTGCTCCAGCCCAGCTTCCCTCAAGCACATACTGCCAGGGTGAAAGTCAGCCTCACCCAGAGTCACTACACGTGCCGTCACAACCAAGTCCTTAAGAGCCTTGCCTCCACCCTTGAGCAAAAACGTATTACCACCAATACTTTACCACCAGCGAGTGACTCCCCGCAAGCCATCTTTGTCCATGAAGGGGCAAAAGCAGTCACTAAAGGCCAAGTCAAGTCTCAAGTCTTTCAGGTCCAAATCTTCCGGCGGACTGCGGATAAGTATTCAACTTATGAAAAAAGTGTAACTAGTGCAACGATGATGTCGGACGTAGAGTAAGCGTTTTGAACTGCGAGAGGCGTAACACTTTCTGCGTAAGATGAATACATAAGGCAGTCTGGCCGAAGATTATACTTCAGAAGGCCTTTATTAACCCCCAGATCCGCGTGGAGCACTTTTATAATGGATGTGCTTTTATAATGGATGGACGTGCTTTTTGAGGTTAATGTTTTGGGCTGCCATTATAAAGCTTGAAAGATCCAGGACATTTTTTAATGTAACTGATTTTATTCGTCTGAAAGAAGAATGTCATACACACCTAGGATGACTTGAGGGAGAGTCATGGGCTAATGTTCATTTTTGTGTGAACTATGCCTTTAACACACACACACACACACACACACACACACAGGGTGATGTTACTGTTGCTAGCAGGGTCATGTGATTCAGCCGACAGAGTGTGTACAGGGAGTGAAGTTTAGCAGTAGAGCGCGCGCACACACACACACACACACACACACACACACACACACACACACAGAGGGAGATGTTACACAGAGTGTGTAAAGCAAATGAAGTTTAGCAGTAGAGTGCTGTAATCGCTCAGCTCTGACCCCATCACCATCACAGCGCCGTCTGCTCGGATCAAAGCCTGTCCGGCTGCTCTGGCCCTGAAATATGGCCCGTCCGTTTGAGCTGACCATGGCCCTTCTGCTGAACCAAACAATCTGCAGCCGAACGCAGCTGCGCGTCTCCTGGGTTACTGACAGAGGAGGAAGTAGAGATGAGAGAGGGCCAAGAGAGGACAGACCTTAATTGATAGCAAAGAAAGAGACGGAAACATGCAGTAAAGACAGGATAGAGAACATTTTATAAAGGTGTGCATTTAGAGCATGGGTCACATTATATGTGTCTTTAACTACTATGCACTTACATTAAAAATAATCAGGTTCAGTGCACTTATTGTGTTGATGTCGTATTGTGAGACGCTAATATTGAGGTGGATATGGGTCAACCAGGAAAACCATGTTGGTTACCTACTGTAGCTTCACCAGCTGTGTTTTACTGTTGAAAAGCATAGTCAGGTCCGCCAGCTAGAGCAGTGTAAAACCATCGCCAACAAGCAGCCTGGACCGGCATGGGGACAGAAAATGATCAATACCTCTGTGTCGTTCTATTTATAGTTGAGGTGTGGACTCACTATTTTTTTAGAGTTAGAGCGATTACTAAAACTTGATGTCATATATACGTTGTATCATCATTGGTGTGATCAGGCCTTAACGCTAGCTAAAGGACTACTGAGATCATGCCGATCAGTGCTAGCCGTCCGCTGCGTTCCCGTTCGTTCCAGAGGTGTGCAGTGGTGTGAGGTCACGCTCTGTGCAGGCCTGTTCACTCACACACACACACACACACACACACACACACACACACACACACACATACACACACACACACGCACACACACACACACACACACACACGCACACACACACACACACACACACACACACACACACACACACACACGCACACACACACACGCACGCACACACACACGCACACACACACGCACACACACACGCACACACATGCACACACACACACACACACACACACACACACACACACACACACACACACACACACACACACACACACACACACACACACACCACTTCTGCAGGGGCCTCTCTGTGTGCAGGGGCCATTGTCATGCTGGAACAACACTTCACACAAAACTGGAAGCACAGAATCCCATAGAATATAATCACATCATGTGATGGGGAAATGAGCATGTGGAGATGTTTCTGCAAAATTATATTACTTTGCTTCTTGCACGTTTCGCGACACAAAGTGAAATGTCCAGTAGGTGGCGATAAAATAGTGTTTGGTTTTGTCCGATGAAGAGGAATGTGAATCTGATAACTATGGACCCAACTTTTTGTTATTTAACCCTGTGGTTTAACCCTGACGTTTCAGTCAAAAATGACAAAACAAATTGTATTTCAATAAAATGATTGTACTATATTTTACTTTGATAATATATTTTTTTATTTCATATTTTGTAATACTTTATGGTACTAAATTATACTTATGCAGTAGTTATAATCCATGCATTCACTTTTTAAGCATAGAACTTAAACTCTCATAAATCTTCAATCTTTAGAGCACAGACTGAAGTTTGGCCTCTTTTTAAAGATGACACTTGGCAGATTATTGCTGATGTGAAAAAAGGTGTAAAACGTTAACATTTTACATTTATTGTTATGAAAAATGCACAAAAATGCACTTTTCGAAATAAATCTAAACAAGTTGTGTTCCAAATTTGAGGTTGATATCTCAAAAAAATGAGATTTTAGTCAGATTGTTTGTAGTACCAAACGCTTCCACTAGATGAGATTCATCTCCCATTCATTTCAAATTCACTAATTTTTGATCGTGAACAATACAAGTGTGACTTTTTTCAGGACCGTTTAACCTTTCCAAATCATGTCCATGATTTTTTATGTGTTCATAAAGCAAGTGCCAAAACCTTTACCAAGTTTCATACCATTCCGATGAGGTAAAGAATTTATGATTATTATTTATTTAGCTTGATATCTCAAAAAATTAGCTTTTAGTTAGATTTTGTTTGGGTGCAGTACCAAACGCTTTGAAATTCAACTCCCATTCATTCAGGACCATTTAATCCTTTTTGAATCATGTCCACGATTTTTTGGTCAAAAATAATCGAACAGCACCAGAGGGTTAAGGTAGAAAATAAACTATTACGGAGCCCCTAAAGGGACATAGTGAAGGGGGAAAAAATATGAGATGGTAGGAAAAATTATTTGGCAATGCTCTTGTGTTCTTCCTGAGAAACTTTGCCTTCTCTCACAAAGAGGTTTGCGAGCGAATGCAGATGTTTTTGCGAGAGAACACAACGTTTCTAGGTCTCTATGTGAAGCTTTTGAGTTGTTTATATGACAGTCTAATCTTCCTTTATTAGCAACTCAGCCACGAAGTGGTAGGCCACGTAAAATCACAGAGCGGGGTCAGCACATGCTGAGGGTCACAGTGTGCAGAAGTCACTAACTTTCTGCAGAGTCAATAGCTCCAGACCTCCAAACTTCTGTGGCCTTCAGATGAGCTCAAGAACAGTGCGTAGAGAGCTTCATGGAATGGGTTTCCATGGCCGAGCAGCTCATCCAAGCCTTACATCACCAAGTGCAATGCAAAGCGTGGGATGCAGTGGAGTAAAGCACGCCGCCACTGGACTCTAGAGCAGTGGAGACGTGTTCTCTGGAGTGACCAATCACGCTTCTCTATCTGACAATCCCATGGACGAGTCTGGGTTTGGCGGTTGCCAGGGGAACGGGACTTGCCTGACTGCATTGTGCCAAGTGTAAAGTTTGGTGGAGGGGGGATTATGGGGTGGGGTTGTTTTTCAGGGGTTGGGCTTGGCCCCTTAGTTCCAGTGAAAGGAACTCTTAATGCTTCACCAAGACATTTTGGACAATTTCATGCTCCCAATTCTCATAAACACACTCTTAAACCTTGTGGAAAGCCTTCCCAGAAGAGTTGAAGCTGTTATAGCTGCAAAGGGTGGGCTGGCTCCATATTAAACCCTACGGATAAAAAATGGGATGGCATTAAAGTTCATGAGCATGTAAAGGCAGGTGTCACAAAACGTTTGGCAATATGCACGTGATTATTGTCATGTTTATTGGTTATAATCTGAGGTTGTTGTATATCGAGGCAGTTAGGAAGTGAAATGTCCAGTAGGTGGCGCTAAAGCTTGTTCAGTTTTATGCAAAACAGATGAATGTCAATCTGGTAACAGTATGTTGGCACTGAAAATGTTTGGTGTGGAGCTTTAAATGTTAATGCTCATTGGTGTTTGAAAGTAGCACTACACCAAACCTAACCTACATGAGATAAAAACACATTTGCTAAAGCTTGTTTCTTCAAGTCTTTGGGCTGTTGTTTCGTGACTCCCATCTCAGGGGAGTGTACAGCGGTACCAGCCCAGACAGCAACATAGTGACGGCCCAGATCCGGCCCACATCTGATACACGTGGAATCCACACGTATGTGGGCCAGATCTGGGAGGTGAGTAAGTTTACTACACCAGGAAAGCCATACATATGGAGCTGATTAAGCAAACATCCACATTTATCTGTTTACACACCATGCACTATGGTAAAAGTGTTTTGAGTCATAACATATATTGTGCAAGGAAGCCATAATCATAATTTGTGTGAAAATTACTGCCACTAGTGTTAATTTCAGGTGAATTTTATGCTAAGTTTTGCCCAGATGTAGAGTGAGGAACCTTTTTCCAGTGAGCCTATGTTGAATATTTTCCTTGGTTTTAACTGTGAGGCCTGAGCCAGACCTTCAGTGTGCCAGCTTCATATTACTCACATCAGAAACACATGAAGTTCTTTGCTGCTGAGCTATCGTTTTTAGTGCTTTATGACGTTTATGTGCTTCAGCAGCTATTGGCCAGTGCCACGCTGATGGAATTTTAGCTCTTTAGTGCATGTTTTTCTGACTGTGTGCTTTCATTCACAGCAGCATCCATTATCCAGCAAAGTGTCGCACACAGTGATATACAAGTAGTACCTCAGAGTAGTAAATGCACCCTTAAGGTACTTTAATTAAGGGGCACAAAGCTGACACTCTAAGGGAACTGCCCAGTAACTCAAGAGTTCAAAAGTGTGTTTGAAAAATAGCTTGAGTCTCTTTAGAAACGAATGAGTTGGTTATTGAGTCCAGAGCTATAAAATTAATATGAATAGCTCTGATCACCTGAAGAATCGAAGGAGATTTATTCTTACTCGGAAGGAAGAACCAGGAGTCTCTGTTTAATCTTCTCGCAGTCTAGGAAAACAAATGACTCCCGTTCCAGCTCACGTGACGCCATACTCTGTTCCTCTGTTGGTTTTTGCACAGTTTTGAGGACAGACCCGGGTAAATGTGCAGGTTAGGGTGACAGTGATCGAGTTACTACACCTCCTAACTCACTCAATGATCCCATACAAAGTCCTGCTGGCTGAATTAGTCACACATGTTTGCATATGTACACAAACACACCCAGCAACAAACACACAGGCCACACAGACACACATGCACGCAACACTGGTGGTCCTGTAAGGAGCGGTGCGCTCTTAATGCCCTCTCTCTGTCTGTCTCCTTTATCTTACCTGGGAGGCCCAGACAAAGGCGTATTCTCCACGAATAAACAGGCCCTTCATGTTTGGGCTTCTCTCCTAAGAAAACAGCGTCTATGGGAAGGAAATGAGTGGTCCTTTTTTGCATGCCAATCATATCTGCAGCACAGTTAAAGAGTGGAAACTTACCCAGAGATGCCTGCTTTGCTCTAGCAGATCACGTGTGAGCTTTGTGTTTGAGGAGATGCACACAGTATAGAGCTCTTCTTCACATGTGCGTGTCTTGCTCTGCTCAGAGCCATCACTTTCCATTCTCTGTGAGGATAGCCAGAGTCCATGCCATTCATTCGCCCAGTAGACAGAAACAGAGGGAAGAGTTAGGATCGTTCCCAGGTACCAGCCTTTTATTGGTCTTCTAAATTAGCTTGTGTTTGGCTTGAGCTTTATCTGAGTCTCGGCCGCAGTGACATTGAAGAGCCTCCTGCTAAAGACCGCTATGAGCAGCTTTATGGGCACAGATAGCACTTTATCTGACCATCTAGATAAAAGGGCAGGGTTGTTCCTCGCTGTGGCACTTGAGAGGGCTTTCCTCAGATCTGGAGCATGTTGAATTCCTAGCCCCGGCAGTAAATTGTATTCCAGACAGATGTGCATTTCTGGGCAGATTTCACTCTGAAGAGGCTGGAATGCTCAGTCTCGCCAAACAGAACACGCAAATCACCAGGTAATTGTTTCATTAATCAAACTGATTATACTGTTACAGACACTAAACTTTCATTATTGCCAGTTTCTTATGCATATTTTTGCTGAGACTGACTTTAGTTGATGCTCTGTGTAATTCTACAACAACCCCAAAATACAATACAGTATAAGATATTAAATGATTCTGCACTATTCTGCAGCGGAAAATGTGTTTTGGCTTTAAATATATATATTCTGGTTATTAACTGGTTATTAACAGGCATCATGTTTCTAATGCACACTTTGGTTTTGTCACAGCTGACAGGGAACGTCCTCAGAACTCTGGATAACGTTTTTCCAGCAACATTAATAGAACCTTTGTTACGAGTAATCTGGTCTTTTTATTTATTTATACATCGTTCATGAAATGCTTTTCAAGAGTAACGCTTAGAGAACATTCAAGAGTAACGTTCAGAGAACATTCAAGAGTAACGCTCAGAGAACATTCTAAAGTAACGCTCAGAGAACATTCATGAGTAACGCTCAGAGAACATTCAAGAGTAACGCTCAGAGAACATTCATGAGTAACGCTCGGAGAACATTCATGAGTAACGCTCAGAGAACATTCAAGAGTAACGCTCAGAGAACATTCATGAGTAACGCTCAGAGAACATTCATGAGTAACGCTCGGAGAACATTCAAGAGTAACGCTCGGAGAACATTCAAGAGTAACGCTCAGAGAACATTCTAAAGTAACGCTTAGAGAACATTCAAGAGTAACGTTCAGAGAACATTCAAGAGTAACGCTCAGAGAACATTCATGAGTAACGCTCGGAGAACATTCAAGAGTAACGCTCAGAGAACATTCATGAGTAACGCTCAGAGAACATTCATGAGTAACGCTCGGAGAACATTCAAGAGTAACGCTCAGAGAACATTCATGAGTAACGCTCAGAGAACATTCATGAGTAACGCTCAGAGAACATTCATGAGTAACGCTCAGAACATTCAAGAGTAACGCTCGGAGAACATTCAAGAGTAACGCTGGAGAACATTCAAGAGTAACGCTGGAGAACATTCAAGAGTAACGCTCAAGAACATTCAAGAGTAACGCTCGGAGAACATTCATGAGTAACGCTCGGAGAACATTCATGAGTAACGCTCGGAGAACATTCATGAGTAACATTCATGAGTAACGCTCAGTGAACATTCAAGATTAACGCTCAGTGAACATTCAAGAGTAACGCTCGGAGAACATTCATGAGTAACGCTCAGAGAACATTCAAGAGTAACGCTCGGAGAACATTCTAAAGTAACGCTCAGAGAACATTCAAGAGTAACGCTCAGAGAACATTCATGAGTAACGCTGGAGAACATCATGAGTAACGCTTTCAGAGAACATTCATGAGTAACGCTCAGAGAACATTCATGAGTAACGCTCAGAGAACATTCTAAAGTAACGCTCAGAGAACATTCATGAGTAACGCTCAGAGAACATTCATGAGTAACGCTTCAAGAGAGAACATTCAAGAGTAACGCTCAGAGAACATTCAAGAGTAACGCTCAGAGCTCAGAAACATTCAAGAGTAACGCTCAGAGAACATTCAAGAGTAACGCTCAGAGAACATTCATGAGTAACGCTTCAAGAGAACATTCATGAGTAGAACATTCGCTCGGAGAACATTCAAAGTAACGCATTCAGAGAGAACATTCATGAGTAACGCTCATTCAGAGTACATTTCATGAGTAACGCTCAGAGAACATTCAAGAGTAACGCTTCAGAGAACATTCAAGAACATTAACGCTCGCTCAGAGAACATTCATGAGTAACGCTCAGAGAACATTCATGAGTAACGCCACGCTCACGAGAACATTCATGAGTAACGCTCAGAACATTCTATGAGTGGCGCCAGAGTAACGAGTAACCTGAGAACATTCAGAGAACGCTCAGAGAACATCTAAGAGTAACGCTGGAGAACAGAACATCATGAGTAACGCTCAGAGAACATTCAAGAGTAACGCTCAGAGAACATTCATGAGTAAGCCAGAACATTCATGAGTAACGCTCAGAGAACATTCAAAGTAACGCTCAGAGAACATTCAAGAGTAACGCTCAGAGAACTCAGAGAACATTCATTCATGAGTAACGCTCAGAGAACATTCAAGAGTAACGCTCAGAGAACATTCAAGAGTAACGCTCAGAGAACATTCACATTCTAAAACATTCAAAGTAACGCTTCAGAGAACATTCAAGAGTAACGCTCGGAGAACATTCAAGAGTAACGCTCGGAGAACATTCATGAGTAACGCTCGGAGAACATTCATGAGTAACGCTCAGAGAACATTCATGAGTAACGCTCAGCATTCAGAGAACACTCAGAGTAATTCGCCGCTCAGAAACATTCATGAGTAACGCTCGAGAACATTCATGAGTAACGCTCAGAGAACATTCATGAGTAACGCTCAGAGAACATTCTTCATGAGTAACGCTCAGAGAACATTCAAGAGTAACGCTCAGAGAACATTCAAGAGTAACGCTCAGAGAACATTCAAGAGTAACGCTCAGAGAACATTCAAGAGTAACGCTCAGAGAACATTCAAGAGTAACGCTCAGAGAACATTCTAAAGTAACGCTCAGAGAACATTCAAGAGTAACGCTCGGAGAACATTCAAGAGTAACGCTCGGAGAACATTCATGAGTAACGCTTTCATGAGTAACGCTCAGAACATTCATGAGTAACGCTCAGAGAACATTCATGAGTAACGCTCAGAGAACATTCATGAGTAACGCTCAGAGAACATTCATGAGTAACGCTCGGAGAACATTCATGAGTAACGCCGGAGAAACATTCATGAGTAACGCTCAGAGAACATTCATGAGTAGAACATTCATGAGTAACGCTCAGAGAACATTCATGAGTAACGCTCAGAGAACATTCATGAGTAACGCTCAGAGAACATTCATGAGTAACGCTCAGAGAACATTCAAGAGTAACGCTCAGAGAACATTCAAGAGTAACGCTCAGAGAACATTCAAACAGTAACGCTTCAAGAGTAACAGAGAACATTCAAGAGTAACGCTCAGAGAACATTCAAGAGTAACGCTCAGAGAACATTCAAGAGTAACGCTCAGAGAACATTCTAAAGTAACGCTCAGAGAACATTCATGAGTAACGCTCAGAGAACATTCATGAGTAACGCTCAGAGAACATTCATGAGTAACGCTCAGAGAACATTCATGAGTAACGCTCGGAGAACATTCATGAGTAACGCTCAGAGAACATTCATGAGTAACGCTCAGAGAACATTCAAGAGTAACGCTCAGAGAACATTCAAGAGTAACGCTCAGAGAAGAGAACATTCATGAGTAACGCTCAGAGAACATTCATGAGTAACGCTCAGAGAACATTCAAAGTAACGCCAGAGAAACATTCATGAGTAACGCTCAGAGAACATTCAAGAGTAACGCTCGGAGAACATTCAAGAGTAACGCTCAGAGAACATTCAAGAGTAACGCTCAGAGAACATTCAAGAGTAACGCTCAGAGAACATTCATGAGTAACGCCAGAGAACATTCAAGAGTAACGCTCAGAGAACATTCTAAGTAACGCTCAGAGAACATTCATGAGTAACGCTCAGAGAACATTCAGAGAACATTCAAGAGTAACGCTCAGAACATTCAAGAGTAACGCTCAGAGAACATTCAAGAGTAACGCTCAGAGAACATTCAAGAGTAACGCTCAGAGAACATTCATGAGTAACGCTGGAGAACATTCATGAGTAACGCTCAGAGAACATTCATAAAGTAACGCTCAGAGAACATTCATGAGTAACGCTCAGAGAACATTCAAGAGTAACGCTCGGAGAACATTCAAGAGTAACGCTCAGAGAACATTCATGAGTAACGCTCGGAGAACATTCATGAGTAACGCTCAGAGAACATTCATGAGTAACGCTCAGAGAACATTCATGAGTAACGCCAGTAACGCTCAGAGAACATTCATGAGTAACGCTCAGAGAACATTCAAGAGTAACGCTCAGAGAACATTCAAGAGTAACGCTCAGAGAACATTCAAGAGTAACGCTCAGAGAACATTCAAGAGTAACGCTTAGAGAACATTCAGAACATTCAAAAGTAACGCTCAGAGAACATTCTCTAAGAACATTCGAGTAACGCTCAGAGAACATTCAAGAGTAACGCTCAGAGAACATTCAAGAGTAACGCTCAGAGAACATTCATGAGTAGTAGAACATTCAAGAGTAACGCTCAGAGAACATTCAAAGTAACGCTCAGAGAACATTCATGAGTAACGCTCAGAGAACATTCAAGAGTAACATTCAAGAGTAACGCTCAGAAACATTCAAGAGTAACGCTCAGAGAACATTCAAGAGTAACGTAGACGCTCAGAGAAACATTCAAAGTAACGCTCAGAGAACATTCAAGAGTAACGCTCAGAGAACATTCAAGAGTAACGCTCAGAGAACATTCAAGAGTAACGCTCAGAGAACATTCAGTAACGCTCTGGAGAACATTCAAGAGAGTAACGCTCAGAGAACATTCAAAGTAAGTAACGCTAACGCTCGAGAACATTCAAGAGTAACGCTCAGAGAACATTCATGAGTAACGCTCAGAACATTCAAGAGTAACGCTCAGAGAGAGTAACGCCTCAAGAGTAACGCTCAGAGTCAGACGAGAACATTCAAGAGTAATGCTCAGAGAACATTCAAGAGTAACGCTCAGAGAACATTCAAGAGTAACGCTCAGAGAACATTCAAGAGTAACGCTCAGAGAACATTCAAGAGTAACGCTCAGAGAACATTCAAGAGTAACGCTCAGAGAACATTCAAGAGTAACGCTCAGAGAACATTCAAGAGTAACGCTCAGAGAACATTCAAGAGTAACGCTCAGAGAACGTTCAAGAGTAACGCTCAGAGAACTTTCAAGAGTAACGCTCAGTGAACATTCAAGAGTAACGCTCAGAGAACATTCAAGAGTAACGCTCAGTGAACATTCAAGAGTAACGCTCAGAACATTCAAGAGTAACGCTCATTTCACATAAAATGGCGCCGCTGTGTTTGGTCGCCGTTCAGGTCGCTCCGCGAAGACTGTGCTTTTATTTACTATTTTACTTTCTTTTACTCTCAGTTTTTACAAACTTATCATCTGCATTGATCTACTACGACAGCAAAACTCTTTTGGACATTGGTTACCTCTACACTGGACTGTTTCAGGACACTTTACGCCGATCCTCTGTGGCCATCTGAGATTCTTGAACGCCGAGTTGAACAATGGACAGAGCCAGCGGCGTAGAACAAAAAAACACCGTGGGAAACGTGCTGGTATCCGTAACAGACTGAGAAAAGGGCATTCAGACCTCCTCTCCCGAGCATTCTTCTAGCAAATGTTCAATCCTTGGATAATAAGATGGACGATCTTAGAGCCAGGATAAGTTTTCAACGGGACATGAGAGACTGTAATATCTATTGTTTGTCTGAAACATGGCTCACGCCCGCGGTCCCGACACAGCTGTGACGCCGTCGGAGAACTTCTCTGTTTTTCGGATGGACAGAACAGCCGAGGCCGGTAAATCCAAAGGCGGTGGAGTGTGTTTCATGATCAACAAGAAATGGTGCGATCCCAGGAACATCACCATTCTCTCGCGGTCCTGCTCACCTCATCTGGAACATTTAACAATCATCTGCCGCCCATTCTATCTGCCTAGGGAGTTTTCTGCGGTTGTCGCGACCGCGCCGTTTACATCCCACCGCAGGCAGACACAGCGCTGGCTTTATCTGGCCTTCATGATGTTGCCAGCGGCGTCATAAACCAACATCCCGCCGCGGCATTCATTGTCGCGGGCGATTTTAACAAAGCAAACCTAAAGAAAGTCCTGCCAAACTTTCACCAGCACGTCTCCTGCCCCACACGAGGAGCAAACACACTGGATCACTGCTACTCTCCGTTTAAGAACGCCTATAAAGCGCGGTCACTTCCAGCGTTGGCAAATCGGATCATGCCGCCATTTTCCTCACTCCCGAATACAAACAAAAGCTCCTCCAGGAACCCCGGTGAGGCGGGGAAGTTAAGCGTTGGTCACCCCACTCAGAGACCGCGCTTCAGGCAGCTCTTGATGATGTGGATTGGGACATGTTCCGAGCGAGTTCAGCTGGCGTGCGAGTTCACAGACGTGGCGCTTTGCTTCATCAACACGCTTACAGAGCAAGCCACGCAAACAATAACAATAACGTCCTTCTCAAATCAGAAACCGTGGGTGGACAATTCAATCCACAGCGGCAGTGAACGCACGCACTGCTGCTTACAACGCCGGTCTCCATTCAGGGAATATGAATGAATACAGATCGTCCTGCTATGCTCTCAGACGAGCAGTTAAAGCCGCAAAACTCCGTTATAAAGATCGAGTGGAGTCTCATTTCCAACTCAACGACTCGCGGCGCATGTGGCAGGGTCTGAGGTCCATCTGCTCTTTTGGATCTAAATCCTCTGCAGAGGCAAGCGTTGATCCGTTGCTCGTGAACGAGTTAAACTCTTTCTATGCTCGCTTTGACTGTAACGCGCGCAACGCGACTCCGCCAAGTGGCGCGTTAGAGAAATTACTCAGAGCAGCAACAATCACGTGATCTCTGTCTCGGAGGATGAAGTTCGGAGAGCACTCAAGCGTGTGGACGTCAGGAAAGCTGCTGGGCCGGATGGTATTTCAGGTCGTGTTCTGCGGTCCTGTGCTGATCAGCTCACCGGGTTGTTTACATCTATCTTTAATGAGTCCCTCGCTACATCTGTGGTCCCCACCTCCTTCAAAAAATCCACCATCATCCCTGTCCCTAAGAACAGTAAACCCTCTTGCCTAAATGACTATCGTCCAGTGGCTCTCACGTCTATAGTCATGAAGGTCTTTGAGAGACTCATTAAAAACACCATTTGCGCCTTCATTCCTGACACTTTGGACCCTCTTCAGTTTGCCTATCGTCCCAATAGATCGACTGAAGATGCCATCTCTCATGTCCTCCACTCCTCCCTCACTCACATCGACAGCAAAGTGGGAACTACGTAAGACTGCTATTTATTGACTATAGCTCAGCCTTTAACACCATAGTTCCCACCAAGCTAACCTCCAAACTCCTGGATCTCGGCCTGAATCCTTCTCTCTGCCACTGGATTGAGGACTTCCTCACTGGCAGGCCTCAGGTGGTGAGAATAGGCCAGTCCACCTCCACCTCCATCACCCTGAGTGTGGGAGCTCCACAGGGCTGTGTCCTGAGCCCCTGCTCTACTCTCTCTACACGCATGACTGTTTGTCCACACACAGCTCCACCTCTATCATCAAATTTGCTGATGATACTGTTGTCCTGGGCCTCATTTCCAACAACAATGAGACGGCATACTTGGACGAGGTGGAGCATCTAACATCATGGTGCCAGGACAACTGTCTCTCTCTGAATGTTGGCAAGACCAAAGAAATGATTGTGGACTTCAGGAAGAGACAGCAACGGACATACTCCCCCCTCATGATCAGCGGGTCACCAGTAGAGAGTGAGCAGCTTCAAGTACCTGGGAGTAAACATCTCCGAGGACCTGACCTGGACTGCTCACATTCAGACACAGGTGAAAAAGCCAGGCAAAGACTGTACCACCTGCGCCAGCTGAGGAAATTCAGGGTTTCACCAGCTATCCTGAAAACTTTCTATTTAGGGGCGATAGAAAGTGTTTTAACTCAGTGCATCACAGCGTGGTATGGGAACAGCACCAGTCATGACCGCAAAGCCCTGCAAAGAGTAGTGCGCTTATCCGAGCGTATCTCAGGGTCAGCTCTCCCGTCTCTGCAGGACGTCTACACCAAACGCTGCAAAGGTAGAGCTACCAAGATCATCAAGGACTCTAATCACCCTGCAAACCCTCATTTCACGCTGCTACCATCTGGTAAGCGCTTCCGAAGCCTGATGGCCAAAACTGAGAGACTCAGGAGGAGCTTCTTCCCCAGGCCATCAGACTCCTGAACTTAACATCACGTGACTTCACGTCAGGATAAACATCGATACACTGACATTGCACTGCACTTTCTGTTCTCGTTGTTACTGTGTAACAACCTGTCATAAACCTGTTTGCACATTATACTCTTTATACATTTGTTAACCACATATTTATAAGTCTACAGTTTACTCACTGCAAAGTCTACTTCAATTATTTTATTCCACTTTATCCTTATTTGTTACCTTTTTTTCTCTTGACTTGATTATTTATAATTCTACAGATATAGACATATATATATATATATATAGATAGTACTTTTTTTTTTATATCCTATTTCTATTATAATTTCTTCCTTGTGTTTTTAACTGTGAATTTGCACTGTCCATGGAGCGGACCTGTTTACATTTCACTGCCGGTTGTATATTCTGTATATAACTGTGTATGTGACAAATAAAACTCTTGAATCTTGAATCTTGAATCTTGAACATTCAAGAGTAACGCTCAGAGAACATTCAAGAGTAACGCTCAGAGAACATTCAAGAGTAACGCTCAGTGAACATTCAAGAGTAACGCTCAGAGAGAACATTCAAGAGTAACGCTCAGTGAACATTCAAGAGTAACGCTCAGAACATTCAAGAGTAACGCTCAGTGAACATTCAAGAGTAGCGCTCAGAGAACATTCAAGAGTAACGCTCAGAGAACATTCAAGAGTAACGCTCAGTGAACATTCAAGAGTAACGCTCAGAGAACATTCAAGAGTAACGCTCAGAGAACATTCAAGAGTAACGCTCAGAACATTCAAGAGTAACGCTGGAGAACATTCAAGAGTAACGCTCAGAGAACATTCTAAAGTAACGCTCAGAGAACATTCATGAGTAACGCTCGGAGAACATTCATGAGTAACGCTCAGAGAACATTCTAAAGTAACGCTCACAGAACATTCATGAGTAACGCTCAGAGAACATTCAAGAGTAACGCTCGGAGAACATTCAAGAGTAACGCTCAGAGAACATTCATGAGTAACGCTCAGAGAACATTCATGAGTAGCGCTCAGAGAACATTCTAAAGTAACGCTCAGAGAACATTCATGAGTAACGCTCAGAGAACATTCAAGAGTAACGCTGGAGAACATTCAAGAGTAACGCTCAGAACATTCAAAAGTAGCACTCGGAGAACATTCAAGAGTAACGCTCGGAGAACATTCAAAGAGTAACGCTCAGAGAACATTCTAAAGTAACGCTCAGAGAACATTCATGAGTAACGCTCAGAGAACATTCAAGAGTAACGCTCAGAACATTCAAGAGTAACGCTCGGAGAACATTCAAGAGTAACGCTCAGAGAACATTCTAAAGTAACGCTCAGAGAACATTCATGAGTAACGCTCGGAGAACATTCATGAGTAACGCTCAGAGAACATTCTAAAGTAACGCTCACAGAACATTCATGAGTAACGCTCAGAGAACATTCAAGAGTAACGCTCGGAGAACATTCAAGAGTAACGCTCAGAGAACATTCATGAGTAACGCTCGCAGAACATTCATGAGTAACGCTCAGAGAACATTCTAAAGTAACGCTCAGAGAACATTCATGAGTAACGCTCAGAGAACATTCAAGAGTAACGCTCGGAGAACATTCAAGAGTAACGCTCAGAACATTCAAGAGTAACGCTCGGAGAACATTCAAGAGTAACGCTCGGAGAACATTCAAGAGTAACGCTCAGAGAACATTCTAAAGTAACGCTCAGAGAACATTCATGAGTAACGCTCAGAGAACATTCAAGAGTAACGCTCAGAGAACATTCAAGAGTAACGCTCGGAGAACATTCATGAGTAACGCTCGGAGAACATTCAAGAGTAACGCTCAGAGAACATTCTAAAGTAACGCTCAGAGAACATTCATGAGTAACGCTCGGAGAACATTCAAGAGTAACGCTCAGAGAACATTCAAGAGTAACGCTCAGAACATTCAAGAGTAACGCTCGGAGAACATTCAAGAGTAACGCTCAGAGAACATTCTAAAGTAACGCTCAGAGAACATTCATGAGTAACGCTCGGAGAACATTCATGAGTAACGCTCAGAGAACATTCTAAAGTAACGCTCAGAGAACATTCAATAGTAACGCTCAGAGAACATTCAATAGTAACGCTCAGAGAACATTCAAGAGTAACGCTCAGAGAACATTCAAGAGTAACGCTCAGAGAACATTCAAGAGTAATGCTCAGAGAACGTTCAAGAGTAACGCTCAGAGAACTTTCAAGAGTAACGCTCAGAGAACATTCAATAGTAACGCTCAGAGAACATTCAAGAGTAACGCTCAGAGAACATTCAAGAGTAACGCTCAGAGAACATTCAAGAGTAACGCTCAGAGAACATTCAAGAGTAACGCTCAGAGAACATTCAAGAGTAACGCTCAGAGAACGTTCAAGAGTAACGCTCAGAGAACTTTCAAGAGTAACGCTCAGTGAACATTCAAGAGTAACGCTCAGAGAACATTCAAGAGTAACGCTCAGTGAACATTCAAGAGTAACGCTCAGAACATTCAAGAGTAACGCTCAGTGAACATTCAAGAGTAACGCTCAGAGAACATTCAAGAGTAACGCTCAGAGAACATTCAAGAGTAACGCTCAGTGAACATTCAAGAGTAACGCTCAGAGAACATTCAAGAGTAACGCTCAGTGAACATTCAAGAGTAACGCTCAGAGAACATTCAAGAGTAACGCTCAGTGAACATTCAAGAGTAACGCTCAGAGAACATTCTAAAGTAATGTTCCCATAATGTTTGAACAATGATACAATGGAATGTTCCCTTAACGTTTGCATTATAATGTTTTTAAAACCTTGATGTTTTGAATGTAGTGAGAACATTCAGAAATAATGTTTTCATAACTTATAGAGCATATTTTTTGTTAGTTGACGTCACTGAACCGTTCAAAACAGTCTGAAGCATTGTATTTACATTCACAATTATTTGCTATAAACATATAAATGCCATAAAAGTGTTTTGTAAAAGTTGTTCGCAGCAACATTACAAACTGTCTAAAGCCCAAAGTATAATCTAAAGATAATAGACAAAATAAGACACATAAAAAGTATGTGTACAGTCATACACAGTATCTTAAGAAGAAAAACAAAAATCACAATCATATAGCGACACATGCGCTCTAGAAAGTTTCATCTTTGTCCATTGTCTGCGCTATTTTTCTCCAGAAGTCATGAGTGATAAAAATATCTTTGTATTCTTTTAAACTAAAGTTGCGTCTATCTCATAACCCCCTCACACACGCTCTTGTCTGTTGTTGCAGTCTCCGGTATTTTGTTGTTCGTCTCTTTAGTTTCGTTTTCTACTGTGAATCAGTGTCCCGGGCCAAACTGAGCGGCGCGCGTACAGCACGGGTGTACTGCTCTGGTGATGAAATCTGAGTGACGCGCACTGTACCCTGGATGGGGATGGAAAAAAACTGGATAAGAAAATAATCCATATTACAAAAATAAAGCAACGCAAATATTACAAAATGTGTTTGACCCCCTTTCGCCTTCAGAACTGCCTTAATTCTACGTGGCATTGATTCAACAAGGTGCTGAAAGCATTCTTTAGAAATGTTGGCCCATATTGATAGGATAGCATCTTGCAGTTGATGGAGATTTGTGGGATGCACATCCAGGGCATGAAGCTCCCGTTCCACCACATCCCAAAGATGCTCTATTGGGTTGAGATCTGGTGACTGTGGGGCCATTTTAGTACAGTGAACTCATTGTCATGTTCAAGAAACCAATTTGAAATGATTCGAGCTTTGTGACATTATCCTGCTGGAAGTAGCCATCAGAGATTGGGTACATGGTGGTCATAAAGGGATGGACATGGTCGGAAACAATGCTCAGGTAGGCCGTGGCATTTAAACGATGCCCGACTGGCACTAAGGGGCCTAAAGTGTGCCAAGAAAACATCCCCCACACCATTACACCACCACCACCAGCCTGCACAGTGGTAACAAGGCATGATGGATCCATGTTCTCATTCTGTTTACGCCAAATTCTGACTCTACCATCTGAATGTCTCGACAGAAATCCAAACTCATCAGACCAGGCAACATTTTTCCAGTCTTCAACTGTCCAATTTTGGTGATTTTGTGCAAATTGTAGCCTCTTTTTCCTATTTGCAGTGGAGATGAGTGGTACCCGGTGGGGTCTTCTGCTGTTGTAGCCCATCCGCCTCAAGGTTGTGCGTGTTGTGGCTTCACAAATGCTTTGCTGCATACCTCAGTTGTAATGAGTGGTTATTTCAGTCAAAGTTGCTCTTCTATCAGCTTGAATCAGTCGGCCCATTCTCCTCTGACCTCTAGCATCAACAAGGCATTTTCGCCCACAGGACTGCTGCATACTGGATGTTTTTCCCTTTTCACACCATTCTTTGTAAACCCTAGAAATGGTTGTGCGTGAAAATCCCAGTAACTGAGCAGACTGTGAAACACTCAGACCGGCCCGTCTGGCACCAACAACCATGCCACGCTCAAAATTGCTTAAATCACCTTTCTTTCCCATTCTGACATTCAGTTTGGAGTTCAGGAGATTGTCTTGACCAGGACCACACCCCTAAATGCATTGAAGCAACTGCCATGTGATTGGTTGATTAGATAATTGCATTAATGAGAAATTGAACAGGTGTTCTTAATAATCCTTTAGGTGAGTGTATAAATAGCTGTTTTTTAACAGTGTCCATCAGTGACACCTGCAGGTGAAGTTACACGCCGCGTCTCTCTCGCCTCCCCTGAGCCCTTTGACTTTTAACAGACAAGTTTGTTTTATGGGGGTAAATGAGAATGAATGGGTAAAAGTGACATGAGGAGGCAATGCCTCCATCACACTATGATTGGATATGATCAGTTATGATTGGATATAATTGGTTTGTGCGTTAAATCCCGCCTCTTGTTTTCTCTAGTTCTCACATCGGTCTGAATGAAGATAATAATGAACTAATTAAAACGTAAACAAACAACTCAGCCACTTGGATATCAGCGCAGCCGGTGCGTGTGTGTGGCTTCCTTGGGGAACACATGGCACCAGGATGCACTATGGGAAGAAGGCCAGCCGGCTTCATGTCACTCAAAATCAAGCTTGAAATGGCCTGAAATCATGACGATGTTGGATTTATTGAGCGATCAGCTTAGGGAAATTAAAGGTCTGTTTTTATTGTTTAAACTGTTACTGCCGTTAGTTATTATTTTGGAATAAATGTAAAAATGCACACTAACTTGATGACATTTATGCTTGGTTTAATAAACAGAATGTTACATAGTTAGTGCAAAAATACAAAATAGAATTGTATTTGGTCTCTCTTTTTATGGAATGTTTATTTAACCAGGAAAAATAAGTCTAACAGGGACATACATTTAAATTTTCATTTTAAAACACCACCGCACACCACTGACTTATATAAAGTATCTAAAATATAAAGATATATGTTTATAATTGTATGCATATGCCCTGCTCATTTCTGCTGATGATGAGTGACGTCAAACATGCTTTATCACTTTCAGAGCAAAGAGCAGAACTTCAGTCTCATCAAAGCCAGAGACTCTGAGGTTTGAGGTTTTGTAGTAATAAACATGAGTCCATGATGTCGACTTCATTTAGTCTCTCGCCCTTGAGGACTGAATCTGCAAAGTGCTAAAGAGGTTATTTATTTATTCAGATAATTGATTCATAACAGAAGTGGCAATGAAAGAGTCTTGATATACTTCTGTTTGTTCTGTGGAAGCGCACCTTTCTGAATCTCTGGCTGTCTTCGGCACACACCCTGACAGCGTTTTAATCATCTTTCCAGCTTTTTGTCTCTCTCGACAGCGTGCTTTTCTGCAGTGCAGACCTCACCTTCCCCTCATTCAGAGGCCGTGAAGCGAGACTACTAAGGCCTCACACTCCTCTACGCCCTGCCGCAGGACTTTCAGCGCTCTGACATCGCCCTGGCTTCACTTTGTCTCTTTGTTTGTCCGAAAAAATTTGTTTAAATATGTATTTTTCACAACGGTAATGTTTGCTCGATAAATCTTATTGTCAGGACACATAAAGAGCACAGAATAACTGAGCACAGGAATGGCGTAGAAATGCTCAGCTCCCACGGATGATATTTTCCTCATCAACCACTGTCAAAACAGACTGAAATGGCATTCAGTTACTATGTGCTGAAGGCCTTTGTGTGTGAAATATCTTAAAAACACACGCATGCATACATGAAGAATCACGTGGAACAATCGTGGGTTCAGAACGCAAGCTTTGAAAACAGTTAAGCTTGTGAAATCATTTCTCCACAGCTCATCGGTGCTTGTTTATTTATTGACAAATACATTTTTCACTACCTCGTCTAATAAATTGTCCAAAAAATACAAGGCAGTTTTATGATTTTTTTATTTTCTTTTTTATATTTAGCTTATTTTATTCATGTATGCATTGTATAAGTGGTTAAATGCAATGTAGTTCGCTTACTGTCATGCTTTACAATATAACTGCTAATTTAATTATTATAAAATACTTTAATTGCATGAATGAAAACATGACATTTGTATCACAATAAATATATCGCATTGTCACAAATCACTAAAAATACCGACAGGAATTATTCAGTACCAAAACTGGGACAGGGAATGTTATCAGAACGCTCTCTCGAAGTTATGAGCAAACGTTCGTCCAGTAACGCTAACAGAACATTTGTTCAACGTTATCTGGTCTTTCATAACGTTAGCACAAAAGCATTTACACATCGTTCATGGAACGTTTTTTTTTTTCCTGAGATATTTCAGTTGGACGTTTTTTAAATGTTTCAGAACGTTCCGAGAACATTCAAAAGTAACGTTCCCATAATGTTTGAAAAACGATACAATGGAATGTTCGCTGCCGTTTGCATAACCAAGAAAAAAAAATTAAAAACATTAAAAAAAAAATTAAACTGGACGTTTCGAACCTCCAGAAAACATTCAGAAATAACGGAACGTTAGCAAAACGTTCTTAAACACATTTTTGTTAATATAATTAGGAGTTTGTTAAAACAACTTACCATAGTAATAATGATGAGTGACTGGTCAAGATTGCTGGGTTGTTTTAACCCAATTTTGGGTCAAATATGGACAAACTCAACCGTTGGGTTAAAATTTTTACATTTTATTTAAAAATGTAACCCAACGGCTGGGTTTGTCCATATTCGACCCAAATCCTCCCGATTGCTCGCTTGAATCCGCCGTTATACACAGAGATATTAGTGCAAATGTTGTGAATTGTGTGTCATTGGCAAGAGATAGAAACAAAAACTGTGATCATGTCTTATAGTGTTATCCCAGTGACTTTACAGTATCAAACTGGCAATGCAAAGCGAGAATGTGTTTGAATGAGCCATCCTCTCATTATATTCCTCAGAGAGAGAGAGAGAGAGAGAGAGATAGACAGATTATAGAGAGAGAGAGAGAGAGACAGATTATATATATAGAGAGAGATAGACAGATTATATATAGAGAGAGAGAGATAGACAGATTATAGAGAGAGAGAGAGAGAGAGAGAGAGAGAGAGAGATAGAGAGAGAGAGAGAGATAGACAGATTATAGAGAGAGAGAGAGATAGACAGATTATAGAGAGAGAGAGATAGACAGATTATAGAGAGAGACAGGTCGAGGCTTTGAGTTATGGCCTTCACAGACAGACTAACAGGAACACTCGAAGCTATGCAAACACTCACTACCCATTGCAATTAACAGAATAAATACATCACAAACACACTGCAACATTAAATACATGTTTGAAAACTTTGATTACGGTGATTTGATCTTTATCTAGTGGAGTTGTCTTGCTGCAGACCAGGTCCCTTTATTTCATGTACTCCCAGATTAATTCAGAGATCTGTGTAGCCAAAATAACCCGACCAAACACACACACACACACACACACACACACACACACGAAAAACAGCAGGATTTTAAAAAAGACCATAAAAAAGTGTCCACATTTTTCCTTTTTTACGCGCGCGCACAGATAACAGGAATACTCAATCCGTCTCTCTTAATCTCTTAATCTTTCGAGGTTTGGATTTTAAGCATTATAATAAGTTAATAAATGACATCGAATCTGTTCAGCTGCAGTGTTCTGATAATAATAATATCCCCTGTGGCTGAAGGAGAACTAACTGCTGGGGCTGAAGCTGGTCTGAATGCATGATTTTATAAATAGTGTAAATAAAGTGTGTCTTCGTGCGCGCGTGCTCTCCTTCGGCCTAATAACGTGTCGCTGCGCACGCACAATCATTTACTGGACATTAATGCACGACCACTGCGCGTCATAATGCGCATTTATAATAATAACAACAACAACAATAACAATAATAATAATAATAATAATATAATACTTTAAAGCATACACTAAAAATGCTGGGTTAAAAATGGACAAACCCAGCGATTGGGTTGTTTTAACCCAGAGAATGGGTAGTTTTATTTAACTCAACTATTTATTAAAAATGAACCCAAAGTATGTTGGAAATTAACATCGATTAATAAGTTTCATAAATTAACATTATTAATCAGTTTAATTAATAATAAAACAATACACATTTATTAAATAGCTTATTAATAAATGTTCACCCTTTGATTATTATTGCTGCCGCTGGTAATTATGTGTCTGATTTTGGGACATACGGTCATTTCTAAACAATAGTTGAGTTAAATAAAGCTGCCCGGCACGTTGGGCAAACATTTAACCCAACCGCTGGGTTTGTCCATTTTTAACCCAGCATTTCTAGAGTGTATTTGACATTATTTCTCAACTGCAGTTGTTTTAAATGCACAAACACATCACCAAATAATTCAAACCCAAAGCAATCCGAGAATGGCCCGCAGAATAATGGCGAGAGGTGTCGTGTTCTGATCTCAAACCCAGTGTGGACAGGGCATCATCCCCGCACAAACCCCTACGATTAAAACAACACATTTCCAGACAAACGGACGACGTAAACAAGGCAATAGATGACGTCGGAAACCAATTTTAAAGAAGTGGTGTCGGCTCCAGCAGTGGCACGTGACCTCTGTCGCTTCGCATTGAGGTGCAATCTCAAACGAGTCGACTTCTAATCAGTAAGATATTTAAACACGGCAGTAATCAGTGCATTTACCTCATGTGCATAATAGCAGGTGTTTTCTTCTGAGATACAAATAATAATAATAATAATAATACGAACATTAAAAATGTAGAAGCACTAATAAGATGGGAAGTTCGTAATCAACAGAATGTCGGACGACGCTCGCGGTTTTATTCATTTACTGATTGAGACGCCATTTAATGCCGGACGCCGGTTTACTGTTGGCATAAGTCATAAAACAAGGCTGTGATTTGGGGAATGAGATCATTGCTAGGGTTCGGGCGGCTGTTTCACTCATTAAAGTCGCTAAAAATAGTCCATCAGTGCGTGCTAATTGGCTAAATGTTTCTGTGATTAATTCATCTGTGCATTTAAATAGCCTGTTTATAATCTCGGAAAAATAACTAGAGATATATACGACCTGTGTGTGTGTGTGTGTGTGTGTGTGTGTGTGTGTGTGTGTGTAACTTATATATATATAATAACACTGTAATCATCATATTAACATTCAATATTATTCGATTTATTTATTTTTTATTATCTTGTTTTAAGCGATTGGCTTGTACTCATCCATCCAGTTTAAGACCGAATCGGCAGAAGCCAAAAGTCTGATCTCTAATACTGAACTAGCATTCAATGCATGCGAAATCCTAACTTATTAATAAATAGCCTGAGTTTTCCATTCAGTCAATATAAAAGCACAAAACTTTAAAACGGCCATTGAAATACTAACATACACAAATGGAGTAAATAAACACATGCAGCGCGAAATATAAAATATAGCGGGCCTAACACAGAGCTCGTGAGTGTAATCTGTGCACTGGGTCTGAAGCGTCATCTCACATCCACACGGCCAGCAGTGACGTCACGCGGGGTGTGACGTCACTCAGCCCGTCCGCCGGATAGTGGCTCTGCGGCGCCGCGTCCTCCCGCGCATAAACTTCAACAACCGCACATCTGAGGAACTATATTATAAATGCATGGAGACGATTTAACACACGAGAAAAGGAACCAAACAGGCTTTCAGAGATCTGACACGTGAGTCATCATACGCAGCTTCTTAACAACGTGTGTTTGGAATTATGCATTATGCAAAATTATTTATCGATTATCTTGCTGTTGTTTTCGCTTTGTATAATAGGTTGTTCTAACCCGATAAATCTAAATGTTTCACTTGCAATAGTGGTGTGGTTTTGCAAAGCAATTAATATAAATATTTGTAAATGAATGTACAAACAATGAGTATGAAGTAACAGCGCACACACCGCCGGAGTCACAGGCCTGACATTTCATCATCCTTTAACAAAACAGCGAGGGGACTTCAGCGTCTGCGGAGCTTTGTGTTGGGACTGTCGCGCTGTGCAGACGTGCGGGGAATGTGTGCTTTTGAGTGAGCGTTTTCAAAATAAAATTACAAAAGATTTCAAATGAGCTGTGCACCATCCGACGCTTTAAACAAACGCGCGTCACTCGGGCGTTATTACCTTCACATGCATGCATTCATCACGCCCGGTCTTCTTCTTCATACTAATAATAATATAATGACACATTTAAATAAAACATGGCTTTGCGTGCATCGTTATGCTTCTTTGTTTTGCTTCGGGATCTGATAAATGAGATGTTAAAGTGAAGCTGAAGAACCGAAGAATCATAATATGATTGCAAATACACTCCTATGATCCTAACGCATCTCTGAGCGACCGGTTTATGCCAATCCACACTTCAAATCCATCTGGATTGACTAGCTATGATTGGCTTAAACATCAAACTATTTATTTAGTGGCATTTATTTGCTTGAATTAAACTACAATCGAAATAATGCAAATATACTCTGTATACAGGACAGACTGAGGACTCCAGTGTTGCATTTATGTTCTGTTATTTCAATAATTCTCACGCATGGTTATTATAACTCAAAGCTTTCTGTGTCAATCACCTGCGGAGATCCAGTGTTTAGGTCTTCGTGGAGAGGGTGTTTTTGGTGTTTTCATTGGGAAGGTTATTGTGCAACACTAAGGTATAATTCATTAAGACGTGAATACTGAACCAAAATAAAACAAATGGCAATTTTGCAAATAAATACCGCATATATTTTTATATATATATTAGAAGAAAAACGTGCATTCTGCTGTCAAATCCCAGCTGTGGGATAAAATGCCCCTAGATCTGACTAAAGGTTTTATTCGTAAATGGCAATAATGATGATGATTATTCGCAGAAATGGGGTCAAATGCATTGGATTGTTTTTAAAATAAGAACATGAACTGTCTGCAGTGTGTGAATTGTGGAATTGTCTGATTTATTAATTTGATAAAGTTGTGCCGTGAACATTTAGAAATGTTTTCCACCCGTTCTGGATCACGCATTATATTCCCAGGAACCAGCAGGCGCCAGGGACTTCAGTAACCCGCCACAGGACAACCAGACCTGAACGCGAGACCACGAAACTGTCACAATAAGCCCATATTAGATTTCATATTATTAGGTTGTGTTACGTCATTGTTTGGGCGACAGTGGTAGGCTTACTAATATTTTTTTGCATAGTCAAGACTAATATGAATGCATTCGTATAATAATTTAATATAATGGCGTGTTCATGAACCCTGAGGTGTTTTTCCTCTGAACACGCGTTTGGTTTGCCGGTTCGACCAGTCGCAGTATTCAGATAAGAGACGAATGCATTCTTTTTTCGAATCTTTTTATTGTAAAAATGAAATGCATTGCTTCAATGACTATTATTGCACTGCGCGGCAATAATTGGCCTCATGCCTTATTGATGAAAAATAAAAATAAACGTAAAAACGAACTAATGTTAATTCAGTCTCACTGCAGAAAGCGCGGCAGAACTGATGATGTCCATGGATGAGGTGTGTTTGGAAATGTCTGAACACGAGTATATCCACTGTTAGTCCGGGGAACAGCTCTTACTGCAGCCCGAACCCAGAAACACTGTTTCCGACACAATAACGCCAGAAGCTCGGCTGAGAAGTTTAGAAGGGAAAACTTGTATGTATAAAGAATGATTTTTCCGTTGTGGGTGGGACTGAGAGTGGACGCGGGGAAGAGAGGATGGGTGGGTCCTGCTGTTAGCCACCTCACACCAAACATCCACTCTTCGGGGATATAGCCTGTCTGCAGGACTCTGAGGACAATACTGCTCGCTGGCTGTCCACGTGTTTATTCATTAGAAAATCGCCCAGCAAGAGGTTTTGTAACGCGCATGATTGTCTTAAAGGTGGAATGAATGTGGACATGGCCTCATCTTTTCATCTGCCGAGGAGCACCAGCGCCAGAGACACGCTAGAGAACACGAGCAGCGAGTCTTCAGATAATGAACCCGCAGGTAATCATCACTCACATATTACACCAGCCGTCAGCATTTACACGTGCCAAAAACATGCCCTCCATTCGGCATATTTACACGTTTTGTTAATAAATTGTTTAGCTGTTTAATTTGGCAGGAGCCGTGCAGTGCTTGTTGCACATTGGCCTCTTGCTAACTTAAAAAATAAATGGAAATGCACGCTTGCATTATTAACCTACGGATGTTGCGTCCTTACACTGTCGAGGTTTCTATGAATTCCCGCTGTTGTAAATTGTACAATTAAATGCGTGTTTTTAACACTGTTGCATAAATTGCAAACCTTTACCTGGAGGTAGGCTAGGTGTTTTACACGACAGTGCACTAGGCCTGGTTTTAAAACGTTTCCGCTGCATAGGCCTGTAACGTCTATCTTGGCTAAGTTAGCTGTACTGTGTGCAAATGTGTGCCGTTCGCCAGACTCATTTTAATAAGGCATGTTTGCATCTGTGTGGATTGATGAGCACTGTGCATGATTCCTTTTTTTTTTTTGTCCGACTCCCGTTTGGTGTCCGAATCTCCGGCGAAATAGGCGCGACTGAGCACCAGATATCACCTCACAATTATTCTCCCCAGAAAAGGAGAGGTCTGCCGAGCAGAGAAGCGACGACGGAAACGCGGATGAGTCCAAGAAAAAGAAGCAACGACGGCAGAGGACTCACTTCACCAGCCAGCAGCTGCAGGAGCTGGAAGCCACTTTCCAGAGGAACCGATACCCGGACATGAGCACCAGAGAGGAGATCGCGGTGTGGACCAACCTCACCGAGGCCCGGGTCCGGGTACGACCATCCACCATACAGCCTACTGAACATACTCAAACATATTAAACACAGACAGACTCGGAGCATGATACACACAGGGTGACCAAATTAAATGTCAAATTGCATATTTAATTAGCTAAATAAATCGTTGTCAAGATATCAGTTCTAAAAAGTATTATTTTTATCATTTGCTGACTTGTATTCTCAGTATTCTGAAAATATGTTAACATAGGAAACCTAACGATCCACTACATTTTAAAGGATTAAAGTTTTCCCAGCGATATTTAGAAATATTTAGCAGCAGGTCGATCCTTTAGAAAAACCCACAGTATTCCAGATTCGGACTCAAATTACTGTCGGTTTAATTTATACATGCATTACACTTTTTGACTTTTTACATGCCATTTGTTTTCAAACCTCATTTTTAATGCTTATGACATTATAATCCCGCTGAGTGATTTATATGCATGGCATCTCAGTCTATTTAGCAAAAATCTTCGCACTATAACAGCAAGAAGTGTTTTGTGAAGGTTCGGATCTGTTGCTGGAGTTTGTCGCGCTTGAGTGAGTAACGCGTCCCTTCTCGTAGGTCTGGTTCAAGAATCGAAGGGCGAAGTGGAGAAAGAGGGAGCGCAACCAGCAAATGGACCTGTGTAAGAACAGCTACCTGCCGCAGTTCAGCGGATTAATGCAGCCGTACGATGACGTGTATCCGGCGTACACCTACAACAACTGGACCAACAAAGGACTGACCCCGACCCCGCTGTCCACAAAGAACTTCACTTTCTTTAATTCCATGAGTCCCCTCACGTCCCAGTCCATGTTCTCAGCCCCAACCTCAATCTCATCCATGAGCATGGCGTCCGGGATGGGACATTCCGCCGTGCCCGGCATGCCGACCTCCGGCCTGAATAACATCGGCAATCTGAACGGCATCGGGAGCTCCGCGATCAGCCCGGCCATGAGCTCGTCCGCATGCCCGTATGGACCTCCGGGATCTCCGTACAGCGTGTACAGGGACACGTGCAACTCCAGTCTCGCGACGCTAAGACTGAAATCCAAGCAGCATCCGTCTTTTGGATATAGCGGTTTGCAGAGTCCCGGCTCTAGTCTTAACGCATGCCAGTACAATAGCTGACGAATTAAACCGAATAAACGGATACCTGGAGAAATGACAACCATGCTGGATTAGACGCGTTCGGCATTTTGCAGTGGAATATGTGGATTGTCTGTTTACCTAAACTTGCACAACAATTTAAATCCATTATCTGGATTTCAACGTTTTGAAGACAAGTTAAACTCATACATTGTACATATAATGTGTATATATATATATATATAAACGTGGAACAAAACTGATGGCATGCTCCGAGTGGGAACAGCGAACACAAGCGGTCTCCCGTCCGAGTCTCGAGTCGTGTGTGTGAGTCGTGCTCTTCATGAACGGTGTTAATGTCCCGCAGAGGTCCTGTTGTCCTCGTGGCCCTTCCTCGACAGTCTGGATTCTGTCCTCGTAGTTTCATTGTGTCGATAGATTTAACGCATGCTTTCTCCGAAATGTTTGTAAAAAAAAAATATATGAATGTGTAGACAAAATATCAAAGCTATAACTTTATGTTGTACCCATGTTGATTGGAAATTGTGCTTATGTTTATGGTAATGTTTGAATAAACCTCAAAAGAATGAATTTCTAAAATAATTTGTGAAAGGGTAGGCTGATTAAATGAAACAAGGCAACGAAAATGTGGCCTTCATTACCGTATTGTTTCTCCAAACAATATAATTCAATCATATCTAACGAAATTATCCGATCTAAATTTCCCTTACCTTCACCAAACTGCTCTGCGTTCCGTGCACGTGCAGCTTATTAAGCGTGGCATGGGCATATTTGACAATATCTTCCATTGGCCTCGTTTTTTTGTATTGCTTGATTATACTAAATGATTTACAAAGCATGCCTTTATATATCCGAATCTCTTTAGGATGAAACTCGATTCCTTATCACGGTTTGCCACGTTAAGTGACTGTTTTTATCGGCCTGTGTGTGTGTTTAGGTGCATTGGGACGATAGGAAGGAGAATGTCTGTCGTAACTGATGTTTTCCCTAATACTACTGATCCTTTTCCACTGATAATAACGCCTTTAATTTCCCAGAAGGTCGACTCCGAGAGGCCAGTGTTAATGGTCACTTCCTAACTCAATGTTGACATGCCGTTCAAGGACGCGTTAAACGCGTTCAGCGGCTGTCTGGACGGACCTGAACGCTGTCCAAACCTGACGAGAATCTCGCGAACTTTAACTGCACGCGGTCTTTATTGAAACAGACGCGCGTTGTCTTATTATAATCAAACATCATAACAATAATCCGCGAAAGCACTTCAGCAGACGTTTTATTTATTTACACCGGGTAGCCTAAACTGTTTGAAAGCAGATTCTAGTTAATCGCATGACTTCCCCCTCGATCATGTGTCTGTAAATTGTAATAGATCAAGGCTTTTAGCTTTTAATCGCGTCGTGAATTCCGCAGTGACGCGCGGCGAGCGAAGCGCAAAATCACCGCGCGTCGAACTATTCCCGCAAAACTATTCTGCTGCCATAGTAACGCAATAGTTTAACTGTTTTAAGCAGAAAAACTTCAGCGATAATTATAATGTGCAACACTTAGTAACTAGAAGTTTCGTTCGCTAATCAGATTATTAATCAATCACAGTTTGCAATGATAAGCAGATAATGCATGTCACTTCAGCATGTTTAATGAATCATCTTCATCAGTGCCTTCAGAAGCCCTTCTGGCCTCGGTCAGTCACAGCTGATGGGCTAAAGCCTTAACGGACACTACACGGGCTCGAGGCTTCAAACGGTGTCGTGGGTTATAATAGCCTAGTGCGCCGGTACATCACGCTCATTTACTGCCTTCACAAAAATACTCAAAATGCCTTTAAATCGTGGAGATTTACTTAAAAAAATAAACAACAACAACTACACTGTTGATGTGACAATGCGTTGTACATGGCGTGGGACATCCGATTTTAACATTATCCTAGCCTATTTGAAAAAAATATATATTTTACAACATATAAAAATAAATAAAATAAAAATATATATATGTCATTGGGTAATCTAAAATGTAACAAAGTAACTGTTTTAATCACTGATCAGCCTGACTAACAGTAGGGTTGAGGGTCGGGTCAGGCAGAAACGGCTCCTCACCTTTAAAAATTAATAAATATAATAAAAAGCACACAATATAATACCGTAATAACGTGACATTTTCTTTGGCGCATCTTTCCACAAAATTAATTCACATTAATAAATCATACCCGTTTGGAAAACTTTCCCCGAGTTCTTCATCTTTTCACAGTTATGACAACGAAAGACAATATTTTGCTTGAAATCTATTGCGCTTAACATTTATGCGACGTGTGTGTGTTTAATCATAATCCATCGGTGCAAAACTCAAAAGAGTATGCTATAAAGCACAATCGCAACTGTACTTTGTAATGTGAGATATTATGTAATAATTCTGTCACGACAAACACAAAGGTTTGGAAGAAGAAGATGGAACAGATAAGACAGAAAACCATAACACTGATTGAAAAGATAAAACACCCATTAAAGCAGCGATACGGTATTAAATCATGAAATGCACCGATATACTCGACAATATCAATGTTCTGGGAAATATATTTACGCGGAATCATCCTTTCGGATAACAGCATATTCATAAATGATATACCCCATGTAAGAGACAAATAAACAATAATAGCTTGCTAAAGACATTTAGCCTGAAAATAAAATAAAATAGCACAAGTAAGATCTGACATCGTCAGCAAACAAAGACCAGATTTACACAACATAAAGACACAATTTAAAAAACTTGCATATCTAACTAACCCCGCAGCAAACCAGGCTCGCCACGAAGGCTTTTTATAGACTCACAGAACGGGCTATTATCATGTCTTGAGGGAATGATTAACCGAAGCTGGCGGAGGGGTTACTCTGATCGGGATTCATCCTGTGCTTCAGTCCAGTTCCAATATATTGATCATGACGTGCACGCGGATACGGGAAGAGTGTTCAGAGTTAATTGCTTTCCAAATGCAGAACTAAACGCATTTCTAAAAAGTTGCATTTTAGTGCGAAGGGGAAATTTGGGGAAGGAGAACTTTGGAGGACATTGAGATGTCAGGCCTGTCCAGACATAATCCTAATTACGGAAAGTACTGATAACCTCAAATAAACATAAACCACTTGCGTTTCTCATATCCGAAACAAACACTAGCATCCACAGCTAGCCCACATCTGCACGTCTGTATTACCACAGACAACTGGGAGCGATGGGAACAATTACAAACCCATGGGCCTGATCCAAGAGGTGTGGAGCAATGGATGAAGAAAATCGGGAAAAAAGTAAAACGGGTAACTGAACGAGTCTGTCACACACACACACACACACACACACACACACACACACACACACACACACACACACACACACACACACACACACACACACACACACACACACACACACTAAATAACTGGGTTAAAGCTCACCGAAATAAAAACAGAAGCGCTCTGAATTGATGATCTGCATTGTGGTGTAATTTATGGAATATTTTCCATTTGCAATAAATCAGTTTTCTTCATTTAATATTCATCCTTGCCGTTAATGCGTTACACACGAAATATCCAGCATTTGACCACAGATCACAGATCTCTGACCCAGATTTGTAAACGATCACTATACATTTTTTAGAGTACATATATATATACACACACACACACACACACACACACTCTCTCTAAAAAATGTTGGGTTAATAATTGAAGTGAAAAATTTAAACAACTAGAACAACCCAGCATTTATTTGTATTTGTATTTTTTTATTGTTTCACTCTAAAAATGCTGGGTTGAAAATGGACAAACGGGTTAAATGTTTGCTCAACCTGCTGGGTAGTTTTATTTAACTCAACTATTGTTTAAAATTACTGTATCGCTTGCTTAAAATGAACCCAGAGTATGTTGGAAATTAACTTTTATTAATAAGTTTCATAAATTAACATGATTAATAAGTTTAATGAATAATGATTCAACAATAAATATTTATTAAATAGCTTATTAATAAATGTTCACCTTTTGATTATTATTGTTGCCTCTAGTAATTATGTGTCTGATTTTTCATTTCAAACCTATTTTGGGTTCATTGTAAGCCAGCCGTATAGTAATTTTTCAACAATAGTTGAGTTAAATAAAACTGCCCAGCACACTGGGCAAACATTTAACCCAACCACTGGGCTAAAATGACCCATTTACTGGGTTAAAACAATCCAATCACTGGGTTAAAACAATCCAACTGCTGGGTTAAAACAATCCAACCACTGGGCTAAAACAACCCAATCACTGGGTTAAAACAATCCAACCGCTGGGCTAAAACAACCCAATCGCTGGGCTAAAACAACCCAATCTCTGGGTTAAAACAATCCAACCACTGGGCTAAAACTCAACCGCTGGGCTAAAACAACCCAATCTCTAGGCTAAAACAATCCAACCGCTGGGCTAAAACAACCCAATCTCTGGGTTAAAACAATCCAACAGCTGGGTTAAAACGACCCAATCGCGCTGGGCTAAAATGACCCAATCGCCAATTCACCTTGCATTTCCATCCCAATCAAGGGTCAAAGGTCAACTGAAGCAGGGGGGTAACTGGACCATGCCAGCCTTTAACCTGGAACAGGAATAAGAGACGGATGTAGGTATATTAGGGCGTATAGGTATACGATACACATGGGCTTCAGAAGGGAAATAAAGGCTGTGCTAGCATCTGTCCACCAGTAGGAGCTCACAGGTTACACTCCGATGGGCCCGGATGTTCAAAAGTTTTCATCTGGATCAGAATTATCATGTTTTGCTAACCAGGATCAGGTAATCCATTTTACTTTTGTGCTGGTTTTTTAAAACAAAAAATTGGATTGGACCACCCTGATCCAGATACACTTTTTCATATGATCAAATCCAGATTACTAGTCTCTAAATGGGATCACATGTCAGTGTAGGCTACTAGTAAAGCACAACGGGTAGATGAGTCACTTTAAGTGCATATAAGTCTACATAAACAAATATTTAAACAATCAGACCCCTACAGAGGCACTAAAGGGACATGGTGATGGACAAAATATGAGACGGGAGAAAGATTATATATTTTAATGCTTTTGCATTCTCTCACAAAAGTTTTGCATTTTCCACCAAGAAACTCTGCTTTAATTTGCAAAGAACTCAAAAGTTTTGAAAGGGCACACAAAGTTTCTTGGGGGAACACAAAATATTTGCAAGACAATGCAAAAGCATTAAAACATAATTTTTCCTCCCATCCGTAGCCCCTCATGTGACCCACAACAAAATCACACAAATATACATGTAACTGTTAATTTAATATTAATGCAACTGTTAGAAACTACCGTCATGGTTAAATTAGTCCATGTGACTCCAGTGGTTCAGCATTAATGTGATGAAGCGATGAGAATACTTTAGTGCACAAAACACACACAAATAACGACTTTATTCATCAATCTCTCTCCTACACTGTTGGTGTAGTGAACAGTGCAGCACTTCCGGGTTCTACAGCAGAACGCCGGCTCATCATTGGCTAGCTCCTGCGTCAGCGTCACACGCATGCGTCATGGTGCACGTGACCAGCGCCGGCCAATGGTGAGCCGGCGTTCTGACGTGAGGTAAGTGTTAATCACATTGCTGTCTATGGAGGGCTCAGAGCTCTCGGATCTTCATTTGTGTCCGACGATGACCGACGGTCTGATGGGTTTGGACCGACATAACTAACCCTTTAATAGGTATAATCTAACGTCTACTTCTAATTTTAACGGTTAAACTAATCAAGGAAAAATATGTATATAATCAAGTATATAATAACTTGTATAATCCTGATTTTTTGGATCAAAGGTATCCCAATATTACTTTTGAACAACATAAACTGATGATTTGATCCAGATCAAAACCAAGTTTGGCTTTTGTGAGCTTAGCTGATATCAGAATCCTTCATTTCCTTTGAACACTTTTTCTAAATTTGATCCAATCTCGGACTGCTTTTGAACATCTGGATAGAGTGAAGGTAGTGTCATGGATCGACTGGAGATCCGATCTAGAAATCAAAAGAATGGAGGACGCTCATTGGCAGGGCATTTGGTTTATTTTCTTGTAAGCCAGCAGACCGTGAACAACATTGGAGAACTTTTTGACATTTTTTTATTGCATCTAAAACCTTGTTCACTGGCGGTATTTTAGGGCTGGAGTGAGAGTCTTTGGTTCGTTCCAACCACTGAACTGATGGTCTGTAATGGAGGGAATCAGGGCCAAACACTCAGCTGAATCACGCCTCTTGGAGAAACAGTTTCTGACTCAGGAACGCCAGCAGTCTGCAATCTCCTTCTGTTCCCTTCAATAGCACAGCCACATTTAACCCATTGATATTCACAGAACGGTGGAGTTGCTTTGACCGTGTTATCTTGATTCACAGGTCTTTGATTGCTCTGGTTAATCCCAAACACGACATTTGACTTCTGCAGCGAGGAAAAGAAATGTTACTCTTGCAAGCAATGACTTCCCAAAGAATGTTTTCCATTGCAGAACATGCTAACTCCCGAGTTTTAGATAAAAACTTGAATGTGTTCCTCAACGCAGTTATGGATTCTGAAGGTCTGCGCCAATAAAATACCTTTATGATTCGTTTGTTGTGCATTTGTGCTGTATTTTATGTCACTTTTTGAGCCAGAGCTTATTCATTAAATTCCTTATGTCTCACACAGCACACAAAACACATGTTGAATAATGGTTAAATGACATTTTATTCATTTCAGTTATAGTCTTGTTTATGTATTCTCTGAAATTAGAAGTCAACAGAATTAAATGTTTTAAATACACATCATTTGAGAAGTCAATTCTATTATTCATTCAGGAACTTTATCCATTATTCTCGGTACATTTGCTAAAGTGTCTCATGAGAAGTAATCTCAATTTGCCATAAATGTGGTCAGAAGCCTGATTCGGCTCACATGATCACAGGATTGATGATCATGATTGCATGTGATTATTCTGAAGGAAAGCTCCATCAACACGTCACCTGAGCTCAGTATAATCACACGTATATCAAATATTACAACAGACATTTATTACTATGTTTAAGGGTTTTGAGTATGATGACTTACTTCATGTTTGTATGTGTAATATACTACTGTGTGAATTAACAAGCTCAATTATTTCCCTTTCTGTGAATACAATACAAACATTTATTGAAAATGAATGTCGAGCTGCTACAGGGTCAGAGCGACCTTATCAATGAATTTGGCCAGTCGAACATCCTTCTTCGACAGTCCTCCACAGTCATGTGTAGATAAAGTGATCTGGACCTGAAAGACAGCGGGAAACTCGATCATTCCACAACTATTATCCAGGGATCAGCGTTTTTAAGGATAACTCATAAACTTGTAAAGACAGCCCTGCCGTGAGAAACGAGGTTATGAATTGATAGTATTTGCTTCTGTTGAAGATGTCAGCCCACAGTTTATTTTATAAATAATCGTGTTGAACAGCGGAATTTGTGGTGAAAAACTACATTACCCATGATGCTGTACAGAAAATCACAGTCAAAACAAGCTAAATATCTCCGCCCACTTCCACAAATGACTTTTGTATTTTTAGAAGATAATAAATATTTTATTATATTTGGAGAATCTAATGCTGAGAAACTGCTGATAATTAAAAAAAATAATATTTTTTTGTAATAATTTTACAAATCTTTCTTATTCAACATTCAATAACTCAGGAAGGAACTAGGGCAGCAGAAAAATTATTTTTTTGGTGATGTTCCCCTATATGTGCATAAACCGAGTGACGGATTATGGTGATTTTGGACTCTTTTTAATCATGAGAGTCTGCTGTAAATAAGGATGTGCCATATTCAACGATCGGAGCATGTTTCATGAAGTTACAAGCCTAAACACCCCTTTAGCGCTACAATAGTTTATTTAGCTTATGTGCTCCTGTCAGGCTATAATGTGTTATAATTCCACGAGTAATAACTTTTGATCCAAGTGACGGATTATGGTGTCCTTGGTCTCTTTGTAATCGGGAGAATCCGCTGTAAATAAGGATGTAAGTCTAAGAACTGTTATTTTTGTACTCCGCTCATGTGCGTCTGTGCTGTTTGTGTGTTATACTTCGACGAGGAATATCTTTAGAGCTAAAGGACAGATTATGGTGACTTTGGAATCTGCTGTAAATAATGATGTTCCATTTTCCACGTTTCATGAAGTTACGAGAGAAAAATGCCACATGAATACCACATCAGTATATTATTTCCATATGCGTCTTGCAGGACTTCACTTACAAAAACTCGCTCAAGTTTAGTCAAAGCCCAAAACATTAGGCTCGTTGTGTTCTACCTTTCAAATGACATATGACACATGACTATCTGAGCTGTATGATGTGTTTGACACATTGCAGTACATAATAATCCCATAATAATTCATTTTATCAGCAAATAACTCAACACCACTTTGGAGATATTTATAATGGCTACACTCATTGTAAAGTTTAGACTCTAAGCTTTCAAATCAATGCAGTAGTTTTGAAAAATATGACAATCCATTTTTTCGCAGCTAGGTGGCGCCCGCCGGCGGTACACTCTGTTTTAGAGGAATAACTCAGCGCTCAGTGAAATGGATAGATGCATTGAAAAGCTTAAAATGATACATATTTTGTGTTATTACATTCAGTGGTTGCTTAGTAATTTGATTATGATTTTTTTTTTCCGCGGGAAGGTATACTGCCAGCGGTACACTTCGGGCTTAAGGGGTTAATAAAGCTGATCGCCTTACACTCTCAGAATACTTAAATATTATATATGTCAAAAGTATTGGGCCGCCCTCCAAATCCCTGAGTTCAGGTGTTCAATCCCTTCATGGCACAGGTGTATAAATCAAGCACTAGGCATGCAGACGCTTCTACACACATTTGTGAAAGAATGGGTCGCTCTCAGGAGCTCAGTGAACTCAAGCGTGGGACTGTGATAGGTTGCCACCTGTGCAATAAGTCCATTCCTGACACTTCCTCACTACTAAATATTCCACGCTCAACTGTTAGTGGGATTATAACAGAGTGGAAGCGATTGGGAACAACAGCAACTCAACTACGAAGTGTTAGGCCATGTAAAATCACAGAGCGGGGTCAGCGCATGCTGAGGGTCACAGTGCGCAGAAGTCACCAACTTTCTGCAGAGTCAATAGCTCCAGACCTCCAAACTTCTGTGGCCTTCAGATGAGCTCAAGAACAGTGCGTAGAGAGCTTCATGGAATGGGTTTCCATGGCCGAGCAGCTCATCCAAGCCTTACATCACCAAGTGCAATGCAAAGCGTGGGATGCAGTGGAGTAAAGCACGCCGCCACTGGACTCTAGAGCAGTGGAGACGTGTTCTCTGGAGTGACCAATCACGCTTCTCTGTCTGACAATCCCATAGACGAGTCTGGGTTTGGAGGTTGCCAGGAGAACGGGACTTGCCTGACTGCATTGTGCCAAGTGTAAAGTTTGGTGGAGGGGGGATTATGGGGTGGGGTTGTTTTTCAGAGGTTTGGCTTGGCCCCTTAGTTCCAGTGAAAGGAACTCTTAATGCTTCACCAAGACATTTTGGACAATTTCATGCTCCCAACTTTGTGGGAACAGTTTGGGGACGGCCCCTTCCTGTCCCAACATGACTGCGCTCCAGTGCACAAAGCGTCGGTCCATAAAGAGGTCCTTAACTTAAAGTGTTGTGAGGAAATGAGACGTGTGTGACAGCGTGTCAGATCCGCGTCATGTTCGGCAGAGGCAGATCTTAAAGGAACAGCAGTGGCTAATGATGTCTGTCATTAATGTTATTCACAGAACAAAGGGAAAAGAGAAAATTATAGCTTTAATAATGATTTCATTTATAACGCATGCAGTGCAGAATGTTTGATAACTTATTAAATTTCTGTATATTTCCTACCATTCCACAGGTAAATATGACATTTATTATTATGGGTTTATGTGAAGATTGTTTTAAGTTATTTTTTAAAAGCCTAATAAATGTTGAATATCTGTCATTAATGTTTCACAGAGACATCAGTGATACTGGCCTTCATTCATAAAAACATGACATTACAACTCATATTTACATTATACTGTCTTTAAGTCTACAGTAATTTAACATTAACTGTGAGATTATTATAATATAAGATTAATCGCGATGAGTGAAAAATGTTTAATTGATTGACAGCACTAATATATATATATATAATGTATATGCACAGTTTTATATTTCTGTTTTAATTTGATTATGCCGTCTGCTGTTCTTCATGGAGTTGTGGTTGGTTTGGTTCATGGCTTATAACGCTTTAACCAAGACTGTTTAAAAATCCCTATGGGAGAAAATCCTTTCCTGAAAAAGAAGGCGGATTCACAAACCCCCGTGTCATAACCACTACTGCTTATTTCACTACGACAGTTTCCACTACAGATGGCCAGGATTGCTTCCCAGCGCTCTCTGACATGACATGAAATGTGAGCTAGTGCACTACACAGTGTGAGTGTTTGCCCTGCAAAGGCAACACTTTTTCAAAGGCCTGGTGTGTGTGGCCTCTCATCTACTTCAAACACACAGTATTCATGCTAAACACTCGGGAAACATTATAAACTGCTGCTGGACGGGGAGAAATACGTGGCGTATTACCTTGTTATAAACATTGAACCACTCGGGATGATGGTCCATCTTCTCCGCCTGCAGAGCCACGCGACACATGAAGCCAAAGGCCTGGGGAAGAGGAACAGACGGTTTATATAGCACAGTTTTACACATCTCAATGATCCACACTAAATAATGCCTGATGAACGGCACTCCATTACAGAGGCCGGCGGGTTTTGAGAGGAATATAACTTCTGCGCATATTCAACAGAGGAACGGACCCCGGCTTTGGCCGAGTGATGAGTAGAGAAACTGCTCAGTGAAATGTCATATAGGAAGTCTAGCACGTTAAGCTGGCCTGTGATTGGAGGATGACAACACTACTGAGTCCTCCAATCAGAAGCCACGCACAGGCTAAACCCCCTGTGAAAAAAAAACACTGGCTATTTCAGAGCAATTTCCCAATGCAATCTCAATTAAGCCTTTAAATACTTCCTCTGCTAATTAAGTCAACTGAACCGCCATTGTACACCATCATCCGAGGCTCCGCAATGAAACCGGACTCGTTTAAAACAGAAAAGAGGAGGAAATTACGAGTGTCGTATATTGTACGTAATTTGGGGAGCTCGTTCTCCAACACATGATGTAACACAACTGGCCATTTCTATCCTGTTATCCATTTAAAGTGATTGACAAAATCCTGCAACTCCGTCAGCAATTTCAGCACAGTCTGCTTTTGCTCAGGAATATTGGCAATTATCCAATAGCATGATAATGATCACGCGACATTCAAGTCAATACATGACAACGAATTTGATGTGATTGGACCATCACATCTCAGCCCAAACACACAAACAGAGCAGCTTCTAAAATCTTGTGTTGTTGAACATTACACACTCAAGCGGCTGGAGCGCTGAGGTGAGAGGTCAAGGGCCGGCGCGCTCGCTCTTTTGTTAGTGTGTATTGTGTGCAGCGACGGCTTCGCTCTGTCAGGAGCAGGTAATTAGACTTGACATGTTACAGGCCCAGTCTCAAATAATCAGAACCTCCGCTGCGGGACGGCGCGCGCCTCCACATGCCACTTTAGGGCATTTTGTGTTATTACGCTGTGATTGTCATGAAACACTGGATGAGACCGTCTGGGGTGGCATTGCGGTAGTTTCAAACACATGTGCCTGTGATTTACAGATGGGTTCTGCAGCGCAGTATCGGGTCTAAACGCAGACAGATTGAGCGACGGACGCTGATCATCACGCTTCAGACCTTCAGAGTAAATGAGTGTGATTACGGCCCGACCCTCCTGATGGAAACCAATCGGTACCAACAGCCGCGGAATTCTGCGCAAAACCCGTAATACGGCACTGACATGCATCGTGTTTCCAATGCAGATGATCTTAATCGTTTATTCCACATCAGTGGAGACCCGGATTTTAAACATACGGAAGTCAGGCGCTTTTCTCCTCTATTTAAAACATTGATGAGCCTATGCATTCTGTGTCCAGCTGTTTGTGTCAGCATCGGATGAATGCGGATTTCTCCGACGGGTTTGGCTTTAGTTGTGCATCACTGCAGCAGCTCTGACAGTTTTCACAGAGATGACATGAAATAAACACACTCTAAAAAATCTTGGGTTATTTTTACACCCAAATCCTGGGTTGAGCTTTTTGGGTAATTTTTTGGGGGGTTATTTTCATATTTTTGTGTCACCCAAATCCCGGGTCGGACAAAATAACCCAGCGTTTGGGTAGTTTTTGTGTTACCCAAATCCCGGGTCGGTCGGACGACCCAGCGCTTGGGTAGTTTTTGTGTTACCCAGATCCCGGGTCGGACGAGACGACCCAGCGCTTGGGTAGTTTTTGTGTCACCCAGATCCCGGGTCGGACGTGACGACCCAGCGTTTGGGTAGTTTTGTGTCACCCAGATCCCGGGTCGGACGTGACGACCCAGCGTTTGGGTAGTTTTTGTGTCACCCAGATCCCGGGTCGGACGAGACGACCCAGCGTTTGGGTAGTTTTTGTGTCACCCAGATCCCGGGTCGGACGAGACGACCCAGCGTTTGGGTAGTTTTTGTGTCACCCAGATCCCGGTGGACGTGGCGACCAGCGTTTGGGTAGTTTTTGTGTCACCCAGATCCCGGTCGGACGAGGCGACCCAGCGTTTGGGTAGTTTTTGTGTCACCCAGATCCCGGTCGGACGAGGCGACCCAGCGTTTGGGTAGTTTTTGTGTCACCCAGATCCCGGGTCGGACGAGACGACCCAGCGTTTGGGTAGTTTTTGTGTCACCCAGATCCCGGGTCGGACGAGACGACCCAGCGACCCAGCGTTTGGTAGTTTTTGTGTCACCCAGATCCCGGGTCGGACGAGACGACCCAGCGTTTGGGTAGTTTTTGTGTCACCCAGATCCCGGGTCGGACGAGACGACCCAGCGTTTGGGTAGTTTTTGTGTCACCCAGATCCCGGGTCGGACGAGACGACCCAGTGTTTTTGCAGAAAGGGCTCAGATTAAGCCAGGATTGGGCTTCAGTTGAATTATGACATTTATAAGCATGTCTTAGAGACATGTAGATCTTCAGAAAAACAACGGCACTGACATATTTTAGACACGCTTTCAACTCAAACATGCATGTTAGTCTTAACCCTTTATAGTCTAAAGAGTCTGAGATCACCTGGGCTTCAACGATTCTTCTGTACTGAATCAGAAATATCATCATCCACAGACTAATTCCAGCAGATGGGCGTCCGCTCAGATAACAGATCTTTCACCGGACCTTTCCTCTCGATCGGATCTCTTTAAATATGTGCCACGCGTAGATATACTATACGTGCAGAAGACAGAACGAGCGAGATGTTCAAATGGAAAAATGTGAGGTCACTATTACAAACAAAGTGAACAAAAGACGGCGAGAAAGAGAAACAGAGAGGCTGATGGGATAGTTAGTGGTTTTCTGAGGCACATGAAACATTTTAACCAATCTGATTGTTTGTGAAAGAAATCATTTTGATCAAAACGTCAATTGCTGCCAAGAACAGCTCTGCTCTCTCTCAGGGTAATGTAGACTGACGTGTGTGTGTGTGTGTGTGTGTGTGTGTGTGAGCAGGGGGGGAAGGGAGAGGAAAACACACTTACAGAGAGAGGAGGGGCTGAGGCCGTCCAACACACACACGCCTGTTCACATGCCACCCTTCAAGAGTGAGATTTAACTACAGAAATCAATGCTTTATCCATCACGGACGCATTCAATTGATCAAAAGATATTATAATTCTATTTTAAAGTCCTGAAGACAGAAATATGAACCGTCTCAGCTCTGATAATAATCATGAATGTGTGTGGATGATCAGATCCTCATCTGAGAGTGGTCAGTGAAGGGTCATGTGACACTGAAGACTGCAGTAATGATGATAAACTCAGCTCTGATCACACGTCACTATATTCACACTGGAGGAGTATTTCACTGCTGTACTGGAGTATTGATCAGATTAATGAGCAGGAGAGGCTTCTATTGGATTCTATGTATTGAAAACTGTCAGAAGACATTGGTCTTGGCCATGAGAATGCATGCTCCTGGACGAGGGTTTGTTTGACACCTGTAACTGATCAAGCGCGGGCAGCAGATCCGCGGTGTTTCTGAGCAGAACTCGGACTCGAGAGGCTGAAGCGACACCTAGCGCTGGAGGAGATCTCAGGAGGGCACACCTGGTTGAAGGTCTTGAAGTGCAGCTCCTTGTAGAGAGCGTCGCGCTCGTCCAGCTCCACCCAGCCCGTGGCCTTCAGCTCCAGAAGGACCTGCTCGCGCTCCGACGGAGACAGCCAGTCTGAGGCCTGAGAACACACACACACACACACACACACACACACACACACACACACACACACACACTTCAGTCTGCAGTAACAGAGGTCTTTGTACTCGCACAGATTGATTACTGGTTTATATGGTTGGTATAATAACAAAACTGCATCACATCAAACTCTTCTTCACTGTTATTCTCTCCATCAGCGCTCCGTTCATTACAGTTATGAACATATTCCTCATACAGCAAACCTAACTAGATAAAGGCTGTAGACAAACATTAAGTTGGCTGAAAAAGCCTGGCAAAGTTTTAAATAGTTTTAGAAGTTTTAAGTAGCTTAAGTTTAATTTAGTAGTTCTGATATAGATAGATAGATAGATAGATAGATAGATAGATAGATAGATAGATAGATAGATAGATAGATAGATAGATAGATAGGG